>JAODJU010000002.1:22007938-22018431 GCA_026776725.1 Gnathonemus echidnorhynchus | reverse complement strand
GTCAAAGGGCCCCACCTGGAAAGGGAAGAGTCAAGTCTGGAAGTTGATGTGTTGGAAGCTGGGAAAATGGGCAGGGTAAGGATCTGAGTGACAAGGTCCCAATTGTGATGGCCACTGGGTCAGAGCATCTCCAAAACGGCAGGTCATGTGGGGTGTTCCCAGTATGCAGTGGTCAGTATCTACCAATGGTGGTCCAAGGAAAGCCAACCGGTGAACTGGTGATGGGGTCATGGGTGCCCAAGCCTCATTAATGTACGTTGGGAGCGAAGGCCAGACCGTCCGGTCTGATTCCATAGGAGAATTACTGTAGCAGAAATTGCTGAAAAAGTTCATACTGGCTATGATTGAAAGGTGTCAGAACATATAATCCATCTCAGATTGCTGCGTATAGGGCTGCGTAACCAGAGACCAGTCAGAGTGTCCCTGCTGACCACTGTCCATGGCTGAAAGTGCCTACAATGGGCATGTAAGCATCAGAACTAGACCATGGAGCAATGGAAGAAGGTGGCCTGCTCAGATGAGTCATATTTTCTGCTATATCATGTGGATGGCCGGGTGCATGTGCATCATTTACCTGGGGAAGAGATGGCACCAGGATGCACTATGGGAAGGAAGGAAGTTGGTGAAGGCAGTGTGATGCTCTGGGCAATGTTCTGCTGGGAAACCTTGGGTCCTGGCATTCACATGGATGTTACTTTGACACATACCACCTACCTAAGCATTGTTACAGGCCAAGTAAACTCCTTCATGGCAACAGTATTCTCTGATGGCAGTGGCCTCGTTCAGCAGGATAATGTGCCCTGCCATAATGAGAATTTTTTTCAAGAATGATTTGAGGCACATGAAAGAAGAGTTCAAGGTGTTGACTTGGCCTCCAAATTCTCAATCCGATCGAGCACCTGTCCGATCCATGGAGGCCCCACCTCGCAACTTGGAGGACTTAAAAGATTTGCTGCTAACGTCTTGGTGAGAGATACCACAGGACACCTTCAGAGGTCTTGTGGAGTCCATACCTCTGCAGGTCACTATTTTAGACAGGTGGATTTAATGATATGGCTGATCAGTGCATGTTGGGGTTCTGTCACTTTATGTATTTTTCAGTCCAATCCATGTAAAGTGCAGTTGTGTACCGCACGAACATCGTAACGAAAAAAAGTTTATATATATATGATATTATTGAACTGTTTTAATGAAAATTGGAAAAGGAAATGCACAGTACTCACTGTCACGATGATTATACAGTTCTCAGAAAACTGGCGCACACACAGCAAATTGATAATTCGAACAGATGAATTCGCAGGGTAACTTGCAAATGTCAAGGAAATCACCGATGCATATAAACACGTACATAGACGGCAACTGCAGTAGGGAACAATAAAGTAAGTTTATTTAGTAAAGGAAGAAAATTCTTCGATATCATACTGCTTTTTACCAATAAAATTTTTTCAGACTCTGGCTGTTATAGTGGTTTTCATTGTTTCATGGTGACATATTATTTCTGTAGAAATTTTAAAACGTCAAGTAAAGTATCAGAACCAGGGATCGTCAACACGAACGTATCGGCGACAAAAATAATAAAAATAAAAAAACTATGTAGCGTAAGTTTTAAAAATATTATATCCGTGGTAAAACTTCGTTTTGAGTACAATATCTGTCAGAATTTGCTGTATGTTTATCAGGCAACAGGCATTCTCAGAGAGCATCCAGTCACACATGACTCATTCGATATCTGAGGATTTGATTGGACGGCGTAAATATCAATCACTTCTTCCTAAGATATAATTGGTAGTTATCTAAAAAAAAGGTGGGGACATTTTAACGTTTTTGCGTGTGATTTGGTAAGGGCATGTCGTCACGACAAACGGAAGTAAGACTTTACCGTCGCATGGACTGGAAAGGGGAGTGGAATCACACTTTTTTGGACCGTGGTGTTTCATCATCACGTTTAATTAAATGAAAGGCGAATTGCTCTCATGACAGTGAACTGTCTTACCATGGTGCTGCGGAATGTTTTCACCGTACGCACTTTAAAGACTGCAGCATGGACCCCCACGCGTGTGGCCAGGGGCAGCGGCTTTCCACGGAGTCCGATCCGACCTTGTGCTTCAGGCTGCACAACGCTTTCCGACGAGCTTCACTTCATCACCACCCCGATTTTCTACGTCAACGCCGCTCCCCACATCGGACACTTGTATTCCGCAGTCATAGCCGACTATTTACACAGGTACAAGCTCATGCGTGGGATCACATCCAAGTTCTCCACTGGTGAGTATCTTAAGCCGCTTATAATAAGTGTGATTATTTGCCTCACCCATTTAATATTTATTTATTGTCCGCTTGTCATTGTAGTGCAATGTCCCGTATTGCACTAAATTTATCGCAATGCTGTTTGTCTGTTTCCCCCCTATGCATTTGTTCGCTCAAATGCAACTGTGGCATAAGAATTTCCACTGAATACATGTAACAATAAAGCTTAAAACTTGTTCTTGTCAGTGCAGTGGTTAACCGTAGGTCTCTGTGCTTTTCAGGCACTGATGAGCATGGGTTAAAAATCCAGCAGGCAGCGGCCTGTGCCGGAGCGGACCCTCTGACCTTCTGCACTGAGGTGTCGGGACAGTTCAGGCACCTCTTTGAAAAGTGTGGCATCTCCTACACGGACTTCATCAGGACAACAGATGAGAGGCACCGCCGTGCCGTGGAGCAGTTCTGGGCTGTTCTGCAGCAGGGAGGCCACATCTATAAGGGCACTTACGAAGGCTGGTATTCCATGCAGGATGAGAGCTTCCTCACGCCGACCCAAGTCGGTGACCGCACCGACTCTGACGGAACAGCCGTCAAGGTTTCACTCGAGAGCGGCCACAAGGTAAGATGAGATCCTGGTGTGAATCACCCCCATCGGCAGGGCTGCAGCCACTATGGAGGTGTGTGGTTCAGCAAGGTAGGTTGCCATGCCTGTGAACAGAAGGTCGCCAGTTCGAATCCTGTGCTCTGCAGAATGGCCACATTTCTGATACAGCCCTTTGGCAAGGCCTTTAACCCCCCCCCCCCAAAAAAAATAGATGGATGACTGACCCTGCACTCAGACCCAGAAAACAGAGAGCATGATGGGATGTGTGAAAATAAGCACATTTATACAAGAACATACCTGTTCTTGTATAAATGGCAAATAAAGCTACACTTTTTAGGTCTTCTCTCACACGTGCACAAAACAAATTTTGGAAAACTATGCAAAGGTGCTGCTGCTGGAGAGGACTTTCCTGCTTCTCTCACGGGCAGGTGGAGTGGATGGAGGAGAAGAACTACATGTTCCGGCTGTCGGCGTTCCGAGGCGCACTGCAGCGCTGGCTGGCCGAGACCCCCGGGGCCGTCCAGCCAGAACGCTTCCGGCACATCGTCCTCCAATGGCTGCAGGACGACCTGCCTGATCTGTCTGTGTCGCGCCAGCGGGGGCGCCTGCAGTGGGGCGTGCCGGTGCCTGGGGACCCCGAGCAGACGGTTTACGTCTGGCTCGATGCCTTGGTGAACTACCTGACGGCGGCTGGCTACCCGGAGCAGCAGCCTCGCTGGTGGACCGCGACTCGTCACGTCATCGGCAAAGACATCCTGAAGTTCCACGCCATCTACTGGCCGGCTTTTCTGCTCGCGGCCGGGCTGCCCCTCCCCCGGGCGATCCTTGTGCACTCCCACTGGACCGTGGAGGGACAGAAGATGTCCAAGAGCCGCGGGAACGTGGTGAACCCCCTGGAGACGTCCAGGCTTCTCACGACGGACGGCCTGCGCTACTTCCTTCTCCGGCAGGGCGTGCCGGACTCCGACTGCGACTTCTACGAGGATAAAGCCGTGAAGCTGCTGAACAGCGAGCTGGCTGATGCCCTCGGGGGGCTCTTAAACCGCTGCACCGCCCTCTCGCTCAATCCCGAGCAGGTGTACCCCCGCTTCTGTGCCACATCTTTCCCGAGGGAGGGGGCGGCTGGCGTTGGGGGAAGGGTGGCGCCCGAGGACTACGGCATGCTGGAGTCGGTGCAGGCGCTGCCCGGGCTGGTGGCCCAGCACTACGAATCGCTGCAGGCCTACAAAGCCCTGGAGGCGGTGGCGGCCTGTGTGCGGCAAACCAACGGCTTTCTCCAGCGGCACACGCCATGGAAGCTGGACCGCGGCACCCCCAGCGAGCGCGCCTGGCTGGACACCATCCTGCACATCTCCCTGGAGTGCCTCAGGATCTACGGCATCCTCCTGCAGCCTGCGGTGCCCCTGCTGGCCGACAAGCTCCTGTCGCGGCTGGGGGTGTGGCCTGAAGAGCGGGCGTGGGGGAACCTCTGCTTCTTGGCCCGGCATCGGGGGGACACCTGCCCCTTTGAGGGGAGAGCCCTGGGCCCCGAGACGGGCCTGTTCTTCCCCCGGCTGGACAGACCGAAGACCAGCAAGGGTGACTCCAAAAGCAGGAAGAAAACAGCCTCGTCTAAACAACAATAAAGGAAAGGATTTAAGTGGTTGGGTTATTTTTTCCTTTCTCTGTCTTAATCCTTTTTTATAAAAAATTGCAATTAATTTATTAAACGTATTTTCTGATTAAAAAGGGGCTGGTTGAATATTCTGTTTCTTTTCTGTACATTAATTAGACTCAATGCTTGGGTTTTCATCAGCTTGCCATGTCACTCATAGACCACAGGGTGGCAGCAGAGACTAAAAGAAGCAATGATTGTTTAACAGCCCTGAACAGGTTCTCGTTCATAGGCTGGAATTACTTGAAACTCATCAAATATCACAACCTTATTATTATAATGGTCTTTCACTTGCTGAATAAAACAATAATTGGCATTAATCTCTGCATCAGAGGTAAGGACCAGACTAAATTTTAATTTAATACTCTAAATTAGCAATCATTATTATATGGGGTTCATTCTATCATACTGGGTTCAGCTCATTAAATACTGAACTAATACAGATTCTCATTTGTCTTGTGCTCCTTTAAAACATCACCTTTCCCACAGAGTGTCTCTCTCTCTTCTGATTCCCCAAATCCCCTGTTGTGAAGTCGATTTGGCGTAATTCAGCAGGTGAGAGGATTATCAGCCTCTCGTTCATCGACAGTCCAAAGCATATGTGCTCTGGACTCGTGATTGACTGACACCCCCATTTTGTTTGAACTCCCTTCGTCTTAAGCCTGTCGGTGCCAGGTTATGGGTTGGATGATCTCACACAGCTGCAGCTAAGTATGCACTCAGATACAGAGACACGAGAGCTCGTACCAGGATGTTCGACCGCAATGTGTCCAGTATCTGCTCATTATCTGTGTGACCTTGCGAGTAACATGCGTCTGGGTGAAAGTGTTTCTTACGTATTTCTGCGTAAGAAGCGTCATGACAATTTTGTTTGGCCATGTAATGTTGGGGGGGTGCTGAGGTAAGGGGAGCGACATCTTTCCCTCAGAGCCGCTGCCCAGCATGCCAGTTCGCGGGGGGGGGCACTGATATAATCCACCATAAATACATCCAGTATGTTCAAACACAAGAAGCTGACCTTCCTTTGTATCTCTCAAAAGCTTGATATGTTCTCTTGTGACGATGGATCCATGCAAATATTAGTGCATCAATGTAAACAAATAATTAGCCCTGGTATCAGGCTGTTTTTACAAACGTTTATACATATTTTATGCTCGATACTCCCATTTATAATTTATAACTACATGAGGAGTCCAGTAGTAATGATCATGCCCACAAAACATAATTTCAGTCTTGCTCTTCCTGTCAATCCCACAAGCCCCTGGGGCCACCCCTTTAAGCCTGTCAATCAGCAGGGCACAGCCTACCCCTGATCTCTGCCATGGGGCACAGCTGCTGATGACGATCTGGGGGGACTTCAGACAGCAGACACCTGTCTCCAGCACTGCTGCGTGGGTCATGGAGGGGTGAGGAGTCCGTCACCCCTTTGGAAGGCCGTCTGGCACAGGACAGACTTGCTGGAATCCGGGCCTGTAGTATACAAGGTTAGCGATGGCAGAAATGGTAGGTGAGTGACACCCCCTGTGTTGATAGTGGCTATGGAGTATATCTGCTTCAAAACGGGGTCCTCGGGGACCCCAGACAGTCATACTGGGAGCTGGGAGGGAGCAAAAATGTGGACTGTCTGGCAGGAAGCTGGGAGGGAGCGAAAATGTGGACTGTCTCAGGAAACACTGGTGCATATCACATTACAGATCAGTGTGAGTTAATGGGATCCTTACTGAACCTTAACCGTAAACCAGTAAGGATATCCAAAACAGATCCAATATCTATGACCCGATATCAAGGACTGTGACACCCTAATTACAGAGGGGATTGAACTGATAGCGATTTTTTTGAGGTGTGTCTTTGCTAATAAAAAATATTCCGTTTATTGATCAAAAATAAATTATACACAGTTTAAATGGACCCCTTATATAAAAGGACACCTTGTACAGATGGCATAAATGGCAGGCACACAGTAAGGCAGCCACACGCCAGAGCGGGCAGAGCCCAAGGCCTGGATGAGGACCAGCACGGGATCCTCTGACGGGAACCACCCCCACCAGACTGCTAACTAGCAGCCCACCGCGGGAGTTACCGTGACGATGCATACCTGCCGACAGACGGTCTTCGGTGTCCAAGGCGGCTGTTTCTATGGAGATGACAATCCTGGCAGGATTTTACGGGAGGTCACGTGATTGTCTGTGATGTCATATGAGCCCCTGTGTTCTGCACCTGCTTCAAAGCCCTCTGGCGGGTTTGGTGGCCTCCTCTCAATAAGGCATGCTTGGAGCTGTGTATATAAACAGAGATCCGCTTACACGGTTATTTATCAGCCGCAGGCGAGCTTCACATCTTAATGAAGCAGTTTACAATGCAGCAGCCATGTGACCTTGTGGAACCAATCACAGTTCAGGAAGCTTGTCCAGATCCCGCTCACTGGAAATGGGCATGGCAACATGAATCCTGGGGGCTGGCTTTGGACCAGTACCAGCATCCTGCAGGTGTGCCTGGCTCTATCTTTAGCTACTAAGACTGCTGAGGTTTTGACATTGCACCTCACATCTGGATAACCTTCTTCAATGGGGCAGTTTAGCAATGCAGTAATTAATTTCGGACTCCCTGTGCAAGGTTACAAAAGCTAGCTCTCACACCTACCCTGGGGTCAAATTGACCCCCAAAGGGACATGTCAGGTGACTTTTCTCATAGTAACATAATTACTAAGTAATAGTGTAATAGCTAGGCCCATCCTATAGCAACTTGTTGGTTTACATTGGCAGGTCCTAAATTGCTACACCACCTACTGCCCTCGCAGGAGTATTACCACATAATTACTTGCACCATATTATTCATGTCTGCTGGTAAGTCTGAACCCATGAGTGTCAAACTCAATTCAGTATCAGCTGGATCTCCCCTGAATCCACTCACTCTGCTTAATCGCTCCAATTATTAACTAATTATCTCTGCTGTTTATCATAATCAATTTTCCTCATGATCCACCATTTCACTGAGGTGTGAACACATGGCGAAATAATGACCCCTTACAGAAATGTCAGATTGATCAAAATTAGGGAGTTAATTAGGCAAGAAATCTGCATTCAGTCAGTCATGTAGTTTTTACAGATGTGCCCTAAGCGTTTTTTTCCATCTAGCTTTTTCTATGGTTCACTTTTACACAGTTATCAATTCATATACCTGGGTATTTGCGTAAAAAAAAAACTCGGGTCAAAACTCAAGGCTACAGCGCAGTTTTCCTCCTCAGCACAGCACCCCCTGCTGGCAGAGGGGCTCAGGGCTGGTGGCAAGCCTTTGATGTTCAGGATAAATGCTCACGCCCCACACCACTGCATCCTCATGAAAACCCAGAAATAAAACATCTGTGGGCTCTGCTCCCTGTATAACCCTCGAATGAAGAATAAACAAGCATCCAGGGCAATCGAACCCGTGCCTGGAATTTGCCGCTGCCTGGCGATGGTGCTGTAACCAGAGCGGAGGTGGGAGTTTTGGAGGGACGTTGTGAGATGCCACCCTCGGGGGGGGGTGCAGCCCATCACCAGGGGAGTACCGGCCCTCCCAAGGCCCAAGGGTGCGTGTCACCAGATGGTCCTGGGGGCCAAGGGTGTGGCCAGTCATCACTAGTGCTGACAGTGTCCCATAATGGGCAGAGCCCCAATGGCTCAGAGCCTCTCAGGTGTGCAGCCAAAGCCATAGGCCCGCCTGCCACCTCATATCCACCAATAAGGAGCCTCCCCGCCCCCACCAGCAGGGTCACTGTAATGCACAGGCTTTCCCGGGCTGAAACCCAAGGACCTCTGCTAAACCCTCCCTCCCAGTCAACAACAACAACATTGTAGAAAATTATGGGGGGCCTTCTGACTGTGTTAATATACCTACATCCAGCAGCAGCCTGTGACTCTCCCACATTAAGTCACACTGCCCACTTCGCATTTTCCTGGCAGACACACGCGATCTGAGTCACATCGACTGGATTTAGCTTCACGACGACCCATCACGCCACCTGTGAAGCGCCCGAGCCGACGGGGCGATCTCCTGATGCACGCCGGCTTGAAAACTCACAGTTTGCAGTGCCCGTCCCTCACAGCCAACCAGACATCGGGCAGTCTGGCAGAAGCAGCTTCAGTCGGCAGAAGGAAAAGGTGACCTTGGATAAACGTCTCTGCTAAGCCAAGCGGGTAACAGCAGGAGGCCATGTCACCAGTGATGTAGTTTACAGTGACAAGCACAGACACAGCACAGACACAGCACAGACACCGGTACAGCTCAGGCCAGAGTTTGGCAGGAGCTCTATCCCCCAACAAGGTCCACATTTTCTGCAAAACAGCTGTATAGATGTGAGGGACGTACACGTATGGAACAGGAACACGTGGAGGGAACAGGAACACGTGGAGGGAACAGGGAAGGTAAAGGGATGTAGGATAGAGGGACATTGTTTTAACTAAAGAACTGGACTCCATCCTCAGCAATTAAGTAAATATAATTTAACCTCCTGAGTCCCTGGCTTTTGTTTGGTGTGCATGTTTTATTTCCTTTAGCTATTTGGGATTAGTAGGACCTCATAATCATAAAAACCAAACATTATTTTTTTGAACAATGAATAGTTTTAAACTAAAAATGATGTCCTTATATGAGGACGTAGGGTCTCAGGAGGATAGACTTTACACCTTTTAGAGAGAAATAGTGTAACGTGGGATCTAACGCAAGCAGGCAAACCTATGAACCTGGATGATGCATTCAGTGAGGTCACAGATGAGGTCAGAGGTCAGCTGGCGGTAGGACAGACTTGTGGAGAGAGAGTAGGTTCATGTTTGCCTGGCTGGAATCTGCAGGCTCCTCCCTGCAGTCCAGGCCAGGGCCAAAACCAAGCATCACTGTGTCAGCAGGGACCATTTCTGATCATTATTCTCATGTCCCATGACAGCTACAACAAGAAATACAGGATGCCACCCCCCAGGATCGGTCCACAGGTTCGGTGATACAATTTGCCAAGCAGGGGGTTGGCAATCCTGAAATAAGGAACAAATCACTTCCCATATTGGTCCAAACAGGACGCAGCATTTTAATTTTCAATATGTGATGACAATTCCACCTACTACAGAAGACTTGTTATTTTTTTTTTTACATCTATTGCTTTAAAAGACCTATATTCCAATTATTTGTGGGACCTGAACATAAACTCTACCCGTATTTTTTATTGTAATGATCGCATGCTCAGGGGTCATGGGCCCAGTTCCAGTGGTGGAATGTAACAAAGTATTTGTACTTCGTTATTGTACTTAAGTACATTTTTACGTATCTGTACTTTACAGGTAGCACAGTGGCTAGCACTGCTGCCTCACAGCCCAAAGACCACGGTTCAAGTCCCACTCCCCCCATAGGGGACATCACCCCTACACTTTCCAAAATATACCAAACAACAGTCCAAGTTATACCCAACAACCCTTAATGAGGCCTTACAGAAAAGCAGCAGGAACTTCACAAACCAACAACACAACTGGGCTCCCATCCAAGACTACCAGGTCCAAACTACAGGTACCATGGTTGCTAACAGCCTGAAACACTGATCACTGACAATGTGAGCTACTACATCAGTTACCTACAGCAGACAGTAGGAGGGTGTGGCCAGATAGCACAGTGGTTAGCACTGCTGCCTCACAGCCCAAGGACCAGAGTTCAAGTCTCCTCCCTAGCCCCATAGCTCCTGTGTGTGGAGTCAGGACATCAGCCCTACCAAACACTTAACAAGGCCTTACAGTAAGAACCAGGACCTTCACAGAACAAGAACCCAATTAAGGTTGCCATCCAAACACTGGCCAAACCAAATTCTACTTAGCTTCACACAGACATAAGAACATAAGAAATTTACAAACAAGAGGAAGCCATTCAGCCCATCAAGCTCATTTGGGGAGAACATAAGTAATAGCTCAGAGTTGTTAAAATCTTATCTAGCTCTGATTTAAAGGAACCCAGGGTTTTAGCTTCCGCTACAC
>JAODJU010000002.1:21992698-22007838 GCA_026776725.1 Gnathonemus echidnorhynchus | reverse complement strand
AACAGATTCAGCTCCGCTAACCTCTCCTCATAAGACATTCCTCTAAGACCAGGAATCATTCTCGTAGCCCTCCGTTGTACCTTTTCTAAGGCAGCAATGTCCTTCTTGAGGTATGGTGACCAAACCTCCACCACTGCCCAGTTCCATGGGCCACATCTGGCTTTCAGCCCCAAAATGTTCATAGCCTGAATGCTCCTTGTGATTTTCAAAGTCCTGCTTCATACTAAGTGAGTCAATTCACACACAGGGAAGGGGGGGGGGGCACTCCTTTTCATATGAGGGCTGACAGCAGCATGGCAGTAAGTGGCGTGGAGCGCCCCCTACAGGCGCTCACCATGTAATGTATTTCAGCAGAAATATCAACTAAGAGGAGCATAAAATCACACATAAACTACAAGGCCAGAAACAAGGGATGCTTGGGTGACACAAATGCTTCCCTTGCTGTTTTAATCTAGTATCCCTGCAGGCTGCGGGCTTGATTACAGCAGCGCAGTAACGTTTGATATCTGTGAGCATAAAAGAGAGACGTGTGATAAGCCTCCCTGCAGATGACACGCTCTTACTAATGATGCTCCGGCATACTACAGGGGGCAGGCAGTAAAAAGCGTAAATCAGCGAGGCCCGCCTTTGCTGACACGCACCGTGGACCCTTTGAAGCTTGTGCGCTGGGAATCTCGATGACATGCGGGAAACCAGGAGGGAAACGCTGTCAGTGGGGAATCTGTGGGTCACGACAGCTATCAGACATCTCAGAAATCCATCCTGTCATCAGATTTCAAACCCTGAGAGTTGGTGGAGAGGATCCTGTGAAACATACCACTGCCACCAATATGACTGATGGGAGCTGAGAGGGTCCATAAAGGAGAAGAGTTTCATACAGACCAGCTGTAGTCTCCTCCTTGCATTAGGTCATCGTTCAGGAGAGCCTGAGTAAGATTTATTCCATGGTCTGACTTTTAGTCAATACCCGCATCACCCACAGCATGTTTACAAAATGAAATAAAACATAAATCTCACAGTCCAGTACGGTGCGATATTCACCAGTATGGTGGTTTATGGTAGACATTGTGACCTTGTAATCACAGTGAAATTACACTCCCCAAAGGTTAGTGTTTCAATCTTTTGGTCTTCCGTGTTTTGGTTTGTAATGCTTTCATCCTATTGAGCAAAATAATGTTTCAAAGAACAATATCCAAATTTTAAAACTGAACATGCAGGGAACAAAATAATTTCAAAACCCAAGCAACAGATACTCCATTGAACAAGTTTGCATTAGCTGAAAACACAACATTTTAGAAAACATTTCTGCACAAACAGTAAATGCATTAACCGAAAAAACACAATATTCTAGAAACATCTACTCAGAACAGCAAGCGCATTACCCGAAAGAAAAACATTAAAAGCAAACACACCATTTACTCTTTTAATACATACATATAAAAAAATTTACAAATGCCATAGGATAAATGCATTTCACAAACAGACCTTGAGTAAACAAGCTATAATATGAATTTATCAGAGTGTCTTTGTGTGCTACGTTTCCTTACCCACAACACCAAAAGGGTCTTACCACTAAAGCTGTAATTTGTAAAAAATAAAATTAATAATTTTTATGGGAATAATTAAATGATTCTTGTCTTTTTCATTCACCTCTTTTAATTTATAAAAGTCAAATGGTGATGCCATCCATCCATTTTCTGTAACCATTTATCCTATTCAGGGTGATGGGGGGGGTCCAGAGCCTATGCTAGAGACTACACACACAAGGCAGGGAACCACCCAGGGTGGGGCGCCAACCCATCACAGGGCACCCACACACCCTTCTCACCTAAGAGCAATTTGGTAACACCAATTAACCTCAGCTTGCTTTTGGACTGTGGGGGGGAAACCAGAGTATCTGGAGGAAACCCCACAGTGACAACATGCAAGGTCTACACACACGGAGCCATAGCAGAGGCTTAAACCCAGGTCCCAGAGGTGTGTTGTAACAATGCTAACCACTGCATTACCATGCCACCCCACAAACAGTAAATGTTCCCACAATAAATCAAAAAGTACACCAATGTCAATTTTCTGAAAATTATCCGAAATATGGAAAGGAAACAGAATCCCTTTGTAATCAGGCATTGGTCTCTCTGTAATTATTCTTCAATTGTAAAAAAGTGATTTTTCCAGTGATTTTTTGGCTGGATCAAGACTAACTGTGGAGGGCTGGAGCTGAGTAGATTCTGAAGGCGCAGGAGATATTCTGTGGGGGTGGCATCTATATGATAGTACAATGCTTTAGTTTTACGAGGATGTTATATATCAAAGTTTGAGCCCGAGTGCATTCAAAATGTCAAACTTACCCAGAATATTGAATGTATTGTCAACCCTTGAAACAGGATTATTAAGGAACCCTTTCTAATGGTGTAATAAAAGTCATATCAACAGGTGCCTGCTAAAAAAAAAGTATGAATCATGTCTGTTTTGGGGCGTTGGCTAATGTGCACTGATGTGGGGGGGTTTCAAATGCAATCCGTCATAGATAATATTAAAGCTTTTATCAGTTAGCTAACATAATCAGTATGTGGTACTATGCTAATGCACTCAAACATCCATTCATCCATCTTTTAGCTGCTTATCGTGATACTCAGTGCGACAATGAGTGACTATAATTCAGCTCATAAGCGAGTTTATCAAGAGAGAGAGATGTCAACCTCGATTTTACACTACGCCTACTAAGTCAATACAGTGTATAATATTTTATTTGCCATTCGTAGAGGTACACATAGGAAATCTTGGATTTTTGCATATCCCATCTTACTGTTCTATGAGACACACACCTACAGGTCAGATAGGAACTTGGCGTCTGTGCACAGGGTTGGTTGTTCATCCAGTGTTCGAATCCTGGGATTTGAACCTGCAACATTCTGGTCACAGTCCAAACCCACACAGCCACACATCTCTACTGTATTGTGTAATTCTACCAAAACAGTGACTATGAGAAGCTTCTCCAGCTGAACATACAGTACATTAATGTGCAGTAAAGCGCGTCTGTATGGTAACTTTTCATACCATTAAAATGTGAACAAACAAGTGAAACGTGTAATACAGCATCTAGCGGTTTATATAAAACAGGCGTGACTTACCATAAAATCAAATCATTAAGTCAATAAATTTGTAGCTCACAGTCACGTCTGCAAATAAAAAGATCAGCAAATGTTGTTGTTGCCTCTTTGGACTTGATACTATATTTGACAGAAAAAGTGGTTAACTTTGAAATGGAAATTTAATAATCCTACTTAATGTCCCTGTGGGGTGGCAGTTCTTGGGCTATAAAGTTTTGTTTACTTGAATACATTACAGCTATTGTAGCTTATGAAAAACGTTAAGGACGTTGAAGGAGTCACAGTCAACTAGCATGTGTTTATTTAAGACGATCAAGTCTAACATGGCCGGAAGACGTGTATGTCCGGGATCATCTCACATACAATTCTCATGCATCTGGTGTGACAGTCTTGTTTTTCAGATAATAATAAAATAATAATAATAATAATAATAATAATAATAATAATAATGTTTGCCTACAGTATCATTTCATGTTACGATGATTCATATTACACATTAGTTTTATATAGCACCCAATTACAAGGTTTAATGGGCAGAACATTTAACATATTAGCCTGTGTATTTAATCTAATGATTTGTGTAGTAGAGATAAACTGCCCACGGGCTATATTACTAGCAGTGTGTTCGCCATGGAAAGCGTTCCTTAAAAAATTGAAGTATATGCTAAACGGGAGAATCTGATTTCTCATTAGTGATGGCAAATCATTAGCTGAAATACCGTTTGATTGAAGATATGGAGGAGACTGATAATAATGTTGTCAAATGTGACTGAAACCCACAGACTTATACAGTAAAGGCTATGGAACAATAGTTACACCACTTCAGATCACATGAACCCAAAATAAAGTTAATGCAGGGCTTTTATGTACAAAAATATTTTATTGAGAAACCATTGTATGCATACAGTGATAAAAAAGGCTTCGAATACTGCACAATAATATCCGAAATCTTTGAAATAAAGCAAATCTGTGCAAAACACAATCTCTTGTCGGGTTTCTCATATTGCTACTGGTAAGCGATCAGCAGTCTTTGTTAAGGCCCATCTAAACCCTCTATAGTTGCAGTGATTTTTTGCATCTGCATTTTTGTTACACAGTAAAGCTGTTTAGTCTGATCAGAGGGGTCCCTGATGATGCGAGTCAGATCGATATTTCTATGTTCAGCGTTTGATTGCATTTCTTGTCTGGTGAATTAACGGTGCTGTGAGGCTGCATACATAGATATTCAGCGCAAACAGATATCGCCGAATTTAATGACTATCTACCTATGTTTCCTTGTATTAAGTAATTTACAATCAGGGAAAGCATTTTAATAAAAATGACCTTCCCACAGAACAAATATATATCAGTTTGTTACTGACAGTTTATCACTGGAGATAATGGGCGAGGCTGTGTTAGTTTTTTCAAGGATAACTTTGTCTCCTGGTAGGCTGTCGATCTTGATTTGTGTCCATGGATTGAAAAGGCATCCGAGAACAACTTTTGCGAAAATAATGAAAAATAAAACACCACAACCCTGAGTTAGCAAACCCACCACACACGAACAGCCAAGGTCCAGCTTTCACTGAGACAAAGATTATACGATTATTATGACTCCAAGGAAAGTGAACGGGGTCCAACAGAGTCATGAAAAAACACACGGTAATGGGTCAGGACTTTATGAACGTTTGGCGGACTGACCCAGAATATTACCCTGATTTTTCTAGCATTCTGTCTGATATACTGCTGTGTCTATGCCTTTTGATTATGTTGTTGCCTGGTGCCCGTATATGAGTAATATGCCTTCAAGCCGTTTCTGCGTAATTCTGCGGAGTAGATATTAGCACTTAAACACTGCCTACTTCTCACAATTCTTTGCTGTCATATAATATAGTAGACTCCCTTATCCAGGGTGACTTAAAGCCCTAAAATTTTACTAAGATAGATAACAATTCACTCAAACAACTCAACATAGATGCAAAATGTTCAGAATGAACCCTGCTCCTTTGGTTTTACAGTGGGTCTGATTCGAAATATCACACTATGGCTTCCCAGACACAATTATGACCAGGAATCAGAAAAATGCCTTTTAGGGCTAACTTACACACATTCCAGTTCCACTAATAAAACGTGGAGAGCACGTCCCCTATCGATGTAGGTTAATAAACACATAACAACAAAAACAGACCCCAGCGGGAGTCAAAGTGTTACTGTGAAGGTTTCATAAGCTACGCAGAGAGGCAGAATCTCTCTGGGCATCTGAAACTTCAGCCTTTTCTTTGGAGGTACCTGAGGAGCCACCATGTAGCAGTTTGCCTGGTTCTCAAGAACCGGTTCCTGAAAGTCTCCCACAGAGCACCTATGGCCATTTGTGTTACTTCAGCCTTTATCTTGAGTTTCTGAGAACATCAGCACTTTTGCAGGGGACTTCAAGCATTGAACAAATAGTACTGCAAATGCCAGCCTAATATGGACACTCCACTTAAAATAATAATCAACCGGACATCAGTTTTGATTCCCTCCATTTTTTGTTATTTGTTTTCCTGTTTTTTTCCCCCCAGGAATCAGGCGAGCTGGGAGTAGCACCGGCATGGAGCAGGGCCACCCTCCTTCAGACAAGGTCTGTGCAACTGGCCCGTCCTTCTGCTGCTGCAATCAGGGCATGGAACTGCGAGTTCTCATTGGCCAGGAGAGCAGAGGGGGAGTCAAACTCCACAATCTAACAGAGCAAAAACACAGAATGGGGGTGGGGGCATAAATGCTCTTAGCACCTCTACTCAGGGTACTAAAGACGTTGTGGCTACTAATAACAGCCCTACCTCTCCTTGCTCCAGCACCATGATCCTGTTACAGCCCAGCACAGTGTTGAGGCGATGGGCAATCACCAGGGTGGTGCAGCCCTCAAAGCCCAGCCGAATGGTGTCCTGGAGCAGCAGCTCTGTCTCTGTGTCAATGGCTGCCGTCGCCTCATCTAGAAGCAGGATCTAAGGAGAATCCGACAGGTAAAGTATGTTGGCTTTGATATGAAGCACTGACTTCTCCTGCAGCTTAACGCCAAAACTTCGGCGCAGATTATTAAATTTACCGTTATCATGAATACATGAGTACCTGAAAAGAATTACATCACCTCATATCCCTCGAATTCTAATCCTTCTGGTTAATGATTGCTATCTTAAACCTCATAACTAAATTTAAACACTAGATGGCACTGCTATGTAATTTTGCAGAAATGCGGCGCAAGGGTTCATCTTTTCCTCCCCACATCTTGGAGGGAATGAAAGGTTCATCTTACCTCCCTGCATCTCGGGAGGTACTGGAGGTTCATGTTTGCCTTATAACACCTCAAGAAGAACCCGAGGTTCATCTTACCTCCCTGCATCTCAGGAGGAACCAGAGGTTGGTCTTTACCTTACTACATCTCAAGAGGGCTCTGGCCACACACAGCAGCTGTCGCTCCCCCATGGAGAAATTCTCCCCGTTCTCTGTCACCTCGGTGCTCAATGTCTCAGGCAGCTGGCTGATCTAAGCACACAGGACCAACAAGCCGTGCTGTTATTAAAGTCACAGAGTCACAAAGCCATTAGCTGAAGAGCTTTACCCTGGCTTTACCGTGTCCTTCATATGGGTCTTTTCCAGGGCCTCCCAGATCTCAGCATCTGTATGCCGGCCAGAGGGGTCCAGGTTCAGCCTGTGCACAAAGAACTATGTCAAAGGGCTGCAGGACTCAGGAGATGTCAGATGGAGTCAGGTTGGTGAGTATGGGTGGGCACTACCTGATGGAACCTATGAAAAGCATGGGATCCTGGGGGATGATTGACAGCCTGCTCCGGAGGTCCTCCAGGCCAATCTGGGCGATGTCCATGCCATCTACTGTGATGGAACCACCTGCCAGCTCTGCTAGTCTGAAGAGCGCAATCCCCAGGGAGGACTTCCCTAGACGGAACATCAGAATCCGAGTTAAGCTCATAGATCATGCGGACTTGGGAGAGAGTGAGGAAACCCAAGGTCTCTACCTGACCCGGTACGGCCCACGATGCCGACGGTCTCCTTTGGCCGAATGCTGAACGAGAGATTCTTGAGTACCAACGGCAGGTCATCACGGTAGCGCATCTGGACGTCCTTAAAACAGATACGACCCTCTTGTGGCCAGCAGGGGTCAGGGCAGGAGGCCGGACTGCTGTGTCGGGGACCCTCCGTGTCCAGGTTCTGTGAGGGGCGGGATATTCCATAAGGTGTGTGCTGTTGTTTTCCAGATTATGAAAAAGGAAGTTCCTGCTTCTTCTGAAGACCTTATTTTGGGAACCTGTTCACATTCGTTGGAAAATTACAGAGCCGTGACTCACCACCGGCTGGCTGGGACATACCCAGTCATGGGGGACTGGGCCATGTATGATGCCTTGATGTATTCCTGTTTATTTATTACTCTGGTACTTTCTGATATTAACCATTGTATGTTACAGTAATGTGTGCCAACTCTGTGTTGCAATATATTACTGCATTACCTCATACCACTAATGTTATTCCGTTAGCGGTACTGCTGGTTCACTGGATGCTATATGTCATTCCATCTGCTCTCCTGCAGATTTCACTGGATGCTGCATGTTATTCCATCAGCTCTCCTGCAGATTTCACTGGATGCTGTATGTTATTCCATCAGCTCTACCACTGTGTGCAGTGGACATATTGCATCACTGGCCATATGCAGTGTAACTGTAATACACTATGTGAGGGACACTTTGTCTCCATCTCTTTGACCAAATGCCCCATCCACCCCTGACCCCAGTAACCCCACCTTTATGTAATGATTGATCCGTTCCACTGATGTAAAGCGAGCTTCGGTCTCAGAGAGGAGGCGCACGGTGAACTGGAACAGACCAGTCAGCTGGAAAGGGAGTGGGGTGATGTCAAGCTGCATCAACCAATCGTTTTATACATAGGCAGTAGGTGTGTTTATCGAGAGTGAATTGATTGGCTCATACTTTTCTCTATCGAATTAGCAAGATATTTATACAATCAGTTCAATGCCACTTGTTACATATTGGCAAAGCTGCACATTTAAGGATTTTACTTTAAGGGTACTTCTCAAAGGTACAAAAGCAGGGACCTGCTGGAATATACAGTACTTCCACCAGTACTCCACCTGCTGGCTATATACTGTGGTGCAGCTGAAAGAGAATACCTGGATGACGTAGGAAATAGCGAGGCCCGCATAGGCTGGCAGGATCTGCCCGTGTGTGAGGACAATGAGCAAGGCCACGGCCGTCACCAAGGAGATGCTGATGAAGTCCAGCCTCACAGCCAGCCAGCGCATCGCGCAGCTGAACAGGTAGTGGGGGGCCTGGTTGGTGTCCAGCAGGGCCTGGTACCTGAGGTGGGGGCCGCCCATGAGAAGAAGGCAACAGACTATCCACATGCTGGTATCTAGCAACCTTATTGTGTGTTCTTAACAGCAGAGACACTCGCGCGTGTGTAAGAGAGGACGCTGCACCTGTTCAGGAAGTCCGGCCCCCTGCCGTAGGCGTGAATAGTGGGCAGGCCCTGGAGGCTGCTGGTTATGTGTGAGGTGAAAGGCGATTGGCTGATGTTGTCCAGCCGCTTCAGCTCGCGAAGCAGAACTCTGCCGGGATGATGAAATGCACAGACACTCAGGCGCACGGAATATACAACGGAGACTCCCAGTTCTCCCAGTACCTACAGGCTGTTTCTGGTGTATACACATGTGCCATTTGCGGTATTTCCATAATAAAAAAGCATTAGTATCAAAATTAAGTGAGAACTTATGTGAGAAGAAGTAGCATCCATCCATCCATGCTTTTTTGCCAGACTTATGGATGTACTGCTTATTTGTGGGGCCCCTAAACAAGCTCCCCATGGTTCCCAGTTCTCGAAGCATCTGCTCGCCATATCCGCAGCCCCAACGAGACAGGAGATGCCTTATTCAAACAGACATCCCTGAGACTAGAACCCTCCTCAGTGTCTTACACGCCATTTCAGACATTATTCATGACGTTACTTGTGTGTCCCTGCTGTGATCCCCCGGTCGACAGAACGGCGAGAAGCCGTGCTTCACAGACCAGGCCGAGGAGGGGGACATGGAGAGCAGGAGCAGCCCTACCAGTGAACCCCAGCTCCGTCTTTTCCCCCCAGGATGATTAGGGGACGCAAAACATGTTTACGCGGGAGCACTTTGGCTGAAAGTCTCGCAGACACGCTGGCCGCAGAGACCCCTGGCGAGAGAGCGGTGGCTAATTAGCTGGCTGGGTAGAGCACCGCGGCAATCTGAGCTGGTCCTGAGTGGACGCATCGCGTTACCGCGGCCGGCACAGGAGCGGCAGGCTGTCAGCGCATCCTCGCGGTTTCGAACGACAGCTGTGACATATGGAGGAGGAAATAACAGCACTTAAGGGCTCAAATAAAGCGCTCTTCTCCCCGCCTGTGCAAAATTAACCTTCTGTTTCAGCTCCGAAGCAGTTTGTGTATTCGGAGAAAGCTACTAAGACTGAACAAACAGAGGTCCAACAGAGAACACGGATTATAGCACTTCATGAAACATCTCCTCCAACGCACCCGCCTCCGAACGCACTTAGACAAGCAGAGTAACCACTAGAAAATGTATCAGATAAAGACTTTAACTAAAGACTGAAGTTGGCCAGGTGTCGTCCAGACCTCACCTAGTGACACGTGTGACCAGGTAGAGGAAGGTTCCCAGGGGCACGATGGACAGGAGAAACCAGGGGAAGACCACACTGACCATGCCCAGGCAGAACATCACCAGCGTCAGGTTCTGGAGCAGCATCTCCATCTGCATGGCCAGACGCACATCCACTGTGGGAAGGACATGCTTTTTATCCAGTGGCCCATGCAGATAATATTACCAAAAAACTATTTCAAGACTTTATAATTCTACTGCTACATAGTTCTACATCCATTAACACAGCTGGATAAATATGGGGGGAGCAGCTCCCTCGAGGGTCCACAGAAGGTCCCTCACAAAGGGAGCACGTGGCACTGGTGCGAAAGAGGGCAACGGCCTCTCACCCTCGTCTACGTCCCTGGAGAAGCGGGTGAGAATGCGACCCAGGGGGGTGGTGTCGAAAAAGGTCATGGGACTGTGAACCAGCTTCTGGAAAAGCTTGTCGTGAAGGGTGGAGGCAGCTTGGAGGGTGCACTGGGGGGGCAACATATAGACAGATGTCACACAGGGACACAGACCGATATCACACACACTAAGGGACACAGACAGATGTCACACAAGGACATAGACTTATGTCGCACACAATTAGTGACACAGACAGACAGATGTCACACACTTATGGACAAAGACAGACGTCACACACACTCAGGGGTGTGAACAGACAGACAGACGTCACACACACCCAGTGGCATGGACCAACAGACTTCACACAAACAGACGAATAGCACACAAAAACCAAGATCACACACACACACAGATATACACACAGGTATAACACGTCACGGGGACAGATGTCACACAGATACACATATTCATGAACAGACATCACACACACATAGACAGACACGCAAACACGGGCACACTCTGAAAAACAGCATACAGACAGACACACTCAGGGATATGGGCATACAGACAGACGTCACACACAAAAAAAGTGTCACTTGGACATACAGATACGCACGTGTCACAACCCTTACAAATGGACATGACTCAGACAGCAAACACATTACTCTCAGCAGAGATGCTGACATGCCATCACAGACAAACATCAGTTTTCAAAGTGATTATAAACCGTCAGCATTTTACACATATTACAGCACGACTCACGACTGAGCTCCCCGCTAATATTCATCAGAAAGCCGACACTGTCGCTTTTTCACGCTGCAAACTCATTATATAGTTTCACAGTTTGATTAAAAAAATTCTGTCTCAGATAAGGCTTGATGCTGAACTGCACATCAAGCAGAATTATGTATGCATACATATATACATACATGCAGATTTGCATACATATATTTTATATATGCACGCATGCACACACACACACACACACACAGATATGAAAGTTGGTGAAAATCAGTGTAGGCATCTTTGCAATGACAGGGAAAATATTTTCTACTGACTTGCCAAACACAGAACCTGTTACAGAAAATAAGTCAACATGCACACTGTTTGTGCAAACACATTTCTAAGTTATCTGGGTAAAAAACACTGAAACTTTTCAATACAGGAGACATTTTCTACACATTTCGTTATCAGACCAATTAGTGAGAATTCCCTGTCTTTCACATCTCACCAAGGCAAAAGCAGATGAGTCATTTTCAGAGTCTTAGCAAACACAGCAGATGGTAGGTGAGCAAATTACAGATGGGATTTTTCATTTTAATGAGGGAAACAGACTCACACGACCTTTATGGGCCGGTATCTCTCCTGACCGAGTCACAGTCAGCAAGGCAGCAGCCGTCTTTCACTGGACGGCAAGAAAACAATCCAGGGCTGTCTGTAACAGCCCAAGCCGCACACACAAGCTCTGGGGCTTAGAAACAAGCGCCGCAAGGAATCCTGGGACCATCTCTTATTTTCAGGGGGCAGGGATATGCTGTCTGCAGGCTACAGCGAGTACTGCGGTAACAGGCTCACAGCAATTACCAGACAGCTGCCTTAAATGGCCCCCAGACGCTCGGCGACCCGTGCCGAGCGGGATTTGCGGGTGGTGCCAAGCGGACGCTGTTTGCCTGCCTCTTGTGCCAGCAACGGGTAAGCAAAGCCCAGGACAGCATTCCCCCCAGGCACCCGACATGGACCTATTTATACAACCTCTATTTGGGGAAAAAAATGCAAGAGCAGAATTGAGACTCAGTGGAGAATTGTGGAACCACAGACCATATGCGGGATGGGCCTTGACTACTGTACCTTGACGAAAATTGCCCCACGCACAGTCTTTAGCAATAGCGCCGCCCCCATGGACAGAGCGTAGATGGCAGAGTAGTATTGCGTGTGGGGGTTGAGCCTCATGCTGTCGCTGACCATGGTCTCGTTGTCCATAACCACAGAGATGTTCTGGGGACAGACAGTGATGCCCAGGTGAGAAGGCAAGTCCTGAATAAGCTAGGCTTGTTTCCACTCACGGCACATTATTCAGTTACAGGAAAGACTTTCTCTCTGCATCTGCCCTTCTGCTGATCCTTGTTTTAATGAAGTTTATAGACCCCCCCGTCTGACTCTGACAGACAATCAGACACAATCACACTTTATCGCAGGTAGGAAGGCAGGATCATCGCCAGTCCCTCCCAAGACTTACGCCGCTGCCCTGCTGGATCCAGTGGCTGAGCCACCAGTTGCTGAATGCGATGCTGCCCGTGGTGGTGAGGAAGAGGAAGATGTTGAGGGCGAAGGCCAGTGGGCCACCGGCGGCCTGGATGTAGGTCCAGTAGACGGACCAGGACACGGCACCGGCGCCTCGCTCTTCTGCTGTCATAAGTTGAACTACAGTGGATTTCGGAAGGTCAGAGGTCAGGGGCCTTGTGAGGCATCATGGGTAAATAGATCAGCCCTAGGAACTTGATCATCTGTTTCTCATTCATCAGGCTGGGGCACACCCAGGATGGGATGCAGGTGTGATTCATGGCACAGATACCTGCACACCACGGTCACCTTGGAGACACCAATTAGCCTAACCGCATGTCTCTGGAGGAAACCAGCGAGAATTCGCAAACTCCATACACACACAGCAGAGGTGAGACTCCAGCCCCAAATGCTGAAGATGAGGCAACAGTGTGGCCCCCTCTCACCCCCTTTCTTGCCGTCCATGGGGGCAGCTCTTCTGCCAGCACTGGACGGCGCCCCCTGCTTGAGCTTCTTGGTGTTGTTCTGCTTGTTCTTCAGGTTCTTGAGCTCCAGGGTCTGCGTTGCGGATGGGGGGAGGGTAGGTGACAGACCCGGCTGGGGAAGAGGCGAGCAACTGTCAGCCATTAAAGTGCCGTCGCTGACAGACAGTCAGAAACGCAACGGCACATAAACACGTTAAGGAGCCACATGCGTTGGTACGTAGCCGGTATCCTCCACAGAGCTCATGGGTTACGCATGAGCAGAGCACTGGGGGGCGGAGTGACCGGGCTGTCCTGTGTAGCTACATACAGATTCATGCTAATCCACCACCCATGCGGGTGGCCCTGCTCGCTCACCTTGTGCTGAGTGCAGCTGAAGAGTGCAGTGTACTCATTCTCCATGCCCATGAGCTGGGCATGACTGCCCTGCTCGAACAACTGCCCGTCCTTCATCAGAACCACCTCGTCACATTCGGCCAGGTACTACAGTGGCAGATATGCAGAAACAGTGTCTTTGGAAATGCCTGTTACGTCCGCCGTTGGGACTCAAACTAACAACCCTCAGGTTAGACACCTGAAGCTTTGACACCCATGCCAGCCCCTTGGTGCCTCACCTGTAGCTGGTGGGTCACGAAGAGCACGGTCCTGCTCCCAGCTGCCCCCCGGATGGCACTATGGAAGAGGTGCGCCCCCACGTGAGGGTCCACAGCGCTGAGCGGGTCGTCCAGCAGCAGGACCGGCCGCTCACTGTATAGCGCCCTGGCCAGACTGATGCGCTGGCGCTGGCCTCCGCTCAAGTTGGTGCCGCGTTCACCAATCTGGAATGAGATTCTGCCATGGTCACTACGGTCATGTGGATATACAGCTCACACTGACACTGTCACCACGGTCATGTGGATATACAGCTCACGCTGACACTGTCACCCCGATCATGTGGATATACAGCTCACACTGATGCAGTCACCTCAGTCATGTCTCCATAGGGTAGCTCAGCAATGTCAGGGTATAAACAGCAGGATTCCAGCACAGCTCTGTACCTAAAGAGACAGAAATACACTGGAGATTGATGGAGAAGCACCAGACAGACAGGTGATGAGTCACAGAAATTCCCCGGATCATCCACAGACACAGAAAATCCCTGGATCCCTCCCACCTCGTCCCCAGACGCAGAGGGTCTTGCCTCTCTTCTTCATACTCCTTCCCAAACAGAATGTTCTCCTTCAGGGAGTCGTTGAGGATCCAGGCCTGCTGGGCGACGTACGCGAGCCCCCCTCCGACCGCGACCGAGCCTCCCAGCAGCTTCATCTGGAGGTGGGGAGAGCAGCCACAGACCTGAGACTGGGGCCCACAGAGAGGGGCCAGGGGCCTCCATTACACATTTCCATACCTGGCCTAGCAGAGCGGACAGCAGCGAGCTCTTCCCGCTTCCCACACTGCCGCAGATGCCCACCAGCGCCCCCTGTTGGTCAAGAGCAGCCAGCGACGTTACATAGGTCAGACATAGCGGTGGAATGAGATGCGGCTCACAGTGGGACACGCGCCTTCTTAATGCGGAGGTCGATGCGATGCAGCGTCGTCTGCACAGGAGGCCGGAAGCCACCAGCTGAGGAGACGGTGTTCTGGGGGCTGTCCTGCTCCATGTGGGTGAGCAGATGCTCGCCATTCTGCTCCTCACCACCTCCCTTGCCCTCCTCCGACAGGATGTACAGGCTCAGCATCTCCTTACGCAGAACGCGCTCCATGCCCCCCGTCCTGCGGGGTGTGCAAGGCGTTGCCACCTCAGCTCGCCCGTTACTGCGGGGTGACTCCCACACCAAGGAGGCGTCACGGAACTCCACCGCATTCCTCAGATCCTCCAGCTTTTCTGACACCAGCTCCCGGTCCTCGAGCATCAGCAGCCTCTGCATGACAGCGTGGGACTCGGGTCAAAGACAGGCACAGGCACAGCAACTGACATGGGCACAGACACAGTGGCACAGGCACAGACATGATCAGATGCATAGATAGAGAAACTGACATGAGCACAGACATAGACACTGACATAGGCGCAGACATGGACAGAAGCACAGATACAGGCAGAGGCACAGACACAGGAACTGACATAGGCACAGACACAGGAGCTGACATAGGCACAGACATGGGCAGAGGCACAGATGCAGGAACTGACATAGGCACAGACATGGGCAGAGGCACAGACACAGGAGCTGACATAGGGACAGACATGGGCAGAGGCACAGACACAGGAACTGA
>JAODJU010000002.1:21974516-21992598 GCA_026776725.1 Gnathonemus echidnorhynchus | reverse complement strand
AGGCACAGACACAGGAACTGACAAAGGAACTGACATAGGGACAGACATGGGCAGAGGCACAGACACAGGAACTGACATAGAAACAGGCACAGATACTGGTACTGACACATAGATAGACACAGACACAGGTACAGCTACTGCTACAGACTCAGGCTGACGGTGTCTGTTAGCATGGTTGCTTTCCCCCCACCCCCTTTACCTGGAATCTCTTCACTGCAACGGCGCCTTCGGACAAAGAGCGTACTGCCAGGGGCATGACCTTGAGTGCAAATGTCATGGAGTTGAAGACAGCGACAATTGTAAACGCCTGAGAGAGGAGGCAGACAGGGGGGTTAGGTTATGATGGCACTCAATTAGTGTTTTGGGGATGGATGGGGGATCCCAAGGACTATGTGCTGGGGTATACCTGAGCAGCTGTGAGGTCATAGCCCAGGGCCATGTGGAGGGTGAAGGTACACACGCTGGCGATCACCACGACAACGGGGGCCACGCCCACCGTCAGGCTCTGCACATACCCCGCCCATTCCAGTATCCGACGCTCCTCTGTCCGCACCTCTGAGAGCGACACGGGGAGAGAGAGAGCTGGCCATCGGGATGAGAAAATATGCACGACGGTCTGTGCTCTACAAACCGACTCATTCGGATCGGGTCCAGTCAGACATAACTAATCGATAACATGAATGGATTTAGCTGCTCACATGCTATTCCTGAGTAATCTGGGTAGGGTGTTATCTTACACACAACAGGAGTGCAGATGTACATAGAAAGGTCCTTGCGGATGATGAATGGAGCTTAAGCCACTCTGAACTGAGATAAATGGCAGCATAGCGGCCATTAAGTGGCTAACCACTTTCCCAGATAGCCACGAAGGCAAAGGCATTAAGGGGAGCACGAGCCAGTGAGTGGGGGGGTTTGGCGGCGGCTCACGCTGGACGCGGCGGGCGAAGGTGGACTCCCAGCAGTACATCTTGATGGATTTGATAGAGCTGAGGATCTCGTTCATGAGCCGGACGCGCTGGTCTGTCACGGACACGCACCTTTTCCGGAAATAGGCTGTCAGACGGGAGGCCAGCATCTGTGGCGAGCGAGAAATGGAGAGAGGGAGAGAGAGAGAGAGAGAGAGAGACGTTTGAGGAAAAAGAGAAGAGCGAGGAGAGCGGGGCATGAATGAGACGACAAAGACAGATGACGATGAAGGCGGCAGTAAACAGGAGGCAGCGTGGGGGGAATCGCCTCCACAGCCTTCGGAGAGGGAGAGGGGGGCGGGATTCGTGATGAAGGTGGAGACGACGCACCATGGAGGGACAGAACAAGACAAAGATGGCCGATCCCATCAGCGCCGTGGGCCCCAGGAAGCAGGTGGTGTAGCCCAAGCCCATGAGAACTACCAGGGGCCCCCCCGCGAGGAGGCAGCCCGCCGTGGCAGCCTCATAGAGCCGGTGCCCGTCGCTGGAACAGACGTTCACCAACTGAGGGCCAGAAGCAGTATGAAGATGGTGCTTCAGAAGTGCAGTCAGCTTTCAGAGACCACATCTGCGGTAACTGGCGCTCAGTCACTTACATTAATGACCACTGTCTCAAAAAAACTCTTTAATTAACTGTTTACTGTATAACTCCAAGAAAGGTTACTCCTTTAATCCATCATCGAGACGTCACACATCAGCCATCCATCATCAGCACATGAAAATGTCACTTTTTAAAGCCGTTTCAATACAAGAGGCTGAACATCGAGAGCCATTCATCACGGCTGCACTGGCCTTTTATGGGGCGTCTTCAAATAAAGCATTAAAATATGCAAACAGAAACAGGAAGTTATAAAGATACACAAGGAGTAAGACAGATATATGGAGGCTGGTGCCCATTACCTCTCCGGCACTCATATCCCTGGTGCTCCGCATCCGCAGGGCTTTCTGGTAGGCGAGGGTGAGTGCTGCCCCCCGCAGGCGAGTGCCGGTGCGGTAGTTGACGGCCCACATCATAGCCAGGGCCCAGGAGCGGGTCACCTCCACCAAGATGAGACCCCCCACCAGGGCAAATCCGTACAGCAAGTGAGATTCAGAGCGCTGGGAGTACTCCAGGAGGGCTCGTACCA
This sequence comes from Gnathonemus echidnorhynchus, assembly GCA_026776725.1. Lineage (NCBI taxonomy): Eukaryota > Metazoa > Chordata > Actinopteri > Osteoglossiformes > Mormyridae > Gnathonemus > Gnathonemus echidnorhynchus. Next base: position 21,990,506 of record JAODJU010000002.1, on the reverse strand, counting down.
GGAGGGCCTGTGGGTCCAGGGGCAGGGGGCAATCGCAGGGTGAGGGGGGGAAATCAGGTATCAGAGGGCAGGAGGACCAGGAGACAGGGATCAGAAGGTCAAAGGAGAGCAAACCCAAGGAGTATGAGCAGGGGCAGTGGCGGTGTTTACCACCACTCAAACTAAGGTTTGGGGGCCCCCTATTGGCCACAAACAGTCACTACATTACAGTGAGAGGGGTGCTATTTGAGTTGGGCCCCAGAAGCAACAAACCCATCCCCTGAAGGGTGAATAATGAACTGGGGCAGTAGCATGAGGGTGAAGAAGGAGCCCGGATTTAATGATGTGGAAACGGCGAGACGAGAGAGAAAGAAGAAAATGAGCAGCACAGGAGTCACGAGGGACCGAGATCAGACCAGGGAGGCGAAATAGCAGGGAAACTCAAAATCTAACAAGAACGTGGACAAACGTCGCGTCGTGCTGAAGGAAAAGCCAGGTGGCGCCGTTGTACGAAGGGGATCCCCTCCCTACCTGGCCGACTGCAGCGTCCCTCCTGGGGGGGGGCCTTGGGCAGCTGCAGCACATCCCAGTTACGCAAAGCCGCCCTTCTTGCGCAAACAAGCTTCTCAAGCAACCAACTAATCAAGATCGATGCTGGAGCCTGGCATTGTTCAGCGGCGCAGATTACTGGCCGTTATTAAAATCAGCCGCAGGAAGCACGGTGACACCGGCCAAGATAAAGGGGGAATTTGCTGAGCCCAGCGGGACGAGGAAAGGTCACCTTGGGACAGACGGGTCAGCGCTTTTAATGTTTTAATGAAAAGTCCAGGGTGAGGCCTCTGTAACTCCTTCATGGCTATGAATCACGTCCTCATAAACAGCTCGTGACACATGAAGATTATAGGGCCGTAATACGCTTTTATAAGCGATCCATCACACCTTCAGAGAGACAGCAGGGCACACGCTACACATTACCCTCCTGATCTGCTTCATAATAAGAGTCTACATTGCCAGGTCACCCCCCCCTCAAAAGCTCCTTCAAGAACGCTCCATCACACCTTCATAAGCAACACATCACACCACCATGTACAATTAATGCCATGTTTATGTGACAGTACTCTGTGACGACCCCTTCTGTTATGAATCATAACATGCATGACGATTGCGTGACGATGTAGTCTGTGAATGACTCATTTGTCACATTTGCGACATTTTGCAAATAGCACTTTGGCTGAGCTTCACAGCACCTACACAGTGACACTATGACCTTCATAAACTGTACATAGTGTATTTCAGAATAGTGCCTTACTTAAAGGTACAACACCAAACCCCTACTAGCAATGGAACCCTCAACCTTAAGTTCAAGGATGTGCGGTTCCTCGGCTAAGCCCTCTGCAGTACTAGTTCACATGTGGTATCTTTACTTTTACGTTTTATTATGGGGGGGGCAGTGACACTGTAGATTTTCCCAACCTGGTCTTCGGGCCCCCATAGATGGTCCATGAGGAATGTCTGCGGGGCCCCAAGGACCTGATTGTGACACACTGCTGTAGTGCAAATGTCCCTACCTCCATTGTAAAGCTACACCATGCAGACACCTGGCCATTACATCAACAGGAACTTTAATGACATCCCATTCTAAATCCATGGGCATCAATGTGGAGTTGGTTCCCTATTTGCAGCTATAACAGCTGCCACTCTTCTGGGAAGGTTTTCCACAAGATTTTGGAGTTTGTGGGAATTTTTGCCCATTCATTCAGAAGAGCATTTGCTAGGTCAGGCATTAATGCTAGACGTGAAGGCCTGGCTCGCAATCTCCGTTCTAGTTCATCCCAAAGGTGTTCAATGGGGTTGAGGTCAGGGCTCTGTACAGGCCAGTCAAGTCCTTCTACACCAAACAAATCCAACCATGTCTTTATGGACCTTGCTTTGTGCACTGGGGCACAGTCATGCTGGAACAGAAAAGGGCCTTCCTCAAACTGTTCCCACAATGTTGAAAGAATAGAATTGCCCAAAATGTCTTGGCCTGCTGACGCATTAAGAGTTTCCTTCACTGGAACTAAGGGGCCCAGCCCAACCCCTGAAAAACGACCCCATACCATTACCCCCCCTCTACCAAACTTTACAGCTGGCATAATGCGGTCAGGCAGGTAACGTTCTCCTGGCATCTGCCAAACCCAGACTCATTCATCAGACTGCCAGACAGAGAAGCATGATTTGTCACTCGTCAGAACATGTTTCCACTGCTCCAGAGTGCAGTGGCAGAATGCTTTACACCACATCCGATGCTTGGCACTGCGGTTGGTGATGTGACACTTGCATGCAGCTGCTCAGCCATGGAAGCCCCAGGGCACAGTTTTTATGCTGAGGTTAATGTCAGAGGAAATTTGGATCCCTGCAGTTACTAAGTCAACAGAGCTTTGGGACCTTTTACACACCATACGCCTCAGCACTCAGTGACCCCGTTCTGTTACTTTACCTCGTCTGTCATTTTGTGGCTGAGTTTCTGATGTTCTTAAACGCCTCCACTTTGCAAAAATACCACTTACAGTTGACCATGGAATGACCATGGAAGATAAGAAATTTCACAAACTGACTTATTGCAAAGGTGGCATCCTATGATTGTACCAGGCTTGAATTCACTGAGCTCTTCAGAACAACTGATTCTGTCACAAATGTTTGTAAACCTGTCTGCATGGCTGCGTGCTCAATACACCTGTGGCAAAGGGTCTGAATAAAATGATGAAGACGTGTACTTCTGTCCATATATATCTTTATACCTCCACTTTGATTTTATTTCTGTTTATTCGTGTTTGTGTGTTTTGATCTTGGACTGACCACCACAAGGTGGAGACTGACGTATATGTTGGAGACTCACAGGTCCGGCAAAGCCTGCTGTCATGCTGACGAGGAGGGTGAAGATGGCCACCAGTATGCGGGTCTGGCAAAACCTCCAGAACACCCGACCCAGGGAGGCTCCGTCTCGTCCCTGTGCCTTCAGCTCCTCGTGCCACAGGGTCTCCAGCCTGGTGACAGGGGTGAGAAGTCGTCAAAGCAGTGGACGGATCAGGATTTCGCCTTGGAGAAGGACAGATGAGTGCATCTTCCTGCTGGCATTCTTAAAGATCGGCTCAGATCCCATCATTAAGCTATTAGCGGACGGAGTGGTTACAACACAAAGGTTATGTCGTCACATTTTAAATTAAGTCATTTTAGCATGAAATTCAGAAATCTCAGAATCCCAGGATAACCAGCATCAGCTCCAGAAGCAGCAAATAAAGGCATCAATAAGACATAATAAAGAAGTCTATCATCACTACTATTATTATTACTATTATTATTACTGCAACTGTTCCAGACACACGGATCGATTGTCACCACATGACTTCACTGGTATTTCTCATTTAACGCTTATTACCATGACATTAAACACTGTATAATCCTTCTGCTTTTGTGACAAGTGCAGGCTGCAGAGGCCTCACAAGCAGTCAAAAGTGAAACGTAAAATCACTAAAAGGGAGCAGGGTTCCTATGTGTGTGTGACACAGGTATCTGTCCACTCACGTCCTATCAAGCAAAGTCTGATTCCGTTTATGGCCGAGGTCCAAAGTAAATAATATCCAGAGATTGCGACGCGAGATGCCAGAACACAGGTGAGATGGGACATTAGTGGTTGTAACAGGTACATGAGAAAGGGCAGCACTGGCAGCTATATAATCACCCACTGTCCATATCGAACTCGTAATACAGTATGTATACAGGAATGTATATATGATGGACGGCTACAATAAGCAGATAGATACAGCACCTGTACTGTGCTATTTTGCTACATACAAAGAAACTGTACTGTACTGTATAATAAAATATTTCACCACACCTTCAGGCACAGTCCTGTTCCTGGTGCCAAATGCAAATGCATGTTGATGGATACCGGTATATATAATACAATGAAGCAAGTATGTCTGTAACGCAAAAGCGGTTCAGAGACTTCATGCAAAATCTAGTAACAGATGCCTCCCACATAATTATCAATTGATTATGGCTTTGGTTTCATGCTGTTTGAAAATTGTAGGTTTTTGTTCAAAATAAAACACAATATTGTGCCGTAATCATGACTAATTCAGCCTGGTCTGTGTCCCCGAATTTTCGTCTTTGTGTGTTTATTCCAAGAATTTTGAAGACACATCTCATGGTGGTTCTAGACACACAAACCCTAAATGAACCAACCCCACCCCCCCCACACACTTTTCTCTCACCCCCCAAATATTCTTCCTCTACGATTCTGACAGCTACCGACTTTGTCCTAGAACGGGGCCTCAGAAATCTAAGCGAAATCAACAGGTAACTGCGAAAAGTCAATGGCCGTGTTCGTGCAAGCACCCAGCGGTACCTCAGAGCCACCGGCGGAAAGGTGACACTCCAGCATGAGCCTGGAAACAGCAGACAGCAGTGAAAATAAGGTAGGGAAGGACACGCTGGCTCACGCTGCATCTCGCGGCCTTTATTGTGCTGTAAACCCAGAGGCATCCAAGTGAGAATCGACTCCTTTTGTCGTTTGACATCCGCCACCCAGGAGCTGTTGTTGCTGCACTGGCTGCAGAGATGGGAACCGCGGAAGCTGTTCCTGAGGAGCCTTTGTCAACATTCGCTCTAATCTCTAATCCCTGCTATTAATACCTCCCCCCCCCACACACACACACCACCTCCACAGCCAGGTCAAGCTACATCCTAAAGATGACAGTCGTGAGCCTGAAGCTTGGGAACGGCACACTAAGGAGGCGGCAGCCTTACGGGTGACCCAGCCGCCCTCGACTCTGCCGTGATTAACCGCTCGCACTGCTTCTTCCCAAACCCAGCCTGAGGAGCCCTTGGCGGAGCAGCCGCACCTCTGCCAGTTGGTTTCAGAGGCTTCGTGGCAGGACAGGCCCCATATGTCATCCAGCCTCAGGGCGGACTTCTTGTGGGCCCTCCAGGCCAGCGGGGACAGCCACTGTAGGGTCATGAAGGAGAAGAGGCCCGCGTTGTCCACTGGATGCTGGTTCCTGCAGGAAGGCGGCGGTAAGGGTGGTGGGGGGTCAGAGTGACGAAAACAGCACGCCTGGGTGTGAACTGGCCCGGACATGAGAGAGAGCGGCTGGCAGTGGGGGCTCCTACGGCAGATGAATCATGCGGTTCTGATTGAACAGAATTTTTTGCAGGTCTGTTAGAGAAATGGAGGCCGTGTGAATGGTGGAGGAGTTCAGTGGGACTTTCAAACAGCTATCTGCTGCCACTGGATGAGGAATGTGTCTTGACCCTTATCACCCCCCCTACACACCCACAGTTCATATCATATCTTTGTGGGGACTCCCCATTCATTTCTATCCCAACTATGATCACCCTTAACCTCTACCCAGCCCTAACCTGAACCATAAGTTACCCAACAAAATACAACTGCATTCACAGATTTTTATAGAAGTGAGGTTTATATTGTGGGGACCTGAAAAATGTCCCCACAAGCTAAAAAGTAACAGGTTTTACAATATTATGGGGACATTTGGTAAATACAAACCCACACACTTTCACATCCTCACACTGATGCCCTGCCACACACACACACACGCCCTCTCACACCCTAACCCTGACACACACACACACACCACAGCCACACTGGCTTCCCGGTGTCTCACTTGTTTGTTCTCCTGAATGGTTTCAGCAGCTGCAGGCTCTGATGGTAGCGGCTCTTCCTCTGTCGGCCCCTCGCACCTGCAGCCTCCTCCTCTTCCTCCTCTGGATGGGGCAGGTTCTCGGGGAAGGACATGGACAGGCCCTCCACCCGCCCGATGGACTCCAAGACATCGGGAAACGCCACAGACCTCCGTGGGGGGAGGGATACATGGCACAGTTCCTCATTGTTTCCTTATTTAGCTGCTGATTATTTCCGTCATTTCCCAGTGCGTGCTGGGTGTCGCTTTGAGTCCCCAGGCCCCGAGGCCAACCTGCCCCCCCTCCCCCCCCAGCATGGAGGCCCGTCTCTATTTGCTGACTCATGGTGGAGGCAGTCCTTGCAAAGGAATTGTGTACCAAGCACAAATATAAACTGCTTATCTATTTAAAGAGGCCCACTGGCATGCAGATCTATGGAATCGCAGTGCCTGCCAGGGAGGGCGGGGGCCGCACGTCTGAGTGTCACCGATCCTGCAGTGCTGACGTCTCTGATAAGGTCAGTGCGGCTTGGCACTGGCTGCTGGTACATCACCCTGGGCGCCGCGCCAGGCGCTACGGAGAGGGGTGCAGCCCGGCTCACGGGTGCTGTGAAGGGACACTGCGTTTTCTATTATTGATACGCAACGCAGAGCCGGGTCGGGCGGCGCTGGGGACAGCCACCGCTGCACCAAAAGTCACGCGGCACAGTAGAGCGACGCCGTAAATCTCCCACGCAGGGGTGTTTATCTCGAGCCGGATTCTGTGCCGGATTCAAAGACCTCAGCTAACGAAAGTCAACAAGAGGTAATTGGAGCCAGTACACGGGGGTGGCAGGAGGAATCAGTGCTGGACACAGGAGCAGGACAGCTGGCCTTGAGGCAGGCATTGGAGTCATACTACTATCCAGTCACCATATTTAAATGACCTTCTGCCCCCCACCCCCCCCAACCCTTAACACCAAAAGGGTGCTACTTACTCTGAAAGATGACCTCCAGTTACAAATATAAACACCTTTGATACAATGAAAATGTAGTATGACATGTAGTGTATTTTCATACAAAAAGCATTACTTTCATTGGACAGTTTGTTCCTTGTAATTCGCTTCTCCTGACATTGGTTTACAAAATTGCTTTAGACCAAGTCTCATAAAAATTCGGAGAAAGATAAGAGCTTGGCTTTTGGTTGACTCCCGACTTGGGGGCCCCATGAGCGGCCTGACGACAGCGATAACGCCACTGACAGCACCGATGATCCCCAGCACAGTGATGTATCCATAAGAAATGAAGAAAGGGCACTTACATGATTAATCAGTGCTCTGACCTCTTCACTTTGTTCGGCATTCAGCTTTGTGAATTATTAAGTTGTGGTGCAGTAACTCCACCGAACTGTACGTTTCTAAGGGCATCGCAAAAGGACACCTCTTTATCGCTCATGCCACATTCTGCGCATGCTGATAGTCCGGCGTTTTTTAATTGTACTTTGCGCTAAAGCTTGAGATAAAGTCCCGGGACAAGTGGACCCGCCGCCTGAGCTGGCACCTCAGTCCGAGCGGCTCCGCTCCGCAGCGCTCCGCAAGCCGCCGCCGTCTCGCCGCTTTTGGAATCGGCTAAATCGCCGTGACACCACGTGACGCGTGGGGAGCCAATGGCGACGGGGCGCCACGTCGTTGTCATGGAGCCAGCGACGCTGGCGACGGAACAAGCACGTGCGAGTCGCCGAGGCCTGGCGACAGCCTGATTTGCGGCCGTATCTGGAAACGAAAATAGATACAAAAAAAGATAAACCAAAGAGAGCGAAGGCAAAAACAACATAAGAAAAACAAATCTGAAGCACATTTTTAAAAGTAGTCGAAAATGCTTACCTCAGGTCGGGTGGACAGAAATAAAGACGTAAAGTTATCTCATCTCTTTCAATTTATAAGTGAATAACTGACAGTTTGTCATACATTTCTACTACTACTACTACTACTAATGATAATAATGATAATAATAATTAAGATTATTATCATTATTATAGTCGATATTAGTAATAATTATTATGATAATTATTTTTAGTAGTAGTATTAAACTGGTAAATTTATCATAAAAATATGTAAAGGGACGTACCAAATATGTATTACAAAAGTAATATGTAATATGAAGTAGCTCAGTAGAATGGTAGCTATTGTCTCCAGTTAGGACATCATCATCCTGGCAGACTGCAGTCCTACGCTTCACCACAGCATGAATGTGACCAGACCCCAGAGGGGATTTTAGTTATCCTTAACAGTTACCTGTGTCATATTCCACCCCCATCTATATGCTACAAATAATTTCAGACAGACCAAGAATAATGACGCGACAAACTTACTGATGTGTTCCAAAGCTTTCACACAATAAACCGAAAACTGCAAAAACATATTATGTGAATGTCCAAACTGACAGGCCTATATATATTTTAGAAAATTAATACTAAAATATCAGAGTCCAGAGGCTGTTCCTTCCTCACAAATAGCTCATTAGGAAACATGTAAACATGTTCGATCCCAAACTTCCATTACCACATTCCAGCATCCTTTTCTTCTGGGACCCTTTTGTTGAGGTAGTTTAGCAATATGTGGCAAAAATGAGATACATTCTTTTTCCTTGGAAATTCTTCACACACATACATGTACACACAGTGAAGGATTGACGGGTAGCATGGTGGTCAAAGTCACAAGCTTGAAATCTTAACCAACACTGAAGGTATCACGCACACGCACACATACACACACTGAGGGGGGAAAATGGAGGAAACCCTACAACGACATGGGAAGAAGATGGAGACTCCACACTTTTACAGTCAGGGTGTACACTGAAAGAAACCCTAGCCTCAGAGGTAAGATACAAACAAAAATCAATATATTAATGGATTGAATCAAGGAAGTTTAATTGTTAACTTGTGGTTTTCAGTGGTGTTACCTGGGATGTTTTTGCACTCTGTCCTCTGTGTTAACTCAGGAAGCAGCAGCAGGCCGGCTTGGGCTGCCATTTTGGACCGAGGACAGACCTGTAGCTATGCTGAGAGGATGGAGCTTGGGGGTGATTTCACACCCCAGCAACGCTGTCTGAACAGTAAGCATTCAGGCGGGATGCGATGGCGGTGTACGACACCACTGGTGCCAGCCTGAAACTCTCCCACTGTAAAGCGCGTCTCCCAGACAAGGGGCTGAGATTTTGACCTGTGTATATTCTCACCAAATTTCAATTTAATAAGTGCTGAAAATACAATTTTATGCCACAACCCTAAAGCAGGAAAAGCAGTTAGAAGAGGGATGGAATATGAATTATTACTTTGACTACTTCCAGGGTCATTTGGGGGTAACTAAGTGGATGTTGCTAACATTTGAAAGAAGAAACTTCAACAAGGCATCTATAAGTTTCTTAGTTTGTACTAGATTAAATAAAACTGCTCAGGGCTGCTGATGACTGGTGGAGAGTCACCGGCTTTCATGCGCCCCTCAGTCAGGTTATGGTGACCTCTGCTGGCTCACAGGCACACTCTTCCAACATTTACCTGTGTCATTCACGGTTCGGAAACTGAAAGCAAAATGCAGTTGTCGCCACATGTACTGGCAGAAGTACACACTTAAAGCGCCTCAGCACATTTGGGCTTGAATACAAACCCAAAGGAGACCCAGCAGGAGCTGTCAGGTTAGTTTTAGAGGTGTGCTTTTACGGACGTGGCAGGCACTTTCAGACAAGGAACACCGAAGTGGTGACAATGTTCATTTGACCCTGGAAATGCTATTTTTTATGATGTTAATAATTTATCACTTGTATTATTTTTTAATGGGAATGTTGCAGTGCAGGGTCTCCCACTGAATTCTGATAAGGCGATGTACCCCACAAACAAGGAGCCTTTCCCTGCATTTCCCACACAACAGCCGTGGGTGTGAATTCTCACCCAGGATCTTCTCAACAAACACCTAGTCGGACTGCGGGCCAGCTGTGATGCTTTGAGCTCCCTTGGGAAAGGCAGAAGTTTTCCCACACAGGCTGCTTCACACCAAGTTTCCGAAGCAGACGGACTCAGGGTGATATAAATCTCTGCGCTGCCCCCACGCCATTCACACTAAAACCGTAATGTAATCTCACCGGCTGCTTTCTCATGCTCCATGAGGAGCTGAAGTGATGGAAACCCATTCAGATGCTCTTGACGCCGTTGGCCTGCCAGGTATACCAAATGCAGGGGTTGAATCTTGCAGCCATACCTACCACATTTCCCGGTATCGGCTGGCTCGCAAAGACCGACGCTGGCCAGAAACCTGACAGAGATCTGCTTCCATCTCACTCAGAATATCTTGCTCTGGATGCTGTGTTCAGGGGTCTGAGAGCCACCTTGGGCAGGACGGACCCAGAGGGAAAACAGCCAGATGCCAGCGAGGACTGAAGAACCATTGTGACATCTTTCATTTGTGCCTTTTTTTTTGACAGACATCCTTCCTACAAGGATAACCGTGTCCCTGGAGGCCCCAAGGCATTCTCTGCGATTGAAGGCCCTGTGTCCCAAGGCCACTGTCAGCCCCTTCTTTTCGGTGATTCAATATCAAGGAGAAACAAGCCGCAGCATTAGCTGCCAAACTGCAGCGAGGCACAAAGGATCCATGCAGAGCACAAATAGAGCCATTTCCCAGAGGCACACGCCAGCCTCCATATCACCGATAAGCACATGTGAATATCTGACAAACGTGAGAATGTCTGTCACGACAGCTTGCTGTCCTAAGAGCTGCGTTCTGTACCTGAGAACAACGGCTGGAAAATCTCAGATCCATCTTCGGGGAGCGAGTCTGACAACCAGACTTGCAATCAACCCTAATAATTACGCGCTGTTTGTGTACTGTGTCTGGTCTGTCTGGCTTCTGTTGGCAGATTGGTCCCCTCTCCTTCTCCCCATGTTTATCAGGACTATGAGAAGTGGGCCAGGCGTCAGAATGGTTTGCCAGTGCTTCCCGGTCACGGTGAAGCATGCCCCAACAACGTGGACCCTGCCTGAGAAATGCCAGTGATCTTTGCGTCTCCGTCACCCTTCAGATCTCCTGCCCACTTTCACCTACATGCCAACGTTCATCTTGTCTGGGAACAAATCAATTCACAGCACAGGAAAGACAGAGAGACTCTGAAAACATACAGAAAAAAACACTTTATTTCTAAAAATACATTTTTCAACAATACAGATAATCACTGCCTGTACAAAGTTTTTTTTCCCCCTCTCATCTTTTTCTCATCTGAAAGGTCAGAGGCCTCGCAGACGTGAAGTGAGACTCAGTGGGTTCAGACAGGCTGAGTGCCAAGCGTCTCTAGAGCATCGGGGGTGATGGCATTTAAAACCGGAACGCATCAGTGGGGAGATTATGGCCAACGATTACAGGGAGTAACGGGCAGGGCAGAAGCGGCTCTTTAGCTGTCAGCTGAGAGCTCATCTCGGATTATCATCCATAGAGGTAAAAAAAAAGAAGAATCCTCAGATAGACGAATTCCTCACATCTCCTGCTTTTTAACCAAAGCAATTTTCTACCTCTTTCTGAGAGCAACTACCCTCTGAAGATGAATCTCTAAAAATAATAAAAACGGTAACACTTTATTTAAAGCAGTCAACATAATGCTTTATAGGAACCTTCATAATGAGTTATAATGCATCCATGAAGTATTATAAACACAGCTGTAACTATAAAAGGCATAACAGATTATAGCTATGTTTATTATGCATTATTACTTCCTTATGAAGCTCTCAACTACAATGCAATATATACCTTTATAATGCAGTAAAAAGCATCCTTAATGCTTATACTAACCATTATAATGCATTATAAAGGTATCTATACTGCATCATAACTGACTTTTTACATTCTGTAAAAAAAAAATGGCTTTGAGAGAAATTCACAGGTACTGAATGCTGTTCCACTGGGACTCAGCATATGTACTTTCTGTGTGTTGGACAGAGCATGTATGAAGGTGAATTCTGGCATTCTGTCAGAGTACCTGTAACGGAGAAGTCACAGCTATATGTGGGGCCAGGGAAAGTGCACATAAGAAGGTGGTGAGGACAAGTGTCAGAAAACATTTATTTCAGCCAGCAGGGGGAGATATTGAACCATTAAGTAATGTACCTGCAAAGGATATTCAAGCCTTTTAATGAAATCTCACTTTAAGAGACATGCATCTCAGCACTGGTGAGACTCTGCCTCTACCTCATCGCCATGCTTGCCCTTGGTGGCTCCTTGAGCAGACGGAGTTTGTTAGTCACAGACTCTGGGTGTGGTGAGGGTCAGTGAGCATCACCGGCTAAGTTCTGCTCAGGAATCGACTTGCAGACTCGTGAACCTCACAGCCACAAACCCGCAAACCATCACGTACGGCGTGGATGTGGCGGTCTCTGGTACTTCTTCAAACAAGACACCATGACCGCATCGAACTGGCGCTTCACCGACACTGCCCCCCACCCCCGCGGATCTGCTGGCCTCTGTCTCAAGCGTGGGTGCCTGTTTAGTGTCACTGTCACTCCAGCCCCCCACAAACTCCACCTGCACCCTCCACAATCTCCATGAAAATCCTGTGCGGAGCCTCAATGCAATGTTCTCGGGCGCTCCCACGCCACGGCTGATCCTCCGCAGCATTCTGGAGAGTATTTGAGGGGCGCATTTTCCAGCACACGGGCCCACAGCTTACAGAACTCCTCAGGGAGTCTGTCCTAAATCCTCCGATCCTGATTTAAATAAACAATGAGTATCAGGTTTCCTGAGGGGGTCAACAGCAGAGCCACAGACATGGTACCTGGGACTGCAGCAAAGGCTTAATGACTCCAAACTGCAACCCTATGCAAGACCTGGATACTCAAACAGAGCCGACTTTTACATGAACTAAATTATGCTTTGTTTCCATAGCTTGACTGTAATCAACCCTACAGGGACTTCGAGCTACGAAAATGCCAAGCCAACACGTTTTATTGGGGGGGGGAGGCCCTGGGGAGGACCGGCCACGTGAGCAGGTGAAGTCCAGACTACCAGCCGCCGCCACGGACTCAGAATAGAAATGTATGACAAAGTAGGACACTGGAGCACCTCTGTCGAGTCCTCTCAGCCCACATGGTGTGTTTTATTCATCTCTTATGAAGTTATCAAAGCTTTGAGAAAACGGATGGTGGGTGGGGGGGTTAAAAGCAGAGAAAGAGCCAGAGCAGGCTGCCGAGTGCAGCTCCTCTGTACTGCGCTCAGACGCAGAGCAATGGCAACAGCGGAAACGCCTTTTTATTCTAGCATGTGCGATAAGCCATACTGGGGGAGGGAGGCACAGATCTCCCCAGGCTGAAGCCTTGGCAGAATCAGATACCAACGACACTAACACACACACAGGAATGAATGAATGAAGCAAGGGGATGGGAAGCTGGCATGAGGACGGGAACAGGCCATGGGGACAGGAAGGTAGCATGGGGATGGTGGAACAGGAATGGGAAGCAGGCACAGGGATGGGAAGGTGGCACAGGGACGGGAAGGTAGCATGGGGATGGTGGAACAGGAATGGGAAGGTGGCACAGGGACGGGAAGGTAGCATGCGGATGGTGGAACAGGAATGGGAAGCAGGCACAGGGATGGGAAGGTGGCACAGGGATGGGAAGGTAGCATGGGGATGGTGGAACAGGAATGGGAAGCAGGCACAGGGATGGGGAGATGGCACAGGGACGGGAAGGTGGCAGGGTCTCACAATCACTAGCTGCATCTGAAAAAGTGACTTTCATTATTTCATTATTGCATTAAGGGCCACATCGCTCCTGAGCCCTAGGGGTGTGTGCATGATCTGGCTGTGGGGAGCACAAGCCTCCTTCATGCGGCGAGGCCGGGAGCGCCCTTAGAGCAGCACTGCACAGTGTGAGTCCCGGCGGGCCCACTGGCCGGCCGGCCCGGGATCTCCAGTGTATCGCTCACTGTGCCAGCCTCGTCAGGCGTGGAGAGACAGAGATGACCTTTGGGCGACAGAGGATGCTAAAGGGCTCCAGAGATGAGAAAAAAATGTGAGCTGGGCTGGGGGGCGCGCATCCGACCCGACCCTTCCCTTTGGGTGTACTGCTCTGTGAGAGGGTGACAGGCCGGTCACAGCCCCCAGTCACATGTGAATGACAGACTCAGCTGTGTCCCCCCACCTGCCTCACCTGACAGCTGTGACCCTGGGACCAGCATACAGCTTCCTGCTCAGCGTACGTACAAACTGTAAAAACCAGCTGTGAAAGCTTTTTTTCAGATTTTTCTGTTTTTACCCAATGTCAGATTCTTTTATACTTGTATAGTATATTTATAAACAAAAGCATTAAAGCAACAGTTAACATCCTGTACAGCAAAATAAGAAATATAGCCCGCAGGTTCTTCTACGTTCCTGTAGAATCCACAATCCTGCAGTTACCCTCCCGATCTCCTCCCTGTGCAGATGGTCCTGAGGTCTGGGACACCGGTCCTGGGGGGTGCCAGTAGGGCTTGTAAAATTGTTTCTGTCCATGTCCCTGCCTCCGTGGCCCCATCCCTCAGTCCCCACCCCCCCATCCACGTGTCCCCGAGCCCGCCCCCTATGCCGTCTTGATCCCCTCAAAGCCGCAAAACTTCCACCTCTTCTCCAGGCTGGCACCCACGCCCGTGAGCTCCTGTCTGAAGGTGCAGGGCAGACGACCCAGAAGGGCCTCCACCTCCAGAGTGCCAATCTGTGGGGGGGGGGGACAGGACACCAGTCAGGGTGACGAAGCAGCCTAAAGCATACATTAAAGACAACCGACAGCTGCCAGTAAGAAGGCAAGCTGCTCAGTCTGCAAGCAGCAAGACCATCCACCACAGCAAGTAGTGCACACAGAGAAAATGAGAAACTGGGAAAGCCAAAGAGTGAGGCTGTTCCCCCCTCCACTGAAAAAGCACAGAGAAGGAGAGGCTACAGGGGGGTGGGGAGGTGTCAGTGTATGCGTGCGGGGGGCAAGTTACTGCTTAGAAGCTGCTAGGACACATTCGCGTTTGAAAGACGCGGGAGAATATGTACTGATTCTGAGAAGTCCCTGGGGGCTTCAAGTCTCAGTAAAAAAAAACAAACAAAAAAACATACAACAAAGGGTTTGTTTACTCTCCATCTGTGCGTGAAAATGAGTCACCGTGGTGATGGCATCAGGGAGGTTTTAATTAGCAGGTGTCTGGGTATCTGCCACTGGAGTCCCCTCACAGGCACGTGCAAAGGGCGCAATGTGACAGGCGCCATCCTCAGCCCCGCCTACAGACCACACAGGAAATGCCAGCGTGTCCCTGTGCTGGATTTACTCCCCGTCCTACCTCCATTCCACCATGCCGGTTTACAGGTGCGATCACAGGCACGTTTTATTGGGAACGGGGATTATCAGTGGAATAAGCGCTTATCACTGGGATTGAGGTTTATCCAAGGAATAGGGGTTTATCAGTGGAACTGGCTTATGTATGAGATTGGAGATCATCACAGCAGTTGGGGTCTATCAGTGAAATAGGAGCTTTATCACGCTGAAACAGCACAGCTGGGATGAAGGCAGTCACCGGCCCCTGGCTCCTGCCGTCGCTACCTTGGTGTCCAGGCGCTGCAGGTAGGAGCAGATGTACTCGATGCTGGCTCCGAACGGGTGCACGTGCAGAAAGGTGGAGATGATCCCTGCGGGAGAGGATGCCGGGGGTGAGGTTATGGACGTGGGGCTGCAAATACCAGTCAAACACTAGGCTTTCCCTCCCCAGACCTGGGCCCTCACACAGCATAAAAAGCCATAGAGAAGCATTAAGCAAGCAGCGCTCGGCGATCCGGCGAGGGTAGAGGAGGCCGAGAAGCCTTTCCCCGGTGCTTATTTCATTCCGGAAGCACTCGATCCTCTGCTGCCCAGATCCCCTCAGACGGAGAGGAAGTATTTAATTCCTACTTTGATGTTCATTTCAGCAATCAAGTCTTTTCATCAGAAAATCGTAGATTTTAATTATTAAACAACAAGCCCCCACTTTGAGCTAATGGAGACGCACATGCTCAGGCCCCGGGGAGCACGCCCCCAGGACAGGGGAGACCCACGGCTGGGCGGTCTGCTCGCCTCATGCGAGGTATCGAGACTCTCTCTCTCACCAGAGATAAGACAATGTAAAGCAGCCATGTGAATGTGGGACAGCCTTTCATGTTTCAGTAGAGCGGATAACGGAATTCCACGCACAGAAGCGTGAACCCAAATAAAAACTGTGGGGGGGGCACCAGCTTTCCATTTTTGCACCACATTTCTAAGTGCCTCGCTCCATGCTTCTGCACAGTATGTTCCTCCTGCTGGGGGGGGGGGGGGGGGGGG
>JAODJU010000002.1:21949952-21960484 GCA_026776725.1 Gnathonemus echidnorhynchus | reverse complement strand
TATATACAGTATAGGGTCTAAACAGATCTACCCTGAGTATATACAGTATAGGGTCTAAACAGATCTACCCTGAGTATATACAGTATAGGGTCTAAACAGATCTACCCTGAGTATGCCTCGAGTCTGTGACTGAGCACACTGTCTGGGCAGACATATCCAGAGGGTGTTCAGTGCAGCATCTCCTTTGTGGTGTGATGCACTACAATTTGTACGGTTGGTTTAGGTTAAGGAGCCCAACAGGCTGATGCTCACACATTGGGTTTACAGTGGATAGTGAACACAACAGAAATGATGTAGAACCTCATGAGAGGCAGAGAAAGAGGCTGTTCAAACTCTGAAGCAGCTTGGCTGTTGTACCTTAGGAGGAGGTCCGGTCTTCCAACTCGCTAGGCTGCGATTGCAGGATGTTAACTAAAAGGTTAAACTATGTATTTCAGTGCCACATGGGGAAGGCTTTTAATAGCGAATCTGTTTTACCGATGGACTCCAGTGAACTCCAGTCACAATGCTTCTCTCCTCACCTCTCGGAACTGAAAGGAGGGCTCAGACCCCTTGACTCCACTGGCCTGTTAAAAGACACCGTTGACCAGGCAGAGGACTGTGCATATGCGTGTGTCTAAGCCACGGCCAGCGAGAGGTGCCAGACAGACCAGGGCGGCAGAGGGGTCAAATGGGCCCCTGATCTGGCAGCGTATGGACGGGGGCTTCGACCTGCTGCCTGCCTGCCCACACGCCAGGGCCCGTCCTCGCCCCAGCGACTCGCCATTGCGACACTTACACCTGCTGCCGTCCACGTCACTCTGCCAGGGGTGACTTCTCTTTATGGAACAAACCGGAAGGCTCTGCTGGCTATGCTCTGGGCCTCCTCAGAAAAATAATAATCTAATAAATAAATAAATAAATAAAAATCGAAAAATATGGCTAAAGTGCTGGCTTGTTAAATTAGGTCATTTATTACCTGTCAAGGGGAATTATCACACTGATGAAATCTCCAATGCAATATATTCGAGTTTCAATAAAGATAATGTAATGAGATAAAAATCCATCTGCAATAAAAGATGGACATATTCTTGGGGTTAGATTGATTGGGGTATTGGTGAATAATTCTTACATGGACAGTCCTTTGAAAAATGTCCATCATGTGAAGAACAATGCTTGAGTGTGTTTTATTTATTTTCTTCAAACAGATGCCTGAGATGAAGCACATGGAAAATGGCCATATACGCTTATCTCATTATTCCAATAAATTCCGGCACTGAAACGCTGCCCACAGTAGACATCTTTTGTTTTCTGGATGTCGGTGTTTACACAACACCTTGGGGGAGGGGGTACTCTGTGGGTGACTGTTTGGGTGGATCGCGGTGATAAAGACTTGGGGGCTGGGTGAGGGGGCGTTGCTGTGGCAACACTTTGATTCGTGTTCCGTGGAAAGGTCTTGAGACCCTGAGGCTGCACGGGGGTCAGACGTAGGCTGTAGACAGAATGCACACTGCCCCCTGGTGACTCCCTAAGGCCCTGCAGCTTCAGGATGCCTCATTGCTCCCATCCCTGGAAGGTTACTTACTTTGGCTCTACAGTCGTCTTTATATCCTTCCCGTCAGTCGCTGGCTCTTAGCAGAATGTGCTATAGGGACGTTTACAGGCTGGCAGGCACTACGATCAGCTGCATCAGCGCCTCCTACTGTTCATGCACAGGAGGTCCATTCTGCCTACGGAAGCCCAAATACTCTACCTGCAGCCCTCCGCGGCTTGCCAGCGACTCCCGGAGGACTTACCTGCCGCTCCCCCTGACAAACCTCCTCCCCTCAGCGTTAAGCTGATAATCCCCCAAAATAATGCTGGTGTACCGTTTATTTAATGTATTGCGCCATGTTATGGAGGAAAATGTGGAAGGTGGTCAATGTACATCAGAAATGTAAGATGTGAATGAGCACAGGCCTTTCACTGTGGCTTCCTTAACTTGCCAAGGGTCACAAAAAAACAAACATCTATTCTGAGGGAGGTACAATAGACCCAGTCATTACCTGAGATTACTCTGGCTCAGCAGATCTCACCTGTGCCTCTGGCAGTGTATGTTACTTCAGGCTTAAATGCTTAAGTAGCGACATTACAGAAAAGCATTCCCAAGAAGATAAACCCCCAGACCATGTCATACCCCTATGCTCCTACAGGTGGTGCCGTTTCCATCTGTGTGCATCCACCATCAGGGGGGTCATTTTAGTGTTCAGTCCTCACATTAGAAAACTCACTGTAATCCTGTAATTTTCTGAGCTCTTAGGTAGAGATGAGGCCTACAATGAGATGGAGATGTGCTTCTGGAGGTGGTGATGGCTGACCGAGGGAGCTGGGTACTCACATTGCACCAGGATGGCAGCCAGCGCGTTCTTAAACTTCTCCTTGGCCTCCTCCATCTCCTTCTCATGTGCTGCCTTCTCGTTCATCAGCCGCCGTATATGACTGTTGGACGACTGGATCATGGAGTAGAAGTTGTTGGCATTGCGGCGGTTCACCTCGCCACGGTCCACCCAGGTCAGCAGCACCCGGACGGCCTCTGGGAATTTGGAGTCATCTGATGGAGGAGAAGCGATTTCAGGCTGGGGGAGGAGGCAGGCATGAGAGCACACAAAGCCTCCTTGGAGAGCGGAGGCTGGCCTTCTTCTCCCAATATGGCTGTAAAGACTGTATACTCTATGGCTGTGTCAGAATTCAGTGGCTGCATCCTCTAAGGCTGCATTCAAGGATGGGAGCATCACAGCAGTGCAGTGCTGTCCCATTTCAAAGGCTCCTTCAAATGCAGTCACGAAATGCGTCCTTCTTGCCTTTGTAGACCAAGTACTTGGAAGGATGCAGCCCCTGAATGTGGACACAGCCACCATCGCTGGAGTTTAGTAGGTTCATGGAAACAACAGGCATTGGCATTGAGGCTCTGAGCTGATTGGCCGGGATCCCAGTCTCTGGATGGGAACTGCAGGGATGCTGCGTGCGGTCAAAGAGTGAGCGTTTCCTGCTGTTCACCGCCACCTCTCCGCCCACACGAGACAGGACCTTCTGCTGAGCACTGCGCTGTCTGTCAGTCCATCCAGTGGGAAAAACCGCACGTAGGACTGGGACGACTTGCATGCAGCACGGAGACCCAGTGGGGTGAGACACTACAGGCCACAGCGCTTATCTACAGCAAAGCTGATCCGGAAGCCCGCCAGGCCAAGCTGGGGGCTCAGGGATATGACACATGGGCCCTTGAACCTAGAAAGCTGCTCTGTGGCACTCGAGTACTGGGACTACTCGCAGCTGACATTTACTGGTGCAGCTTGGTCACATGACACACCTCCGGCAGCCATGCGATGATGGGAATAATTCCAACTTATTCCTGCTGCCCAGAGGAAGTCAGTTTATCCCAAATAAGACCTGACGGCATTTATAATGGATGGTTCACCTCACCCAAGGGCAGAACCGCAAGCCCTGTCCGGGGACCAGGCCTCCAGTCTGCCTGCTGAAAGCCCTTCCCTCCCGCTGACATGTAATCTGCAGAGTGCTGCAGCTTCCTGTGGAGTGATTTATGCTGGGTCCTTGTTACCAGGCTGACCGGCACATGTTGCCACAACGTCGTGATCCCGCCTGTCCATCTTCAGGTACCGCAACTTTTCCGGGTCTCTTACAGATCAGTTTCCAGTGGGATGTTTATGTCGACAGAGGAATGAGGATGGTGTTCCCCCCGCCCCCTCTCTCCCTCCCCCACATATCCAGGTCCTGATGCACAGAGGCTCACTGCAAATGTGAGGCTGCCAACAGCCTCGGGGATCCAGCCAATCGCAGAGAATGACTCATGAGGCACCTTAAGCACTGTGTGAGAGGTGGCATGGATAAAGGAGGCTGGTAGGGGTGGGACGGAAAACAGGGGTGGGGGAGAGGGCAGGAGAGATAGGGAATGGGTGGGGCAAGGGGGCACAGGGTGAAGGGGACAGGCAAAGGGGAGAGGGCAGGGCCAGGGCAGGGGGACACGGCCAGGCGAGGGCCAGCACTCACCTTTGATCTTCTCGCCTAGCTGACTACATTCGTGCTCGGAGTAGTGAACAATGGGTGGCGGCGAAGGTGGCCGCAGTCGGTCCTCCTCGATGCGGCGCCGGTGCCGCTCCTCACGGGCCAGCATGCGCTGCCGGCACTCCCACTCGTACAGGTCGTCTCGGGCTTGAGCGAAGTCCACGTGCAGGCGGCCCGTGTCTTTCTTATCGGTGCTGGAGCCTAGCCGGATCCGGTATCCTGTGGGTGTACGACGTGGAGATGATTGAGTGGGTTCGGGGCGGCACAAAGCCCCCCCGGGTAATATGGCACTGGAGTGCCACCCGGCACGCCTGCCCTCTCTCTCAATGCCTCTAATTCAATAAACACTGATGCAACCTTCCCCCCCTGCTCCGTGTTTTAATTTAGTGCCTATGGCAAGCGCTGTCTAACACACATGCTCACCCTGATAACCTGCATGATCCGTACTCTCGACGTGCCCAATTCGGAAAAGACCACGATCTGCACGCCGCTGCAGTCTGATGGCCTCCGTTAGCGGACTCGTGGGCCGAGCAGCGCTGTCGATTTGTATTCGGGAGTCACGGCTCAATTTTCAAGACACGTCCATGTGTGAAAATGAGCTGTCTGTCCGTCCTTCCCTCCCCCGTCACCGCTTTCTGCTCTAGCTCATTTGCGACGCGGTCGTGGGCGAATTAGCGCTCGTGTGCCTCAGGGAGGGGCATGTTTGGAAGGCCGCCTCCGCAACGTGACGTGCTCCCCGGGGGGGGCCTGCCGGCTGCTGACAATCACTGAACCGACTCCCCGGTGGAAAACAGACAGAGTGTTTTTGTAGATCCTGAAAATTAAATTACGAGGACGCGTTGACGTGCTTGGCAAACGGCTTGCAAATGGATGCTGGGGGGTTGGGGGGTGCAATGAGACCAAAAGTGCGCTCCCAAAGCCTGAGCTCTCCTTGGCTCCAAGGGCCCCAGACGCAGTTAAATATTTCACGTGCCGCACCACGCACTTGGAGTGTTACGGAACAGCTTGGCGTCACATCGAGAGGAGGCGTGATATGTGGGTATTGCCTGGGACCCACATCCAGACCCCACATTCTCAGAGCAGGCAGAGCTACTGCAACTGTGAAGCGGGGAGATAAGAGGCATGGGACAAGTTTGCAGCGGAGTGCTGCTTTAGGGATCCAGACTGATCCTCATGGTAAAGGAGATAAATTTACCACTATGTACTCCCATTGCAGCCTCACAAATACATTAGCGTTTATCATGGCACCAAAGGAGCGCGGTCCAGTGGCGAGCCGTGGCGGTCGGCCACGCCCTGCCCCCACACGCACCGGACAGGAAGAGTGCCTTGTCCACCATGTACTCCTCGGAGAATCGGATGTGGCAGAAGTTCTTCTTGCTCTTGCGGATGGCGCCGATATCGCCGCACTGCTCGAACACCTCCACAATCAGCTGCTCTGTGGCGTTCTCTGGCAGGCCTCCCACAAACACAGTCTTGCAGCCAGGAGGGCGCTCCCTGGTGGCAGGAGGCGGCAGATCTGTGGTGAGGGAGAGGGAGAAGAAAGGGAAGCATGTCCGTTTTGATCCTGCACATGGCCACGATTTCGAATGATATGGCAGCTGCTTTTTTGTGCTAATCACGCCATCCTGTAGCTGTGCCCATGCTGTCCCCCCTCCCCCAAAACACACACACAAACGGCAATGCACAGTACTGACTGGCGGAGGGCTGTGACCCCTGCCACTGGCAATCAGCGGCTTGCATGCACCCGCCGGACATTGTGTCTGCTTAGCGGTCAGCCGTGCAAATCACCCCCTCCGACACCGAGTGACGGATGGTGGCTCGGCTCGCTAATCAGAGCTTTAACGAGCGGCTGCGTCAAGGCGGCCCAGATGACAGACAAGGCTCCCCCCCCCCCTCCACGCACGCCGGAAGTTGAAGAACATGTCAGGTTAATTAGCACCCACCCACTCTGCGCCATTAGACAGGGCTAGGAGTCTCATTCGAAATCACTGTCACCACATGCAAACTGATGCACTAAATAGTTTAGAATAAAATAAAACAGGAAAAAAACTTTTTCAAAAGAAATTTTATGAGTCATGCTTTCTATAATATGACATTTCTAAAAAAGTGTCATATATAATGTGATGATAATCTATTAACCCTCATAAATATTATGCCAAAATATTGTAGAAGAATGTTGAGCCTCCCCCCCAAGGCCAACAGCAAAGGCCGCTCCAGCAAAGGTAAATGAGAAGGTTAGTAGCTGCTGTTTGGTGCCTGACCGGGTCAGGAAGTTTATTATGCTGTGAGGTAGAGTTTTAGTCAGGTGCTACCTGCCTGGTGATCTTAAGATAGTTTGCCATTAATGGCCCCCCAGGGGACTGTGAGATGGTACGGCCATAAGCACCAGGGAGGGAGAATGGAAAGGTGCGAGCTGGTGTGGGATGGCAGGGATATTCTGAGTTTGATTGATGTAGATGGACAACGCGGCCTGAACGTGTGGCTCACTTGGAGCCTATGGCCAGCTGGCTAGCTATATTGCAGCCCGCGTCTCCCAGCAACGGCGATGCTTATCGCACCCAATAGCACGTCTTACCACAGCCCGGCAGGCAGCGTCCAATAGCTACAGGTTATTGATTCAGATTTATCTGACTTGCTGTTGCCGTCTATGTGCCAGCAAGCCAATAAATTCTCCAGGGGTCTTATTTCCAGGACTGGTTGCTGGGGGCACAGTTAGACCGGTGACAGCAGCTGAGGGGTTCACCAGTCATATGAAATGCATGAGCTGAAAATACCTCGACCCATTTCCCCTTCTCCTTGCCAAATCCCGCCCCCTCATGGGCAAGCCAATAAAGACAAGCGGAGGGGAGGCAGGTGAGTCGCAACCAAGCAGTGGTGCCGAAGACAGGACCGGGCCAAGGGGGACAGAAAGGTCACTATGGAGAGGGCAGGGGTCAGGCTGAGGACGGGCGCTGTGTGATGGGCACCATCTGTGCTGGGCCCCCCCGATGACAGATGCATGCATGGGGAGGGGGGGTCACCCACCAGCCCCAGCGCGGAGGCGCCACTTCAAGCAGCGGGGGGGCTGTCAGACGGCTTTCTCTGAAACGACAGCCTGGGATGGCGGGTCAGTGCTGATTTACCCCCGGAGGCCAGGTGAAAAGCAGGCGGCAGGATCAGCAGCCTTCTGTGGGCCCAGGGATTATGCTGGGGGCTCCAAAGAACTGCGAGCAACACATTCACAGCCTTAGCAGTAGGGTGGTCTCCTCTGCCCTGGAGGGGAGGGGGCTTCCACGGAAGGAGGCCCAAACAAACAGCAGGAACAGAGACGTTGGTCCCCAGGACGCCTCCGCGGGGAGAAAGGGACTCCCAGCTCGCTCTGATCCAGAGGAACTTACACTTACGGCCAAATCTCATTTGTATGTTACTCCAATGACTGAGACAAAGTACCCTTTCAAGGGTACAACAGGCGGCCCCTCCTGGGAGGAAATCATCTGCTTTCAGGTTAAAAGTCAGGGTTATTAAGCACCCGGAGAGCGCCGATCCGACGCCGCATGCTGATTGCCATGTTAATATCCACGCCAACGGCGCTCCCCAGGCAGATCGGGGAGAGCTGTCCAGATGGGCCTCCGGCACCGGCTGCTGGAGCCCCTGCACCGTGAGGTCCTGGGGGTGCTCCTGTCTGACATCACCCATCCCGCGATGCCGTGCTCCTGCAGCACGGCGCTAGGGTCCCCATGGAGGTGTCTCCTACTCGGCTTTGTTTTGTCATGAAACGCCGCCACTCCGCTCCCCACATGCACTCCTTTGGTGCCACATGCAGTTAGGCGCCACCCCGTGTTCTGACGCAGGACCCAGCGGGAGGTGCCGTGTGAGGGGGCGCCCATTCCTTTCCTGTAATGTTTAAGGGGTTTGAAGAGGAATCCCGCTGGCAGCGGGGGCCACCTGGATGGCAGTGTGACAGTGCTACGATTAATCATGCGCCCCCCCACCCCCGTAGTCTCGCCTGGCCCACCGACAGGGCTGTTCATAGCACAGATCAGAGGACATTTTAAAAGAGCCATGGACAGAAAACATGGTGGCAGTGAGAGCTCGTTAATAAACACAGCCCATAATTGAGGAGGAGAAGAAGAATAAAATCACAAAACTGCCCCAGCGAGGAACCCCAGTGCCCGTGATGCTAATTACAGCTACAAATGAGGAACTTGATGGTTCGCGTGACGACTGAATTAGCAACTGCATGTAGCAGAAATCACCCCGTAGTGCTGTCACACACGGGAACCCAAAGCCAGGGCGAAAGAGCAGGCCTGCGATTGGATGGCTCATGCAGGTCATGTGGTCCAGATTACACAGCATCTGAACTGGAAGCTGGAGCTGGGCGCCCCGGGGTGGTGTGCATGGTAACCATGACAACAACGGGCATTCAGAGTGGCATGCATGACTGGAGCCGGGCACCATTAGGGGTGTTTCCTAGCTCAGGTTGGGGCTTGGGGGGGGGCAGCTATTTTCACACTACGACTTCACAGAGGTCAGTACTCCGATTATAGGAACCACCTGACCGCTCCTGTGCCACATGCCCGACGAGTCAGGAATGCAAATGGGCAGAGGCTGGGAGGGCACGTCCCCGAGGCCACACCCCCATCCCTGCCATGCCGTGGACTTTATAACCTGTCAGAATTTTAATGTCAAGTCGATATCCCTGCGGCACGGCGCCGGCCCGGACCCGGGTCCTGTAAGAGACCCGGCGGCTCTGCTGCCGGCTCGATATGGGCATTCACCATAGCTGGGGGGGTTAATCAATGCTTAAAGGGACCGTGACATGAGCACACGCTTTTGTGCTCGGTACGGGCCAGAGTGGAGCATGTGCACAGTGAATATACCACTCTGACAAAAGCCTTCACAAGCATCTTCAAAACACGACACGGATCAAAAATAAAACCTTTGTTGTTCATTGTCTTCGTCTGTATCATGATCATTGTATGTTCATTTGTTTAGGCATGTGTATTTATGTTCGTGTGTTACTTTTTGTGAGGGTGTATTCATCTTCTTGTCACTTCTTGTATTTACATTATTTTGTCAGTGTGTATTCATGCACATGTGTATTTATTTTCATTTGTGTTTCTGCTTGTGTGTATTTATGTTCATGTCAGTTTGTCTGAATTTATTTGTGTTTGCTTAAGGGAATTAAGATTAATTTCTGTTTGACAGTGTGTATTAAAGTTCATTTGTGTGTCTCTGCTTGTGTGTGTTCATGCTGATTTCTGTTGACTGTGTCTGTTCTTGCTGATTTCTGCTGATTGTGTGTATTCATGTTCATTTGTGTGTCTCTCCTTGTGTGTTCGTGCTGATTTTTGTTGATTGTGTGTGTTCATGTTCATTTGTGTGTCTCTGCTTGTGTGTGGTCATGCCGATTTCTGTTTGTCAGTGTGTATTAAAGTTCATTTGTGTCTCTGCTTGTGTGTGTTCATCCTGAGTTCTGTTGACTGTGTGTGTTCATGCTGATTTCTGTTTGTCAGTGTGTATTAAAGATCATTTGTGTGTCTCTGCCTGTGTGTGTTCGTGCTGATTTCTGTTGATTGAATGTATTATTGTTAATTTGTGTCTCTGCTTGTGTGTGTTCGTGCCGATTTCTGTTGATTGTGTGTTCAAGTTCATTTGTGTGTCTGCTTGTGTGTGTTCATGCTGATTTCTGTTTGTCAGTGTGTATTAAAGTTCATTTGTGTGTCTCTGCTTATGTGTGTTCATGCTGATTTCTGTTGACTGTGTGTTCTTGCTGATTTCTGTTGATTGTGTGTATTCATGTTCATTTGTGTCTCTACTTGTGTGTTCGTGCTGTTTTTTGTTGATTGTGCGTGTTCTTGCTGATTTCTGTTGATTGTGTGTATTATTGTTCATTTATGTGTCCCTCCTTGTGTTTGTTCATGCTGATTTTTGTTGATTGTGTGTATTATTGTTCATTTGTGTCTCTGCCTGTGTGTGTTCGTGCTGATTTCTGTTGATTGTGTGTATTCATGTTCATTTGTGTGTCTCTCCTTGTGTGTTCGTGCTGATTTCTGTTGATTGTGTGTATTATTATTCATTTGTGTCTCTGCTTGTGTGTATTCATGCTGATTTCTGTTGATTGTGTGTGTTCTTGCTGATTTCTGTTGATTGTGTGTATTCATGTTCATTTGTGTGTCTCTGCTTGTGTGCGTTCGTGCTGATTTCTGTTGATTGTGTGTATTATTGTTCATTTGTGCGTCTCTGCTTGTGTGTGTTCTTGCTGATTTTTGTTGATTGTGTGTGTTCATGTTCATTTGTGTGTCTCTGCTTGTGTGTGTTCGTGCTGATTTCTGTTGATTGTGCGTGCATGTTCAATTGTGTGTCTCTGCTTGTATGTGTTCTTCCTGATTTCTGTTGATTGTGTGTATTATTGTTCATTTGTGCATCTCTCCTTCTGTGTGTTCGTGTTGATTTCTGTTGATTCTGTGTGTTCATGTTCATTTGTGTGTCTCTGCTTGTGTGTGTTCGTGCTG
>JAODJU010000002.1:21902589-21932490 GCA_026776725.1 Gnathonemus echidnorhynchus | reverse complement strand
TGGATCTGCACTGTCAGGGTATGTCGCTGGATCTGCACTGTCAGGGTATGTCGCTGGATCTGCACTGTCAGGGTATGTCGCTGGATCTGCACTGTCAGGGTATGCTCCCCATCGACTACTCATCAGGAAACAGGCTAAGTCGCTGCACTGCTCTGGCCTGACTCCGGTAATTAGGGGTTAATGCTGCTACCTCTCCTTATTCTGCCTCTCTGTGTTGAGTAATTACGGTCTTGTTTTCATGTTGCCGCCACGCGACCCTGATGTTGCTCCACCACGCTGACTATCCAGATGAAACGCCTCCCAGCTCATTAACCTATCCCCGCCCATCTGTGGGGCCACGTTTTAGGGGACTTTAAGCAGTGGGCACAGACATCAATCCCGTTTTTCTGTCAACGATGACAGCTGATGGGGAATCCTGCCTGCTTCAATGGCCAGCATTAGTACCTCAAACACCCCCATCACCAACAGCAACCACATTAGTACCCACTGCAGGCGGTGCGTGTGGAATTTCCGGGAAGACAAAGCAACACGGTTGAAGGTCAGACAAGCGTACAGGTCAACCCACGGTGACTGGAGGTGCCACAGAAAACTTCAAGCAGGGATTTCTGCCGCACGATGCCCTCTGCAAACGACCTTGAAGGACCCGGTCTCACACTGCTTCCCACGCTTGCCCTTGCACTCAATCAAAGGAGCTGGCTGGAAGGAGCGTTCGCCTGAATGGCAAACAGCCGCAGGAACAAGGAGGCAGAGGGAGAATAAATCAGCATCGCGCTGCCGTGCCAGAGTCGGCTTCATATGGATGTCAGGGCTCAGGGGAGCGAGCGGGTGCTCTGATGGCCGACCAGACGAGTCCGAACCCTTAACCAGGTAGCGCTGCGTCAGTTAAAGATGGGAATGTCTGAAGAGGCTGCCAGCAGAAACCTTAGAAGTAGCCGTGGTGTGGTATTATCAAGCAACACCAGTGACACCCGCTGCTTCAGTAAGCGCCGCATAATCAGGTGACATGCTAAGCATCTCTGTCATGTGATGAGGAAGCTGCCAGGGAGAGCCCACATTCTGGCCTATAAATACACCTCCCCTTCTGTCAGCGGGAGACGAGACGGCCCACGGCGGCGGCCCTCCCCCGCACGGCCCCAGCAATGATCGGTCAGATGACACCGGCCAGAAGCAGCCTGCGGACAGCCTTCAGGGCTCCCTCACTCCCGCCTCAAGCTGACACCAGACGACGGCCATTTCTGGCCGCTTTTGCCCGCGACGCTGGATGGGAGAATAAAGCCGTGGAGATGGAGCGTAGCTGCAGGCGGTTTGGAATGCTGAGGAGCGCTCAAGGAAATTTATCCTGCGAGGTACAAGGTCTTAATGGCTGATAGCCCAATTATGGGATCTCATGGAGGCAGCGTGCACACGCACGTCTGAGATTTAAAAGCCACAATGAAAGCAGCCAACAGAAACCGAGGGGAGAGGAGGAAGGGAGTGAAAATAAAGCACTAGCGTATTCTTCTCTGCATACTCTTCTGGGAGATTGCCAATGCCTTTTGTTTGCTTTTCTTAATTTAGACGTGAAGTAATGAGGTTACCAAATGTAATCTGGACGTCTAATGCTGGAGCGTTTGACAACCCCAAAGGCATATTCTATCTGCACTGCCCGGAACTCCCCCAGTGTGACTATGAGCCATGGATGGGTGACCGTTTATGAATGAACTCACAGTTTCCCTGCACGACATGGTGAAACGTATGCCAGGCTAACGGACTTTAAACCAAGGACTCCAACATGGGACGGGGGGGAAGATCATGGGGAAAGTGTTGGACTGGCTAAGATTACCTGGGGAGGCAAGGGGAAAATCCCCAAAAAATTTAATACACCACACAAGCACGCAGTCGCAGCAGACACTCATGCAGATGCTCATGCAGACACTCACCCAGATGTGCATGTAGACACCCGTTCAAATACACATGCACACACTCAGATGCTAACGTAGACATGCACGCAGACGCAGCGCACACCTCATATAGGCGCTCACACAGGCGCACGGGTTAACCGCCTCATTTCACTTAGCTCCTCTCGGATCCTCGTTTTCAAGATCTCGAGGTTTATTTGGCAAACCGCAGGGAGAGGAGCCTCGGGACGCGGCGGATAACAGATCAGCTCATTTAGGATTACGGGTAATGAAAGCAGCATGTCGGAGATCCTCTCTGCAGGGCCCCACGAGCAGGTCCTGCTGCCTGGGAATCCCACAGCTCGGCATCCCCTGCTGGACGGCCCTCTGGAGTATTTCTCTGCTGTATCTATCCATCATGGAGGACATGTGGTGAACCTGAGGCTTACCCCACCCTGGAATCATTCCCCCCACCCAATTAAAGGGCCCTGCCTCCAGTTTTGATGGAACGAAGGGATTTGCCCCAAGCACACGGCTTAAGGGACATGCCTTCACATCTTAACTCCCCACTTTGTGGAAAACATTTCTATCTCTACTCCCCAACGTGAAGACACAAAGCCACATGGCCCTCACCATCGGCAACACGGGACCACCAAGCGCACAGGGCGGAGAAGAGAGCGCTCCATCTCTAAACGCACCACAAATGCATCGCTCGTGCACGCCGGCCTCGTGTATTTGGAGAGGAGGTCAACAGTGTTTTCCTTGATATAACACTGCAGCTTAAATTAGATAAGCGGTTTGTCTGAAATTAGCAGTAACCTTTTGAAGTTGCCTGTAATTAGATTCCCTTCTAATGCAGCACCGAAATCCAGACTCAATGGCTTGTCAGGAGGAGGAAGAATCGTTTACACAGCAGAGCTGGGCTGAGAATTACAATCATTAAAAAGAGCTCATTGTACAGAGTGTCCATCATTCAAACGTGAAAGCGAGAGCGCCACCACCTCCGACAGCATTGAGGGTTTGTGGCTTTATCTTCTCCTGAGCAGATTCTCGCCTCCCTGGATACACACTGCAGCGAAACATGACTGTGGGCTCGTTCCTGTATTGATTCCCTAGAATACCAGGATTTTCAAAAGACAGCCAGGGACGTCTTGGGACTTGACGACCAAAAAGAGATGACATATTAAGGGAAAAGTCTTTTCTTTAAAGACATCTGATTCTTTTTCTTTTTCAAGCAATACTTTTTTTCTGATAAAACCTAAGTACATGACCTACTCTTTACACCCAGTTGTCAGAAAAAGAAAAAACATTCTGGATTTCCAGCTGTCATTCTGTAGGTGCTGTGGCGATATCAGGAGTGGCTCCCTGACAGGCAGGCAGATAAGAGACCTCCAGAGCGTGAATTTGACGCTGTCTCCTGTAGATCCTTCAGACAGGAGACACCCCTGAATCTGCTTGCGTGTAAGTTGAGGTGAAACAGGTTGTGGTCATTACAGGCTACTTCCAAGTACCCAGGTAGATCGATACACCCCAAACATCATCAATAATGATGTGGATAACCGGTGGAGTTAGAACCAGAAGAAACAACGTGATTATCTGGTGATTAACCAATCCTTCACAGTCTTCCACCAGACTATCACTTTGGCTTACGGCCCCAGGACTTGTTTGTCAATATTTAAGACTGCTGCCTATGACCTAATAAAGGGCTGCTGAAACAGAGGATCCCCTGCAGACGGCAGTAACCGGAAAGTCATCCAAAGTGGACAAAGTGAAGCAAACATGGCCAGAGCAACTGACTGCTAAAGGCAGCTGTTAGGCTGCTGGTTTGGTAATGCTGGAGAAAGAAATGCCTTTGAGTGGTACGGATGTCAAACAGGCAGCAATGTGGCTTCACGCCTACAGGGTTGAGGGTTCAATTTCTGTCCCCCTCTGTGTGTTTCTCCTGTGTTTTTTTTTTTTGGGGGTTTTCCTTGGGGTGCCCCACTTCTCTCTAAAAGACCCGCTCCGTATGTGGACTGGTGTGTCTAAATTGCAGTTTATTTTAGAGATGCAGCGTGTGTGTGGGTTTGTATTTACCACATTATGTGGACCAAATGTCCCCACAATATGGTAAAGCCAGATTTTACAGGTCCACACAATATAAACGTCAAGTTTGTAAAAAAAAGTCTCCACAATAAAAGGAATACATGAACTGTGTATGTGTGGTCATGTATATATTACATTATGGGTACCAAATGTCCCCGCAATGGGACAAAAACCTGTTATTTTGACCTTGTGGGGACATTTTTTCAGTCAAGGGAAAATCATTGAATGAAATCAAAAAACGAAAAATGTCAAATTGTATTTTTTGTGGAATGGATAGATGGTCCCCACAGAGATATGAATACAAACATATATGTATGTATGTATGCATGTATGTATGCGTGTATGTATGTGTGTATGTGTGTGTGTAGTGGCTTCCTGAGATAAGCTCCTGGTTCACCATGACCCTGGACTGTATAAGCAGTTCTGGATTATTAAAAATGGATGGTTAAAATTCTCTGGCCCTTGAATTGAAGAAAAGTGGAAGTGTGTACGTTGCACAGATCTCTTAAAAACACCCGAAAAACAGCCTGACAGTATTCACTCCCTTACTGAGTTTACAAGGAAGATAAATCATCTCATCATAGCTATAAATACAGACCAGGACCAGCAGGTTTTCAAAGACGCTTCAGTGCCTTCGAGCAGCACACCTAAATTACTTATAGCAAAATACACAGATCTGCTAGACTACAGATACACACTCGGATAAGTGCACCTGCCAAGCAGCTAAATGGGAACCATGATGCTGATAAAATTTTGTGTGTTAACTATGCGTTTAACTGCTATCAGCAGGAAGCTGGAAGCCCACGTTGTCAAGGAGACAACGGGCACGGGTTTAAAGATCTCAGTCCAAACTGCAGTCAGGACACGCAGAAACAAACGACTAATACCTCGAACAGACGGCACCTCACAGAGACTGTGGGGGCTGCTATCCAGCCGTGGCTTGTTTACAAATCCCAGTCCAAGGCTAATAATTAGTTTTCTGTTCCAGTTCAGCTGCATGGAATGTCGCATTTCCCTCGCTGTCACGCGATCGCTTCCGAATACGGGGTTTGGCAGTGCCATGGCCTGACCCGCAGCATATGTGGTGCTCCCAGCCAAACAGAGCTCAGAGTACCATTTTCCATGCTGGGAAAAGCAGCCGCTCCCCCTGTCATCTTACAAATGGCGAGTTCAACGCAAAAAAGTCAAAAGAAGCTTATTTTAAATCTGCTTGGCGCCGTTTCCCATCCAAACACCTGTGAGGGAGAAGCACGCTGTTGTGTATTGCCTGGCTGGCTGGCAAGCTACATGGTAATGCCAACGCGTCACTTTCACAGACCTGGCAATTTGCAGTGTGTCACACTGAGAGGAGGCATGGACAAGTGATATGTGCTCTGGTAATTAGCAGCGAGGGGGACGAGACCCACAAGGAGAGTAAACGGGGTGGAAAAAACGCCTCAATCGCGTTTGCAGTATCAAAGCAAATGAAGTGAAAGAAGCAGACCCCAGAGACCGAGCCCCCCTCCCCCCACTTGTCACAAAAATATATATATTTTTTTTTGGCTACTTTCATGTCAACTAATTTACTGAGATCTCCAGTCAGAAAGAGAAGGCAAAGATTTCATCAGTGAGATTTTTAAAGTATGACGAGTCAGATCCACTAAGACAGTTGATGCATTTATACAATTCAATATAGTGAGGTCATGTTGAGTAAGAACTGCTTGTGTGTAATGCAGTTTAACATAAAGGTGGTTGTCCTCTTCCTCCAACCAAAGGTGTGGGGGATGCGGATGGTGCCGCATCAGAAAGGCATGTTTGTGCAGATAAACAGGCAAAGTCCCTCATTCCACTTTCTGTTCCCACCACACATGCACCTCCACCACTGACCTGTGCGTCAACTCTGCTACCATAGTACTTCAAAGCCAATACCGGGATGCCTTCCTGTCTCCCCTTCACCCACCCCCCAAGTTATCGGCTTTCCCTGGGCAGTGGGAGAGCTCTTTACTGCGATTAAGATGAGCTCACCACCCAGCTGGCCGCCCTGAAATGCTAATTTGGTTCTGCTCTGGTGATAAAGACCTGTCTTCAAAGACAGCACCCCGCTGACTGATAGACTTTCGTACCTTTAAATCCTTTTCAAAAGCACTCGTATGTTTCACTCGTTCACTTGCCTTCTATACTAATAATAGATGAGTGTCACACTTACGGATAGCGATGGGAGAAAAACAAGCTGTGAAACCCATAGCAGCAGAGATTTACTGTCTGCTGTCACTCACTGTCCATTTAACCCAACGGGAGCCAATGACATGGTAGGGATTCACCACACGCTGTCACTCACTTGCCCATTTAACCCAACAAGAGTCAATGAAATGGTAGGGATTCACCACACGCTGTCACTAGCTGCCTATTTAACCCAACAAGAGCCAATGAAATGGTAGGGATTCACCACACATTATCACTAACTGCCCATTTAACCCAGCAAGGGCCAATGAAATTGTAAGGATTCCCTATCTGCTGTCACTCACTGCCTATTTAATCCAATGAGAACCAATGAAACTGCAGCAATTGACCATACGCTGTCACTCACCAGCCGTTCAACTGGACGAGAGCCAATGAAATGGTAGGGATTTACCGTCTGCGGTCATTCATTGCCTATTTAGCCCAATGCAAGCCAATGAAATAGTGGCAATTCACCTGATACTGACACTGACTGGCCGTTTAACCCAACGAGACCCAAAGATATGGTAAGGATTTACTGTCTGCTATCACTCATTGCCCATTTAACCCAACAAAGCCAATGAAATAGTAGCAATTCACCTCACGCTGTCACTCGCCCCCAATGAAATGGTAGGGATTTACCATCCCACTGTCCATTCACTGGCCATTTCACCCAAAAAGAACCATGAATAAAAGATTTTTTGAGACGAAATGCCTAAAGTCAGTATCTGCGCTGCTGATTCAGAGAGGGAACAAGCTATTCCTGATAAGCCCTTACACATCTGCTGCTGTTGTGTTCTTATGGATTTTCTTTGGCCCTCATCCCATCCCCAGTTGAATGCTCCTCGCTTGCCGCTATCCAGCACTCACTGTCACAGGACCATCTCTCGCAGCCTAGTGGCACAGCAGCTCAGTCACATGTTCCATCTTCGGATGTTCTCCATAAAGGTGGACATCACTTCATCTCCCAACTCCCATTCAACGCTGGTGTGAGGTGACATAGTTCTGGAACTGGGTCACAGTGAAACTGCCATGTCTGGGGCTTGGACTGAGCCATCCGAGGCCTGCAGGCCAAGCCCGGTTCCTTCCTGCAGAGACAGTCAAATGGGAGGCAGGCAGGCTGCCTGCCACGTCCAGATGGACCCAATTGGACCAGAACCTCACAAGCTCCTGTTGGCCCCACAAACCTCTCTGGTGTTGCTTTAATTTAATCATTTGCAGCAATCTGAGGCAAACAGTGTGTTTCATGTTGTTCCTACAAATCCTACAGATGGAAGGCAATTGTTTCATTATTATCAAGAATACCTTTTCAGCCGTACAAGGATTTTTTCAATTATAATGAAAAAGAAAGTCCATGTCAATCAGAGTCAATTAAAAGGCGACAAACCAAATGTGCAGATAAAAATGTCTGATGTATGTTTGTGGAGTTTAAAAGGAACTACTTGAGAAAGTATGCCCTTGCACTGTTTGTACACTGCTAGCAGTATTTCTCTTAAGACAATAAATCAAAAAAGCATTTTTAAAGATATACTGCTGAAAAAAAAGATTAAAATACTGCCTCAAAAACAGCCTTAGAAGAAACTAAATAAAAGCATATCTACTGTAAGAACAACAGCTACCTGCTGGCCTTGATGTATCGCTTCAACAAGGCAACAAAGAAAGAGGGGAAAACAATAACTGCGGCCATTTTTAACCCCAGAAGAGTCGGAATCCACGGAGGGTTGGAAGCATCATGCCTTAAAGCCTTCATTCCATTACTCACATCCTCTGAGAACAGCGATGTTTAGCAAGGAGATCCAAGCCTGAAAGCTCTCAAGATCCACAATGCAATTCAAGGACCTCGAGGCTCCAAGCTTCACAGAGGCATGCCACACCAGAAACATCTCAGGCTCCATCGAGAGATCCCAGGTTCTACAGAGACATCCAAGGCCCGAAGGTAAAAGAATGATCCTGAATCCACCTTCCCAGGATACGTGTGGTGTCAAGCTAAGAAAAGATGTTTCAGCACAATCAATTCATCAGTTGTTCCTTGAACTCTGAGAAGGGCTCTTTCACACTGTGGAAACCTGTCATTATAACGTGCAAAAATTCCAGACAGGACCCCAGCTCATGTTCTGTGAGAAAGAAAAAAACAAACAAACAAGAAAAAAAACCCAACAATTCTCATGTGAGTCTTGACTGTGACACCTAAAAAATATGGCTCTTCCACATTACATTCATACTCTTTTGATTATGTACTTGTCAGTCTACAGCTGGGAAAAACAAAGACTGAAGTGTCTGCACTCTTTGTTCTGGAGATACAACTGGCACTATCAGTGAGTGAAGTGTCTAATTAACTGTAGCCTGCCTTCAAATCAGGGACAGGACCAGCACAGCTCTGAAAGTATAGTCACTGCAAATCCTACACCAAAGCTGGCATAGAAAAGCACCACACTCATAAGGTTAGGTAACACTCTCAGGAAAATTCTGCAGTATTCGCCTGGCCTTGGTTTCCTTCAGTTTTTGATGTTTGGTAGCATGTTACAATAATAGATCTGTTTAATACTAAATGATTTCCCCCCTCCATCCCTGCACTGAGCTTGTCAGTACTTCAAAATTGTTCTCAAATTGCTTGCCATTAAAAAGATTAAATGTCGAGATGTGAGAAAATTTACACAAGGCTGTTAGAAACACAGCATAGGAAAGTCAGCCAGTCTAGGTCTAGAGAGACACTCGTTGAAGTACTGATGGGCAACATTTCCTTAAATATGCATTAAGTCCATGGCATGATTCTACCCATCACGTACATTAACTGCCTCTTCATATTCCATTCCCTTTCCCGTTACGTGTCTGCATGTGAGAGCATGTGAATATGTCCTTGATATACATTTCTATGGTGAACACTGAGTAATGGTGAGTAACAGTGCAGTTCTGCTGCCCGTCCCTCCTCCAAAGACAACCCAAAGCAGCATCCTGTAATGTTCTGGTCCGCTGTCACGTGGACACAGACTGTGAGTAGCTTGCTGACAGGCAAAGCAGATGTGAACTTTTGTCTGCTATTACATCATTTTCAACCGCAGTGGGCATCGGGCTAAGTCCACTAGCCTCAACTATGCAAATATAACTGAACCAGTTGAGTGAAAATATCTACCCATAGGTCAGGTGGAGAGACATCTAGCCATGATTTTTCATGCAAATGACCCAAGAGCAGAGAGTGCTGAGGGCAAGGCAAAAAACCAATTGGCAGAAAGGAAACCGAACCGGGGAAAGACTGTACTCAGATCGAGATGCTCCAGCTTTCACATAACAACACCCAAGTCCTGCCTGAGTCTGTTTCCCGAGGTCCAGACTCTAGCATCATCTCAGCTGACAGTCCAATCCCCAGTTATTAGAAGGTGGGGAGAATGTTCTCTCTGTTTCACCAGCTCAGTAACCTTCAGATGTTCTCAAACACCACAACTATGACAGTGTTTAACAGGATAGTAGAATTTTTTCTTGGGGGGTGGGATGTTGTGAGGAAGTCCCCACACAAATCACCCTGGCCATTTAAAGACAGGAATGCTCTGTACTCTTCCAATTAGCAGCTGGATCCTAAGGCCATTATTTCTTATTTATCAGGGAGATGAAACAGCCACAGCTGCTCTGTCAGTCTGTTTGACCCTCAGAGCTCCTGCAGTATTAAAAATAAATTAACAGGGGAAGGGGGGTAGGGAGGGAGTCCTATGCAGGCCTACATTCCCTTCCCGGGTGATGGGGGGTTCCAGAGCTGGGATCACACCTCACAGCCATCCATTCCAGCTCAACTATGGTGGAAGCAGTTTCACGGAAGCCAAACCAAGCCCATGAGAAATGTCACAGACTCATTTCATTAGACCAGCACTGGCTGAGCTAATAGGCCATCACTTACACACCATTAAGGCACACATGCCCAAATGACGGGCACTCCATGGGCATGTTCCTTACAATCCATGTCCGAGTGCTTCCCTGGGAATATCTTTGTTCTCTCTGGACCATGTTCCTTACAGTTCTTGACCGGGTTTTTCATTGGAGATAATGCTGTTGTCTCTGGACCATGTTCCTTACAGTCGGTGACTGAGTTCTCTCCATGTGTTCTCTGTTGTTTGTGCTTTTTGGACAGTGAGTAACAATGCTTATTGTCAGCCCTTCTCTCCAAAATCTTCCTACTAATCTTGATATGAGGTCCTCCCCGTAAAGGACTGAGTCTACACCAGGGCAAACTGAGGCACTAATAAACAGACATGTAGGATTCCAGCTCCTGCCACTGGTTTTCACAGTGAGGCCTCCGGGGGGCTTCCTTCTTTGTTCAGGATTGACGACAAGAAAGCATGCAGACAGGGCTGTGTGCAGGTTTCATTTCCGTGCTTGAGTCCAGCAAGGGGCAGCAGCAAGAAGGTTGACTCTATAATGAAGCAGGGGAGGCACCGGCACCACAGCAGGTAACAGGGGGTACACCTTTCACCGATAGGGGGTGCCCGGTCATATTCATTCACTTCACCTGTGATCAAGTACCACTTAGTTCTGTTAATTCTCTCAGGTCCAGATAGCAACCCAATCCCTGATGCCCATCTGCCTATCCTAGTGAAGTTCTATCCACAACCCGACCAATTTCTGACTTCCTACGTTTCCTCTGGGCTGAGACGGGAACATTTGTCTTCTGTTTCTGTTCCCCCGCGACCCGGAATCCTCATGTCATATGGTTCCGCTTACCATTGCAAACCATGCTGTCCGAACTTCCCAGCAACCAGAAGGACCAAGCTCACGGCAGGCAGGAGGTCGGGATGCAAACGCTTCTGTGTTTGTAGACAAATGTAGAGTGCTGAGCAAAGCTGAAGAGAGCGGAGCCAGCAGAGGAGAGGTCTAAGAAGCACTTCTCACTAATAACTCTGGGACTGTGGCTCGAGGCCTCAGAGCATGACGGCCACACCCAACCCCGTGCGGACAAGCAGATTCATAAGGGGACATCTTATTAGTACGTCAGGTACACCGCGTGCCCACACGATGCACCTCACCTTAATTTATGCTGCAATTTTAATTTAAATTAATTAGCATGCATTCTACTGAAGTCTCTTAATTAAAATGTTTAAACAAATAAAGCCTGTTTTTGCTTAAAGGAAATTGCTTTTTCAAATCCTTTAACAGTAGACAGCCCCAGAAGGCCAAAGAGAATACAGCTTTGCCAACTAATATTAATTATCTTGTAAGAGAAGTTTCCTAAGAATTCCCCAAGAAAGAAGTCGGCCGAGGTACGACTCCATCATTCCGCTTTAGATCACGCTCGCTGTTTGGCTGTAAAGGGGTTCGCTTATTTCCCAGGAAGCCGACCCTCACACACTCCAAAATATTAAAATTTCCAGAGAAAAAGAGGAACTATCCGCTGGCCTAAAAAATAGATTTCAATGGGAGACGGGGACCTCGTGCCAGTGGCACCTGCACAGAATAGGCTGCTTTAAGTGCAGAAAGGCTTGTCCTGTTTGTTCAAAGACGAGGAGAAAAACCACGGCGTGTTAAAGATCAGCCCACAGGACGGGGGGCGGGGGGATGGTGACACGCTTAACATGAGAGACAGAGACGGACAGAGAAAAGACGACATTTGACCCATCCCACTCTCTATCTGCCACTCTATATTGCATAATGGTTCAGTTCCCCATTTGTTCATCTGTTTTGTAACAGCTAACCTCACCATTATCCTATCACACTTGGTTGTCTGATGACTACTCACCATGCCAAACAGATTTCAATTAAAGAGAGAGAGAAAGAAGGGCGGGCTGCCCATGTTAAGGAGGGTGAGATGGCGGGTTATTTAAACGGATCGTCACCAGTGATGAAGAGAGGGACCACAAACTCTGGTGATGACCGTTGTTACCCCCCCTCCACCAATCCGAGTTACATTTCATATAATGGCTAAAACTGGGTCCCCCTCCAAACCCAATACAGTACAGGGCTTGAGTTTCGCTCCACACTCGAGACAAAAGTTTTCGAATGCTTCAATGACCCGCCCAAGAAAATCAGTTAAGAAATGGCACTTATCTACAGTAATTTTCTGCTTGCCTGCACAGATCTGTACCAGGACCCAAAGGCTGATGCTGCTGAGAGCCAAGGCTGGATAATGCACTTTCATGGTGATCACTGACATTAGAGGTGCTGACCTTGAAGTGACCTCTCTCCTTTCAGGCTACAGTCCCCTCCCCCAAATATCATGAGATCTCCATTTGCATGTCATCATCCATCTGTCTGATGGAGACAAACTGGCTCAAAATGGTTTGATGCCAAGGTGTGGTGGTATTTGGGTGAAAGAACAGTATTGCCAGAGAAAACGAAACGTGGCACATGAGGCTGCAGAATGCAGGTTCACTTCTCTTCAAAATGTCCATAATTTCGGAAAACTTTCCCAATCAACCAAAGTGGATATACTGAGGTAACACATGAAGAAGAACAAAAACAGGACTGACACCCGTGTGCGTGTATTATGAGGGTGCAGTGTTTCGTGTGACACAGGGAACAGTGTGGGACGACTGACAACACCAAAAGTGATGACCGTAAAGAGCAAAAGCCAAGTAGGAATGAGGCCTGTGCGATCTTGGTTGAGCACACAGAAGCAAAGACAAAGGCAGGGACAATGACATTTCGGAAAATAGCACGACACGCCCCACATTCATTCCGTCCATGTCTGTTTCCGAGGTCCAGCCAACCTCTGCTGTACGGGAAGAATGGCGCGGCTTCTCAGATCTCTGATGTCACGGCAATTTGTTTCCGGGAAAAGTGGAGGAGAGACCTTTAAAGAATCCTCATCTCTCTTATAGGAAAAAAAAAATATTAGGGAAGGAGAGAAAGCGATTGGGCAGAGAGACGCGGATGAGCGAGGCAGGGGAACGAAAGGACAGAAGGAGCCGGGGGGAGATTCACACTTTACGCAAACGCCCCCCTTTCTCTTGACGTCATGGGAGATGCGGGTTTCTGACGCTGCTGTTGAAATCCGTAAAAAGAGGAGAAATACATGTGAAAAATAAAATCGGGGGAGACAAGTGACAGTTACGAGAGGATCTTCTTTTCTGCTCTGGAGCAGATCGATTTCCCTTTTGTGCTCCCATTAATTAACACGCAATGCCCTGTCAAGGGACACTGTCTGTGTCATGAAAGGCAACAATCCCTGTTTCCCACTGGGCGAGCTGTCATGCGCGTGTGTGGTGCCGGGGCACAGCAGCACGGCAAGACGCCCTCGTAACGTTGGCTTTCCGAGACCCGCAGTGGTGTGCAAAAACAAGAGCTCCTGTTCTAGTAGAAAGGCGCCCGGGGCCTTGCTGTGGGGAGAGTCCTGACACAATGCAGAAGGGCATGGTGCCTCATTACAATGGATACGATGCGTAGCTAAGCCTGTGGTGCCCCCAGGCTCACCCTATTGGCAGAATCCCCGGAGAAAGAGGGCGGACCTCTCTGCCCACTGGCTACACAGCCCCTGCGTTCTAAATGGATAAAGCCCAGGGGCCGTCCTATTAGGAGAACCCCATGCTTTTACCTCACTGGCCCAATCTGATGAGGTGGCCTGTTCTGAGAGGTAGGGGTTTGGCTGCCCGCGTGGCTCTGAGCTGGCCGAGCGCTAATGGCTCGTGGTTATTTAAATGTCACCTACAATTAGAGGCGGCCGTCAGGGGTCTGTGTGTTGGGGGAAAGGTCACAGGGCGGGTGGACGTGCCATCCTGCAATAAACCAGCATGGAGTAACTCTGACATGGTTTACTAAAGCTAACATTAACACAGCTGCTCTCAGGAGATGCACTGCTCAGAAGTAGTCTGCCTACCCACACAAACACGCACACACGTGTACACACAAGTAGCATGCACATGCACGCGTACACACACAAAAACACACACACAAATTTGCACTGATATCTTTGTGTGGACTGTCCATTCAATTCTATGGGCATACCCCAATCCCAATAATGACAACCTTAACCCTTACCCACCCTAACCTTGACCATAAATGATTGGACAAAATACAAGACTTGATATTTTTAGCTATTTTTTTTTATCGCAGTCATAGATTTTTATAAAAATTGAGTTTCCCCTTGTTGGCAGCAGAAAAATGCCCCCAAAAGGTCAAAATAACAGGTTTTTAATCACATAGTGAGCACATTTGCTTCCCACAATGAAATATATACATGCCCACAAATACACACGCACACACATGCATGCACACACCCGCTACATCAGTATATTCCTGGAGTGCAATTCGCTCCTCTGTCTCACTGCACTAGCAAAAGCAGCCTGGAGTTGGACACTAACAATACAGGAGCAGAAAAACAGTAGGAATGGAAAGTGGGGAGAAAGGGAAGGCAATTTCACTGTAATACATTATAATAACAGGAAGAGCGCTTAACAGGCCACATTTCAAAGTGCCTTCTGAGAAGCATCGGAACATCCTGGAACATCCTGCCACGTCCCACACCATCCCCCGCGCCCACGTCCCTGGTCGTATTTTTCTCCCCGATGCTGCACAATCATTGGCGTCTCCACAAACATAGCTTAGAGGATCGTCTATAGGCAGAAGTGGTTGAGGGCGAATCCAAAGAGAAGCAGAGAGTGAGGAGAGATGCAGAGGGCAGAGGCTAGCTGGGGAGGGGGGGGGAGGGTGTCTGCAGAAGACTAATTGTTTACCTGCCAGAAGTATGGCCTGTGCAGCTGTTTGCAACACCGCCTGCACTCATTGTACTGCGAAACAAAGGGTGGAAAGAAAACAGGAGCCTATCTTTGTCCCGTAAGACACGATCCAGCAACAGTAGGGGTGGGGGCGGCAGTGGGGGAGGGCTTGTCGAATGAAAAGCCGGCATGGCCTCTGGCGGGCTCGGATCAGACGCTCAGATATTCAGGTCAGAGCGTGCTCACACGGCGCGGCGTTGGGGGGGGGCGTCAGGCCCCAAGCACAGAATGTGCATCAAGAGTGGAACGAGATTAAGGGAGTGTGCTTGTGGTGGGGGGGGTACCCCTGCTGGTTTTAATGAACATGACGCAGGTCCAGATGAGAAGGGAAGTGAAGCATGAGGTGGAAGCAACCCTGGTGCCCCCGGGATGAAATGGGATCCCCGCCCGTCTTGGTCGGAACGCTCCAAGTATTTCCGGCATGACAGACACGTTGCCCACGGGCTCCACAGACAAGGCCAAGGGGATCCGGCAGGCAAGATGGTGGCTGGCCGGAGACTTTGCC
Organism: Gnathonemus echidnorhynchus; assembly: GCA_026776725.1. NCBI lineage: Eukaryota > Metazoa > Chordata > Actinopteri > Osteoglossiformes > Mormyridae > Gnathonemus > Gnathonemus echidnorhynchus. The sequence goes on along the minus strand of JAODJU010000002.1, from coordinate 21,917,134 downwards.
CAACAGCTATAGGCCTGGGGCCATGCTGGGATGTTGTCCATTAAGCCAGTGAGACCATACCTGCCAACGCTCCCGTCTTTCCCAGCATTCTCCCGTATTCCGAGGCCATTTGCTGGCACCCTCCCGTCTGTCCCAGGATTCTCCCGTCTTTCCCAGGCCATTTCCCGGCACCCACCCATCTTTCCCAGGATTCTCCCGTTTTCCAAGGCCATCTTCCGGCACCCTCCCATTTTGTTGTTTCTCCCGGGAAACTCCTGTAATTTGCATGGCTCGCAAACTTCATTATGAATAATCGTCATACACGGATTCATGTTTTTTTATGCTTTTCTGACATTACTCAAGTTGCCAGATTATGTATAAAACACAATCCAGACACACAATGCACTCACTGCATTTCAACCCATCTGGCAACACACAACCCAATTCAAGGGGTCTGCACAGCTGCTCTCTGTGCCGGCTGGCAGGCCAATTGATTGCTGAGTGCTGTGTCACAACAAAAATAGAACTAAAAAAACAGTTTTACGTCGAGTTACACCTGATTAAGTCAAGTCTGATCATATTTACATCCGAGGTCCATAGTAGAGTTGCAGTTCTCGAGATCCGGTCTTGGTCTTGAGACCGCTCGACCTGATCTTGGCCTCAGCTCGGTCTTTTCCCATTTTGTCTTGATCTTGCCTTGGTATTGGCCATAGATCTCAAAATATTACAAAATATATTATAAGAATCAATATGCAAATATACTTCTTTCCCCTCACTAAGTGGAAATTAATTTTCCCGTGCTGTCCTCTTGTAGCGGCGCTACTTAAAATGTACATCATCTCCCAGCTGCCCTGGCGGGATAACGCTATTGGACAGCTTCAGAGGCCACTGGGGCTGCTGGGAAGAGATTTTGAGTAAGCGGGCCCTTTAAAGTTGAACGTGAAAGATGCCGGGAAGGTCGCGTTCGTCCGTCACTCCCACTCAATTGGATTACAACTCGACGACCTTGGGTTACAGTTTCTATCTAGATGTATGTGCTGTCATGTGCCTGCTTGTCCATTTGAGTTTGTCTTGAGTGGATATGTCTTGGTCTGGGAAGCACTCCCAATCAGGGCCGTAGAATGTAATTTTTTAAAGAGCTAATAATAAAATTTGAAGCTAAATATTCACCTGAATAAAAAAAAAATCAGCAGCTGAAAATGTCTGCAGGCCAAATGTATTCTTAATTCAGTTTGAATGTGATATTAATAGTGTCTGCTGTGTGTGTGTGACAGAGAGCTAGAGCATTCAGTATCAGCATGAGAGAGGATGCGCGACTCCTGATCCGCACACGCCCACTTCACTGAAAGCAGTTTGAATTCACATTGTGTGTGTGTGATCATGCATGATTGTAAGGGAGGGTGAGCAGGCTGCATATATCATTCGGTAAGACAAAACAACGATCATAATCTGTAGCATGTGGAATAAAAATAATTGTATTAAACATGATAAATATAAGCGTAGGCTAGGATAGGGTACTCTGGCCGGGTTAAAGAATGGAATTCTTTTGTATTACACCTAATAGCTTAGGGTAACGTTTGACATGATGTCACTAATAACAGTAATAATAATAAAAAATAAACATCTTGGGAAGGGGATGGAATCAATAATAGTGTCCATAGAAACATGTCAAAGAAAAATTTGGATATCAAAGCAAGTACATTTGATGTTGACTTGTAAAGGTGTGTTGATATTAAGCATTTCTCTTTCATTTCTATTTTTATACTGTATATATGGTTACAAATAATCTTAAATTACACGCGTCATACCAATAATATTTTACTGCTCTGAAACGTTCTTATGATATAGACCTAAATTCATTCAGTAAAGCACATTCATATAATAGCTCCATATAACTTGCTGTAACCTAAACTATCATTAACTGATATGAACTCTCATTTAATTGATATGAATTCTCCCTGAGAAAAAAAGCACCCTGTATGTAATATGTGATTGATGAGACCCACCCCCCAAACCCGCTCACCATTTTTCAAACCCTGGCTACGGCCCTGCTCCCAGTCACCTCACGCTGCATCAAGAACTGATACGTTCCTTTCGGAGGGCTGACCACCAGGTATTTCCTTCACTCATCCATCATCAGCTGCTCCTGTTATACTGGACTGTTTTGGACATTGTTGGTAGTGTTTGTTTAGTGTTGACTGTTAGGGCTGTAATTTACTATCACTGTCAGAGAGCTGGAGGAGGGCTTTGTGTATGTAATTTTGTTATATTATGTGTATTTTTTATGCATTTTTGTTTAGAGTATGTGAACATTATCTTTTTTCAATAACAGGTGAAAATATAGCACCAATAAGGGTCTACTTTATCTAAAAAAAAATCTAAATTCTGATTGTGCCTTGGTCTTGGTTGGGATGAATCTTGGTCTTGACTTGGTCTTGGGTTGGATGAGTCTTGCTCTTGTCTTGATCTCGAAACAGATGGTCTTGAACACATCACTGGTCCAAAGTAAATAATATACAGTGGTACCTCAGTACTCTAACTCATTAGAACTCAAATTTCTTTTTTAAAAAAAAAATAATGACCTAGAACTGAATCTGAATCTCAGAAGTTAAACCGTGAACGCCGACCTAAGATAACTTGTACTCGCGGGGAAATGAATCACGCGGCACGTCTCTCATCGGAAACAAAGGGTAATGCTTCAGTCTGAGCCTTGCATTCGCTGTGATAGCTTTATTTGTTGGTGATAGTGCCTATTTATTGAAAATATCAGGTAATACACTGTCACGCCCGGCTCGTACGATCCTCCTGTCTGCCACGCCCCCCTCGTTAACCTCATGTGATATCCTGATGTCATCAGCTGTTTTTCGTTATTTCCAATTAGTCATGTGTATTTAAGTCCGCATTAAAGTATGTTTCCACAGTCCTGTCACTGAAGTCTACTCCATGTTGTGCCTGCAGCACAACATGGTAGTAAACCCTGTGTTCTTGGATTTCCGTCTGCCTGACCCTGATTCCGCGTTCCCTGCTCGCTCGTCCTGCATGCGGTGTGACAAAATTACTGTTTTGATAAATGTGCTTAGATGTGTTTAGTATATGCTTGTCTTGTTTTATCCTGTTCATTTTGTGTTTAAATGCTAAAAAAAAAAAAAAAGTGTAATTTTTTGGGGCCGGGAACCAATTAATTGGTTTTCCATTATTTCTTATGGGGAAAATTCAATCAAGACTCGAACTTTTTAGGATTCGAATCCGAGTTCTGAACGGATTAAGTTCGAGTTCTGAGTACACAGATTGGGAGATGCCAGAACACGGATGAGATGGGACGTTAGCGGGTGTATCACTTAGTGTAACAAGAGCAGGAGAATGGGCAGCACTGTCAGCCATATAATCGGCCACTTTCCATATCTAACAGTATGTATACAGGAATGTATATGTGTTGGAGAGATACACCCAAACTGACTTGCGTCCAGTGGTCTTAGTCGTAAATGCGAATGCAAGTTGATGCAAGGCTGCATAAACAAAACTGGTTATCAACTTAATCCCATATTTTGAACCCTAAATGTTGGCAGATATGACCGAGACAAGGCTATGAGTGTACAGACGTGCCTGTGTGCACACATGTGCAGCTCAGACGCGACATTTTTAGAAACCTCACGAGTGCAGCCGAACCTGGTTGGGGCACACTCTCGTAGAGACGCAGTCAGCTGAAGCTTGGCGCGTCCTGCCCCCGAGCAGAGAGGTGTGATATAATCCTCCAGCTCCCTGCCTCACCAAGCTGTCCCCCTCCTCAGAATCAGGAGAAATGGGGACAGCAAGCCATCATTAAGCCGTCAGTCAAACAGGGCTGAATAACTCCAAATGGGCTGGCAAGACTGTGTAAAAGCCCCCCATCCAACCCCCAAACCCTCCTGTGAGACAAAGCACCATGTCGAAGCACAGTTTTCTACCAGAGACTAAATTAATGTGTACTCCCTCCACCCCACCCCACACACAACTATCTTGCAGAATCGTGTATCTGACTCCAGTTGAATTTTACTAGAATCACTGACCCAGAACTCAGAAACAAATGAAACCATAACACTGCATGTTATGTGTATTCTAAAGAAGATTTTGTTTTAAATCTCAGGTCATTTTCCTTGTGTGTACTTTGCCACAACATCTGTGCTAAACAAACACACATAAACACATATGCATGGCTCCACCCAATCAAAAGTCATCAAACACAACATGGGGAAGTTTAGAGCAAACAGCCACTTTCATTCGAAAGCTGGCATACCTCATGGATGAATCTGTTTTTCAGGCTTTACTCCCCAGTAACGTAAACAGGAGAGGAAAACACACACGGCGGCTGCAGAAGGTCGACACCCTGCCTGCTACAACCCTCCCAAGTGCGCCCCCCCCCCCCCCCCAATGATGGCCTGGTGACAGCAGCTGCAGGGACCCTAAATGTTAACGAGGCGCTTTTTTAGGAACTGCTTACCCTCGTTTGCAGGCTTGGTCGCTTCTCATCTTCATCTCTGCGGCTGAGCGCCGGAGAAGCGGATTCCATCGTGTTTTTTTGGGACTTTACACACCCAATGCTTTCCCACAAAGGAAGCGCGGGGCCTTCGCCAGCAGACTTTCTGCATACTCTGCATGTGCAAGCGCAATCGAATCATCCCCAGCCGTCGCCGCCCACCTGGGAAATCACTACAGCCGAGCTCACTATGCCCGCGGCTCAGCCCTGTGCACGTCAGCTGAGTGGGAGGTCATGTGACGTGCTGCTCAACCCGGCATCCTGCCTCATCACCAAATGGTTTCTGAACTGAAGACCTCAAGAGGGGAAGCTGAGGTTTGTGTCTGAGATGGAAAATGGAGGAAACTGCCCCCGGGGTCACGTCACCCCCTCCATTCGGACAGCAGTGACCCATTAGCCAGCCTCGCTAATATTGGTGATCTTGCACACGCACATGACCCGTGACAAGGGCCGGGAGGTCCAGCCGGGATTGGATCAGAGGAAGCCTTAGTTGGCAGGCGCTGACAGCCCCCACCCTCAGAAGGTTCTACATGATTTCACTGTTGATGGCGCCTGTAACTGTCATGCTGGATGATGCCACTCAGCAGGGGGGTTGGGGGCAGGGAGGAGCAGCTCCAACATGGCTTTGTCACTGTTATCGGGGGGGATAACAGAGAAACGTGGGCGTTGACGCTAATCTAAAAGGGGCAGCATTCCAGAATATTCCATGCAGCCTCAGGCTGTGGGATAACAGTGCATTAATTTTGCATTTACAATTTTATTAAGATTTTGTTTCACCCATGCAAATGGGCCAACATGAGTTGCTGGTTTGGGACCTGCTGCTCCGATGGCACGGGGAGGGGGCAGAAATCTAATCATGTGAACGATTCCCAGATGTTAAACAACGTGGGCCCATTCGCAACTTGCCAGGGCAATTTAAATTATTTGCTCCAGCAAATAATTGTTCAGGGGCTGTCGAGTTAATAGGCACCGATCAGTGTCGTTGTCTGCGTTGCTCACAGAGGAAATGCGTCCAGGCCCCTGGGCCAATAGCAAAGCCAGCCTGCTCACTACGGGCCACGTCATAGGCTCAGCCAACGGCAGGAGGTGGGATCGGCAGTTTGGGGGCGGGAGAGGAGAGAAGCTAATTGAGCTGCAAACATAATGAGATGAGTCCATTCATTAAGTTTCCTTAACGAGGGTAAATCGGCAGCTCTTAATTAGTCAATGCCCCTGTGCCCGCCCGCTCACCCACCCACCCCCTTGCAGGAGCTGTATGATGTCTTGCATTGCCGTACATTAAGAGGTACATTAAGATGTAGTAATGTGTTGTTTACCAGATGCTAAAAACGGTCTTTTTTCCATTAAGGGAGATGAATTTTACGGACCAGTAATGGGATATTTCCCAGCACCTTAACAAAGACACAGAGCCGCTCTGAGTTATGATACAGCGGGTGTTTGCAATCCGGAATCTCCGCCACTTTCGGCAGAGAATAAATCCTTAATGAAGATGTTATTTTCATACACGGCTCCTCTTCGCTGGTAGCAGCGCGGGCACCATCTTCAAAAGAGCTGTAGGGAGGGGTACCTTTTCCCATCATGCCTTCTAGCAGTTATTTTTTTTTGGTTTGGGGGGGGGACAGGAGTATCAGGAAACAGCCATAACACTGGGCTCCATCTAGGGCTTCACAATATTGTAAAACTTCACATTATGATATTTGACATTTTTGATATAAGTATTGCAAAATTTTTAAAACAAAAAAGGAGTAATATACCCGAAATAAACTATAGCCAAATAAAACTTATCTGCCAACAGAGTATCTTTTATTTGTCAACAGAGTGGCGAAGGCAAGTCAGTAATTCATTCGCATTCTGCTTGACTAACAGCTGAATTTTAAGACTCGGCTGAAAATCAAGACGTCCCTCCTGGCAAAGTGAGAAAGAAAAAAAAAAAAACACGTTTTTATTAGGAATTTTAATAAGAACGAATTTCACAGAACATGAATTTCAAGAACATTTTTAACAACGACCCTGACAACCTAAGTGTAGATATAAAATTATCCGCAACAGCATAAATAGAATATCCTTCGCTTGTTGCCTCGAGTAGTGTCGACAAATCACTTGCTTTAGACTCTGGAATCCAAAATGTTTCCATACAGCGGAAGAACAATGTTTTTTGATGACCAGTTCTTGTTCGTTTTTCTCCTCAATCATTAAAATTGCAAAGCTTGTTTCCTAAGATGGAGTAAAAATGTTGCAGCGTGACTTATTGATGGCCTCCACCCTGTTGACGTTCGCTGTCCTTGCGACGTGACAGCTGCATGTACATAACGTGCGACGTGGATATTAACACGGCACGGCGTGCAGGCTTCCATCCACCCCCCGCTAAGGTCTCTTGCTGTTTTCTTCATGACAGGATGATATCTGCCAGGCGGCTGGCTTTGATCCACACGCGAGCGGACGCCCTGTCTCCATCCCCTAACCCTCCACCTCTTTCATGTGCACACGTCTGATTCCACAGGGCCATGGCGACGCCCATGACCTGTCTGCAGCGGCCTCTGCTGCACAGTCACCCGCTGAGGTGCCAGCTGGTCTCGGCGCATTTAAAACACCTGTAACAAGGAACGCTACCCCACCCTCACCACCCCATACATCCATCTGGCCAATCAGAGCTGAGCAAATTACACCCCAGCTCCCACCTCCCTGACAGTGTGGCTGATCACTGATGACTTATGACAGTTTGCCCAAACTGACAGCCCTATTATTAGTATCAGTGCTGCGGTTTAATCATTCCCTGCCCTGTAAAAAGCGACACCATAACACACTCTGACAGGGAATTTACCAAAACTGCTTCAGTAATCACACAGTGCCACAGTTAGTGGGGGAAATGCAGAATCCTCCGTCTCCTGTAAAATTAGCCTGAAATATAGCATTGGCTAAGCAAAGGAAGATCAAAAAAAGATCATGGCTATAATGAAGGTCAGATCGTGGCCAATCTTGGCCTGACTAAAGGGGACCCTACAAAGCAGCCTGTTTCCCATCTTCAGATCTTACTCACTGAGTCCAAGGCAGAGAGGACAGAGAAATTGACGGCAGAAAAGATATCAAAATAAAAAAAGGCGTGACCTGAAGTGGGCTGCCAGCGGTTCAATAACACCAACAATTAATGGCATATCATTATAGCAAGGACGTGGGGGACATCGCCCCCTGTCAGTGGAATGGCTGCTCCCCTTAATGTGCTCTTAATTACAGTATATTTCTCCATCATTATCATCCATGTATGGACCCATGACCATGAGGGACATCCATCACCCAGGAGAATATCAGTCTGTAATTGGCTGCTCATCTACAGTAAATTAATCAAGAAAACTTTTCTTTGGGTGGGGGACTGTAATAATGTCAATAAGCTGTGCCTTTAAGCGTGCCGGTCAGTCTGCCCATCTTACCCGTGGCCAGGCTGGGCCTCTTCCTCTTCTTGCCATTCTCGGTGCCGTTCTCCAGCGGACAGTCGGTCACCAGGGGCCCACCAGAGCCGCTGAACTGCAGGGGCTCATTGTTGGTGGCTGGGTCGAACGACAGCGGGTTCAGTCCTGCAGGGTGAACACGAGGGATCATGTGTCAGATGGGGCCAGCACATAAGAGAAAGGAATAACGGCACAGAACACGGTGCTGCTCAGAAGGAGATGGCCGGCAGCCCGGTGGAGGCAATGTGCAGTGTTTCTGTGCGGGTCTCTGGGCTGGAGCGGGCCAGAGGAGTAATTTGATAGGGCTGGATGAACAAGCATTTATTGGTGATCTGGTTAAAATGCAACAATCTCAGCCTGGAATATAGAGCCTGGGAAAAGCACAAAACCACGAGCTCATGAGCCGAAACTCTCCCCATTAAGCCCCTACACAGAGTTAATAAAATCCCGCCATCTAAACTGCCTGCAGGCTCTGCCGCCGAAACGGGCGGGACTGCCGAACTGCTCCTAGCCAACAATCAATTTCTGAGAGTGCGCTTATTCCTGCACCCGGAATATACACTCCTCTACAACGTAAAGTAATAAAGACAGAACACTATGAATTATGAATATAATAACAATATTGTGGATATCGCCCAAAAGTCCCCGGAAATAATGAACAAATTAAAGGCGTGTTAAGCCTCACATATCAGTCATTTTCAGCTCCTGAAGAGAAGCGTTATTTATAATTCAGAAAAGGGTGGGGAATCGGCCAGCCCAGGCTAATAAAATATTCATCACTCCTCCACATTTATGCTTGTTTTCCTTCTGTTTATTTTTCTAAGGGAAACACAACAATGGATTCACAAAATGTCACTGAAACCCCTCTCCCCACATCACCGGAGTGGAGATCTCCTCATTCTCAGGAGTCAGTCTCACAGATTGCAGCCCTCAGGGCAGGGCTCCCCCACCCCACAGCTCCAGCTGAGGGGACTTCCCCCAAACGTGGTCACATGGTACAGGTGCTCTTAGGCTGATCCAAATAAGATATCCTACCCTGTAGGTGATCAGGACCACGGGGATTTGTGTTTATCGGGGACATTTGAGACCATCGTCTGATAGCTCTGGCTGCCAGCAGAATATGAGTGACCTGTAAACCCTGGGAGACAAAGCCATCCAATGACCTCAGAGAGGCTGACAGAGGCCGTAAGCAGTCCGGAAACATCATACCTGACACCACTGCGAGGGACAAAGCAAAAATAAGCTTGGCATAATTATGAATATTCTTCCTCCAGAAAATATGGCCAGACAGAAGCGTAAGACTCTGAACGCTCACCGATAATAAAAGCTGTGAACTGGATGGGCTGATTTATAAGGACACAGCAGTCATTGACATTTAGCTACTAGATTAAATATTCAAAATATACCTCAATGTCAGGCTGATCAGGAACAGAAAAGCACTGGGGGAATTCTGGGCCATCGGCGACACAGCCAGCTAGCGGACTCTGAGGCTGGCTGACTTACGTCAGTAGTTTCACATCTGTACACCTGCACGGAGCTCGTTAACTGGACCACCGCAAAGCTGGTCAGACATCCTCCAGAGGATCGCAGTTTTTTTTAAAAAAAAAAAGCTCTTTGAGGTAAAGGGGCGGGATTTACTGCAGCACTGCATGGCGCCAGTGACGGGAGCCATGGCTACGCGGCCGTGCAGTGCCGGGCGGGGCTCTGACGGCAGCTGGCAGGCTGGCTCTCTCCCGGATGCCTCCCCTGAGCGCCTTCCCTACGCTCGACCATTAGGAGGAGCCTCCTACGTCTGCATCGGCGAGCTGTGCCGTCTCCCTCACTCCATGCCTCCACCACACTTTCATCACAGCACGATACAGCGTCTCCGTTTCCCGCTGCCCCGCCACCGCAATCCGACGCCGCCTGGAATTCTAAATGGCATCAGCCCTGCCAAGCGAGCCTGGGACACAGTTTCTCCCACGTCAGACTGCCGGCCAAAATCCAGGGATTTTAAACAGGGTGCTAAAAAGACTTTTTTTTTTTTTTTTATCTCAGGGACCTTCCAAAACCCCCCTCCCCCAACCAAGAGGCCACAGTCTGGCTGAAGGAGAGTCAGTCACATGAGCCTTTGCCCCCAGGCTAGGAAAGCAGGAGCGTGCATCTGGTATTGAGACTCGTCTCTTTACAGCGTTGGGTGTCCTCCCATGCACACTCACCCACCCCCCTACCCCCTCCCCTCCCAGCAGACCCACCGTGACATCTGGGCACATAATACCGAAGCACACTTATGTGTTATGATGGCGGTGGGGCAGCTGGGGGGAGCATGTCTGTAACCTAAAGGCCGCTGGTTCGTCTCCCAGGATGGTTGTTATATCCCGACCTGAACTTCAGCTGGATAAACGAGAAAATGTCATAATGCGTCACATCTGGAAGCGTGAATAATTCAAGGTGGCGAAATGCGAAAGGTGAAGACAGGCGATGCCCTCAGTGCCAGGGAACAGAAACCCTGTCATCATGGGTTTGTTACTCACACATATGCCCTCCGCATGTTATTGTCCCGTGTCTATGGCTGTCTATGGTACCTCACAGCACAACAGCTGCTGCTTCCCAGGACGTGAACCCTAAATGCTCTGCCGCTGGCTGGGAGGAATCAGAGGACACAAAACCCCAGCGCGCAGGGTGGCAGACCCGCCTGGCCGATCCAACGGGCCACTGGGAGAGTCTCACCACATCTGTTCAGGCCTGGGGCAGGAAAGCACAGTACGTTTGCACTGAGCTGAGAGTCCCCAGATGGGCAAAAAATAAACAGATATGCAAGACGGTGGCCATTAAACGGGACCTTATGGGTCAGGGCAGAGCTGGGATGGCACAGGAGTGGTGAAGGCATAGAGGCCGGGATGGCATGGGGGTAGGTACACAGCGAATGTGTGTGCAGGAGAATATGGAAGGAATCGCGGCTTAGTATGCACATACATGAAGGGATGGGATGTGGGGGCAATGCAGGATACCTCAGATAGGAAGGCCGGCTTCCAACGCACAATGCCGTAATTAATATGGTTACCGTAGTATTGTGGGCGACCCAAATGCATGCTGCGTACTTTTCACCCTGCTCCTAGCTACAGGACAGAGCTCTGGGGTCCAGGAATTCTATGGGTCCTGTATGGGCTGAGGAGCACCTGGACACCAGAACACACACCACCAACTGAGACTCTACCAAACTAAGTTCAGGAGCATCCAAGCATGCCCCAAAGGTCGGGGGAACACACGCTACAGCCAGCTGGAAGATGCTGGATGCTTCCCATGCAGGGCAGATGGTACCAAGGCTGGTCCCAGCCCAGAGGAAACAAGACGCCTGTGAGGGTCAGGGGGAACCCCCAACAAGGGAACGGCGGGTTTGATGTGGCCATAAGCCCAGGAAGCTGCCACCCTGGAAAGAAGGGCGAGGTTTATATTAATCCTGCAAGTCACGAGGCCCAGCTGGCTTCTGATTGGTGAAGACAGGCCCCAGCTGGCCCCTGATTGGCACATTTTACCTTCCTCCCCCAACCTCTGCATTGCCATGGAACACCACATGCACTCTATGACTCACTGAGCCCGTGATCTCAAACACAGTCCAGAAAGAAGCATCTGTGTGTGACAGCACCTTGCGCAGGGAGATTAACTGATATCCAATGACCCCGATGACTCCAGGGGAGTGAGGAGGCTCTATGAATCTGTCTCATTACCGGAAGAATATAGTGGACAACACACACAAGCATACAAAAGGTTATGTGTACACAGAGAATACCGCCTCCCCTCTTTCACACACAAACATCCAAAAAATCTAAAATCAATCCAACAGGCAGGATGTCTGTGGTGTCTCCATTACTTTCTGTTACCGCAATGGAAGGGCTCGCGTGTCCCTGTACATGCATCAGAGCGGCCTGGTCCAGAAGGTTCCTTAACCCCCACCTTCATTAAATAAAGGCTGTGCAAACCAGAAACACTAAGTCAAAGTTAATCATTAAAGCCGTGCAGCATGCACCAAGGGAGACCCTAAATCCCCGTTCTGTGTTCCTCTTAGAAAACTTGAGCGTGGGAACATCCAGCCGCCCCAGCGCTCTGTTCCACTGCCCAGTGTGGACCACAGAAAGCCCCCATCGCCAAAGTCCCGCCCCCCCCCTCACATCCTCCTACATATTCCAACTTCCTGTCTACAGATGCTGCCAAAGTCACCCCTCAAAAGGCCACCAGGGTGTCCACTGCCATCGGTTCAGACCACGTTTTCCCAGCCTCTCTGACAGCGATGACGAATGTGTCAACACCCTTACCTGCTCCTCCTATCATGTGAGGGCCGCTACTGTCCCGGGGAGGGGATTTGGGGCTCTTGGCCAAGTAACGGGTTTATGCTGGTGACACTGAGAAATAACGTCCATGAGCAGATATGACAAAATAATGCGGGCTGGATTTTCAGCACTGCGCTGGAGAGGAAGCACCTTCCGGAATTGACTCAGTCCAGATGCAGGAATTTCCTGCTGTTATATATGACTGCAGTATCTGCTAAGCTGAAACCAGGCTGGAGAAATGGCCGCCTGGAGCGCTAGAGCTTTACGGCAAAGCCAGGTGAGAGGAGGACACACCAACAGTCCATGCAACAGATGAACCAGCCAGCCAGTGCCCTCCCTGGTGTCTCCCCCACCCAAACTTCACCCCTATGATGCCGCGCTACTTGACACGTCCCCAAGGTCAGATAACACCCCCACCCCCACCCGACTGCAATGACCTCCGCATCCGGCACGCTGGCAGAGCTCATTCCAAAATTAGCCAAGGTGACAATTTGTATTCCGTAAATGCCTGCGGACGCGGCAAAGAAGCCTGAGCACACGGGCTGCAAAAGGTGGTGAGGGGGCAGGGTATGGAATAGTGGGACAGGCACGCGACCCCCCCCCCCCCCCAAGACAGGTGATGGCTTATCGCGTAAGCAGACGTATGCCAAGCAGTCCAAGTCCTGGAGTGTCCCGCTAGCCTGGCTTCTTGCTCTATACGGGCATATTCATAGCAGGATAAATTTAAATGGCGTGCGGCATGCTGGCTGGAACTCCGGCACAGCTCCGTTAGTGCCAGGTGGGGGGTGGGGGGGCACTCCACCTCCTGGGGAACGTGATGAATGTTAATGAGCAAATATAAGGCACATTTAAGCCGAGACACCGAACTGGCAAGGGCCCCCAAGGCTGCCGGTGGCGGGAGGGGGGTCCAGCCACCGCCTCCAGGCAGAAGGAGACTCCCGATAAAATGCCACATGTTAATCAGCAGCGGAGTCAAACCTAGGCGAGCAGAACAAGGTGACTTCACACAGGCAGCCCTTGGCCGACCCCAGGAGGGATGGGACTTTTTCCGATTCATACCCACTGGCTGTGCTGGGCGGGGGGTGGGGGAATGGGCTGCAGGACACCTGCCCTGGGACACGGGGGCAGAAGTAGCCCCCCCCCCCCCCCCACACACACACACAGAGTGCAGCTGAAGCATGTCCCCTTGTCTCCTGCCATCCATCACCCTCAGGCAGACGCGAGATAAGCTGGGGTTTAGCACCCAATTCGGCCAGGCTTACTAAAATTACGGGAGGCTTTTCACATAGATGAATAAGCAGACAGAGAGGAATCCCCATTAAAGGGGCAAACATAGCGGGAAGGGGAGGGGACTGGCCCAGCGACACCCTGGCCCCAGGGAAAGGAGGCGCTGGACAGCAGTCGCCTCAGGGGCCCTGGGGAAAGGAGGTGCATGACAACCGTTTCTGGTCTCAGGGGCCCCAGGGAAAGGAGGTGCCCTCAAAGGAGGCGAAAGACAGCAGTCTCCAGTCTTGGTGTCCAGGAGAAAGGAGGTGCCCTCAAAGGAGGTACAAAACAGCAGTCGCCAGTCTCAGGGGCCCTGTGGAGAGGAGGTGCATGACAGTGGTGTCTGGTCACAGGGGCCCCAAGGAAAAGAGGAAAAAGACAGCAGTTTCCAGTCTCAGGGGCCTCAAGAAAAAGAGGTGCCCTCAAAGAAGGCAAAGGACAATGGTCTCAGGTCTTGGGGGCCCAGGAGAAAGGCGGTGCCCTCCAAGAAGTATTTACCAATGCTAACTAGAGATCCCAGGTTGACATTCTCACGTATAGTCAATAAATGCTGAAGAGTGTCTGGCACATACCCAGCAGGACTGTACCAGAAAGGGGCAGGAACAGAAACCACCCTTTGGAAGGACATGGCTCTTAGGACTCCAGGGGCCACAGGAGCCCCAGACAGGAATCGGGTGTGTGCCCGGGCTCCCTCAGCTCCTAGGTTTGAGGGCCTGTAGGTGTGCCGGGGCAGCCAGAGACAGGCTCAGGACAGGCCTTGCTGCCGTCACCGTGGACAGACAGACAGCCATGTGTGGCATCATGGCACCAGCCAGCCCCAGCTTGCCCCACCCACCCTGGCTCATAGGCAAATGGTGCAGATGCCAGTTTATTGCTACATGTCGAGAGGCACGTGGCAGCCCCATGATGTGAGGAAGAATGAGGGCATGCACACACTCCCGCTAGGGTCACCAAGCCCCCCCCAAACACACACACACACACACACACACACACACACACACACACACACACACACACACACACACACACACACAGAG
>JAODJU010000002.1:21892256-21902489 GCA_026776725.1 Gnathonemus echidnorhynchus | reverse complement strand
ACACACACACACACACACACACACACACACACACACACACACACACACACACACACACACACACACACACACAGAGGCAGCAAACTAAGACAGGTATAAGCAAGAGTGATTACATCTCATTTGACCTGAAACAAATGGTCCTTGGAGGAAACAATTCACTGAATAAATGCGTACATAAATACAAGTGTGCGCGCATGCACACACACATACACAAACAGGCTTTGTAATTATATCTTTGTGGGGACTCTCCATTAATTTCTATGGGGAAAACTAATCCCAATATGACGACCTTAACCCCTATCCAGCCCTAATCTTAACCATAAGTAACCGAACAAAATATGAGACTTTTGGCATTTTCAGTTTGATTGCATTCAAAGATCTTTGTGGGGACTTGAAAAATGGTCCCCACAATGTCAAATTAAGAGGTTTTTAATCACACTGTGGGGAATATTTGGTCCCCACAATGTACACACACACACACACACACACACACAGCAATTCCCACTGCAAGGGAATTTATATCTGCATCCCCTCAACTTAGCCAAATGCGATTCCCTCGGGACTAATAAGAGCTCATCCTAACCCAAAACTGTGGAAAACGTATCCATATTTCTTGCTGTACGGCACAGATGGCAATGTTGCGGTAAACGCATATGCCTCACGGCCGCAGGAAATGCGAGGAATGCAGCCCCGTCAGCGATGATCCGGCAGCATCACGCTCTGGCAGGAGCCCGGGGTTAAATGACAACGCGGGCCGTGTGAAAATAATGTAATCGGTATTCATTATATCAGTGACAAGGAGAAAATTCCAGCTCACCCCGTCTGTCACCCCCTGCAGCCCCGCAGGGATTTGGTGAAGGTTAATTTATTTAAATCTCCCGACCACTCATTTCAATTCCATTAAACAAAACTAATGAATCTTTCGTTTGCAGTCTAATCAGCTTACCCTGTCAAAGTCCCCAGATCTTTCCAGGAACACAACAGCCGGGGAGTAAGAGGAAACTTCCAGCTTCCATCCACAAAGGCTGGAAGAGGGAAAAGGTCACCTCAGCCTCTGTGCAGTGCCATTCCTGTGACCCAAGCTTGTACATGTCACTTCTTTGAGTGGACAGAATGTGATCACTGGGAGGCCGCCCCAGATTCTGGGTTTTATAAGCTGAAACACTGCTCCTCACCTTTGGAGCCTTAAAGAGTCTCCTTCTAACATATCATAGGGATTAGTGTCTCCCACATACTCCAGCATGATTGTTTAATTACAGGTTATCATCTCACCACAAAAATTAAAAGTGCAAGAAGCAGAGGAGGCTTGCGATACACAGCTTCTCTTTTATATTGCAAACCAGCTGCTCAAGTTAGGCACTCCATGTTTATCCGCTGCCCATTCACTCTCTCGCACAGTGGGGAACAGACCTCAGCACAGCCGTGTCAGAGCTAAGCGGTCAGCCATACTCTGTGTTTAACCGCTGCCCATTGTCTCTCTCATACGGTAGGGAACGGACCTCAGCACAGCCAGGTGAGGACCAAGCGGTCTGCCGCACTCTGGGTTTAAACGCTGTCTGTACTCTCTCTCATATGGTGGGGACTGGACCTCAGCACAGCCGTGTGAGAGCTAAGTGGTTAGGTCTGTGCCCTATTAGCTCCTCTGCAAATTGCCCGCTTCAGCTCTCCCTCATGGCTGTGTGTGTCTCCCGCCTCTCACCTTTTATTTTGCTGCCATGAACCCTACCCCCATATAATCCATTTATCCACATCGCACTCAATATCGTTCTTCTCTCCTTACCACCTACGGTTGGGGCCCTCGGGCCCTGAGCTGGACCCAGACACCCAGCCGTCAGAAGGGTATAAATGGCTCCCTGCACTGGACCAGGGCACCACCCCGTCTCCATCACCCTCTCTCTCATATAAGATGTATTCATACACCCTTTCCCATTTCTTCTTATTCATTCACTTTTTGCAGACACTATTTTCCAAGATTCCTATTCAAAGAATGACAGAAAATCACATTAAGTGTTTAACTCCCTACCAAAGATTTATTGTAAATAACAGTGAAGTACTTTGCAACAAACTTGCTTGGAAAAACACACTAAATAAATTGGACTGATTGAATTCGAGAGCCCCCACGCGCCACAGGCTGCCGTAAAATCCGGTTTCCTTGAGTGTCATTTCCCAGGGTGCACCGCTGAACACTGTGTGCCCCACGTGACGACCTGCACAGCGCCTTCTCGCCAAGGAGCTGGAAGCGCCTCGGGTGTAAACACAAGCGACATTTATTTATTACACCCACAGAAAAAAAAAAAATCACATCAGCTCAATTACGAAACATGGACGAGAGCTGGTTTTATTGTTAATGTAATCATTTTGAACCTGGTTAGAGTGAAAAGGGGACAAAGTGAAAGTGACAAGAAATTAATATAGGGACATTAGCAAGGACGTGGAGAGGAAATAAAAACATACTGGCCAACTGTGTATTTTGATGGCCTTCTTGTAAAGATCATGATGACCTGTCTTCCTGAAACTTTGAAAGACCAGGGGGCTGGTCTCAATGCTCCGCCTTTGTTCATGTTTAAAATGAGATACACAGCACACGTAAGAACTTCTCACAAAAGTATACCTACCATACCCCTTCTTACTCGCAACTCCCTAACCGTTAAGCTGAGTGACACCTTTGCTCTATGGCTTTGTTGGTTGTGAGTTTAGGTCCTGATGCTCTAAGTTATCAGAGCCTCATATAAAAAGGAGTCAAAAATTTCCCCGACAGCTTGGCTGTGCCCCCTGGTGAACTGTGCTGCGTAAATGAAATATGACCTAAATGCTACCTTCATTTAGCCCAGAAAGACTGGAAGAGACAAGACAAATAGAGAAACACCCAGAAAGCATTTCCACTTAGAGAGAACACGCCATTTTTATGTCGCACAGGCATTGTGGGAATCGGCGTTTAGATGCAAAGGAGTGTTGGCTCGAGCTGTGGGCCGCATCTGTCTCATGCTGCCCTGGATATGGAACTTTCCCTGAAGCACCATTTCCTTGAATTGCCCTTCCTCTCTCCTACCAGCAGCCCGAGACCCATTAGGTCTCCTCGGCGAGTTTGAATCCTTCAAAAACGACGAGCGCTGGTATTCCTTCTTACCCTCCAAAAATTTCATGGTCTATTTATCCCATTGATCTGTTTTCTTAAAATGCATTTTCCTTCCCGACAGACGAATAAAAAAATAAAAAGCGGATCTGGGTCGGGGCTATGATACGAAAAGCCGGCAGATTTCCACAGCCATTGTCGGTGTCACAAACGGCGAGGAAACGTGATTAGCGTTTACTCTAATTAATCTCTACTAATCCCACACATGTGACTCAGAAGACGGAAGGATGAATGGGCGACAAATGAGGATCTTTAGTCAGGCAGAGGCTTGCAAAGATTCTTGCCGGCCTTGCATCAGCGTGGGCCGCTGCTCCACTCATTCTGCGCCGGTATCTGCGCCAGATTGAGAGATGCTGGTGTTCAATTCCCCCTTTGTAGCGCCGGTTTGAAACTGTGGCTTGACAAATCTGGGAGACAAGCAAGGAAGTTTAATTTTCAGGACAACATGGCTTTAATACAGAGGCCAGAAATGTACCGTGCCTTCCGTGACAAACGTCAGATCAGAGGGAGTTAGGGGACAGTTTACAAGGAAGGCCAAGTATCGCGCAGAGTCTTCCCTAACAGAGACAGAAGACACATGCTGGAGTATATTTTGGTCTGGAATCCTGTGTCCTTGTGTACTTATGTACCTTGCACCAATGTGACCCCCAGTGTAGGTGTTAGCCGCCCATCAACACGTAATCATTCCATGTCAAGAAGCAGCGAGAACAACTGCAAAAACCTCTAGATGGCAAAGCACACCCTAGTGAATGCGCAGTGAAGAGCATTCAGTAGGCACTCACAGCTCTTCGAAATGAAGGTGTTCGGGTTTAAAGCTATTTCAAGATGCAGCTGAAAGCCTGTAAAGGCAAGACAGTGCTGCCAAACGCCTAATTTCTGTCTATATTTACCCGGGCATTCTGTTCCCGGTGGTACAGCGTGAGCACTCACAGCGCACGCAGGCATCAATCGATGGCTGCTGTCACATTCCTTCATCACGGGATGCGTCCGACTAACGGTAGGGGACATGTTTTTTGGCAGTCTTCCATAGCGCTGGCTTAGTGGCCCCGATCAGACTAGCTGAAGAGGCCACAAGACCTGACAGACAGACGGTAAACTGCTAGCAGGGGGTATGCCAACCATACTGTGTACTCCTGGGGGTTATTCCACAAATGATGGCCGCAACATCTCTCCTGGTCACTCTACTCCCACATCACATACTCAACACCAAGTATTAATTTGTGGTTCTGTCAGACAGGGGACCCAAACATACAAATATATGAAGAGAGTCAGTTTGGCTGTTAACAGTCATGACAGAACAACAGATGACTGATTAGACCAAAGCAGCAAACTTATTAAGAACTCAGTATTAAAAGCACGTCACTTGGGGCAGAGAAAATTAACAGTAAAAACCAAGTAACAGTTTAAGTAGTGAAAAAGACAAAATGCCTTAAAGACCACTCAGTCCACAGAGAGGAGATGGGGACTGGTTTTGTGGAAGGCTTGGACAACTAGGAGGCCACAAGTAGGTGAGTCTGGGACACTGCAGAGAAAACGGAGCACAGCTGCTTTGAACAAACATGGTCTTCACTCTGCACCTCATCAGAGGATCAAAATGTTGTATCAGGCAGACAGTGGCTAATCCAGAGTTTGAAGAAGGAGGGTGCTTTAATCATGTCTAGTCTACGTTCTCTAATGAAGTGTCATAAAACAGTGTCTGTTATTCATTCTATAGTCGGCTAAGCAACTGGTGCTTGTTACTGTAAGCCAGAGGAGATATCAACACAAGCTTTAAAGACAGGCTGAACAATGTCTTGGCAAATGAAACATAATCAGGGTTCAGGAGATCCAGCAGCCAAACAAATCCAGCTGCAGCTCCTGGGCACCCAGATGCCCTGCCACCCCGCGCACACCTCCTTCACCCAGAGGAACAGATCACAGGCAGGAGCACAGATCATGGGCTTCCCAAGGTCAGATGACCATCTGTTAGCTCAGATAAAGCAGTGCTGCATTCCCAGCTGTTGGCACTTTGTCTCCTTGTCGCAAGACGGCCTTGTTAAAGAGGGGAAAAATATTAAAACAAGTAAAGGCGGGTTTGGCTACAACCCCTTCCTAGACCATGGACTTGGACCTTGAGAGGGAGGCGAACAATAAGACATGCTCCTAGAAAAAGAGTGTATCGAATGTGTGATTAGATATGAAGATTATGGGAGAGCAAAGAAAATGCAAGACTGAGGCTCTGGACACTTTCAGGGTCGGCTTAGACACCAGTACCGAAGACTCAACAGCAAGCAAATACAAGCGCTGAAAATGAAATGCAAAGGGCAGAGGTGTTGTGCAACCGGGAATGTCTTGTGGATTACCGCAAGCCGTTGTCTGAAGCAATATGGGAGTTTTATGTGCTGGGGACATTCTTTTGTCTTTCGGAATAGATGATAACCAGTTACTGACCCCTCATTTCCCTCCACCCTCCCCCACAGCTAGGCCATGCCACTCTTGTCTGGCTAGAAGAAAGGTTTCAAGTTCTTTTCATTTTACAACAAAACCACTCTCACCGTTGGTCTCTCCTTCAGGAGCCCCAGGTCTCCTCCAGCACTGTCACTGCTGGTCTCTCCTTCATACACAAGGAGCCCCAGGGTCTCCTCCACCACTGTCACTGCTGGTCTCTCCTTAATACAGAAGGAGCCCCAGGTTTTTCTTCCCAATTTAGAAATGCACTGTCAAGACCCAGACTCAAACAAGCCTAAAGACTTATCTATAAGTACCATTTAAAACACGATATTGAATTAAAGACACTGTTTTCAAAATGGGAATTAAATCCCGAGTTAAATTTTATGTTATGCTGGATGCATCCTTTTAAGGTGGTTGAATAGATCTGTCGTGTTATGAATAAATGAAAGGTGCATTTTCATAGTGCTTTTCAAGACATCCAAAGCTCTTCACAGAAGCAATGGGGAGCCTCTGGAAGTGCTGACTGTGGCCTGACGAAGTTTACAGATAACTTTGTTTTGTGAAATATCTGACTGTGCATGGCCAATTTGCACCTCGCACGTCTCCACAAGCACAGCATTTACACTTCACAGCATTTTTTACGATGGTGCCGAATCGGTACGACTTTGTTTATTTTCACGACCCATCCTGATCCCGTTAATATTTCTTTTCACTCCATCACTTTCATTTTACGGACTGCTTGTCAGCCCAGAATGGGATTCAGCCAGATATTCTGATTTTGGATTCTTTGTGCTCTCTGTGTGTTTTTTAAAAGTTCTGCATAGCACCTGCACTTGTGTCTCAGTGCATGCTTATGGGATACCTAGGTAATAGTGCTGACCCAAAAACTGGAAATGGACAACCAGAGATGACACTTAAAATGACAAGCAAAGACAATGGATCAGGTAGTCACACCCTGGACCCGAGCTACGTTCACAAACCAACAGAATGACTTCCTAATAGATGGCTGTGCTGATTGGCCATGTTATATCATGTGTTATCATGTGTGTCTATCACAGGGTCTCTTTCATGTGTGACATATTTGAAAAACAACTCAATGTCAGCTATCGGCATGGCGGATGAGAAAGTGTGGTATGGGCCAGGTAGTGACATTATTACTGGACATCGTTTTATGTCCAGTTTGGAAGCATTAGGAGGACATAAAAGATCATGCGTGAAATGAAATTACATGAAAACTAGATCGTGGACATCTTCAAGATCAATCATGATATAAAATCATCAGAATGCCTGCCCTTAACTCCTAACTTCTCAGCCAGTGTGGAATGCTTGTGACGACCCCCACCAGGGCCACTGCTTGAAGAAAACCTGCGCTGAAACATGGGATAAAAATCGTGATTCTCCAAATGACAGAAATTGCTAAAGCTGAGATTTTCGTCCTGCAAATCAGCACGGTGACGACGGTAAAGAAGGGAGAGCACAAGATTACCTTTCCAGTCCTGATTGATGTCTACCTGCCTGAAGACTGCTATCAGCCAGCAAAAGGCCCAACTAAATTACAAAGTGCATTGATATTCTTTTAAAGCCTCCTTAATTCCCTCAGTGACAGCTGCTTCAGTACAAATGAATCCCGTTCCCTTCGCGGCACTGAGCTGCAGTACGGAGGGAATGACAGGTGATTCGAAAAGTCTGAACAGTCCCCGGGCAAAGCTGCAGAGTCCTCTCTCTTGCTTTCCAGCGAGCGCGGCGTGGAAATTAGTCTGCTCAGATCAATGCGGCTCGCTATGCAAATGTAAGGCCTGTTTCTCCCCGAGCTTTATGGGGTAATAAAATGCGGCTGCTGTCCACCGCGGCGGCAGCTGTCTGACAAGACAGCCGGCATCGTGCGGAGATTAACAGCCAATGGTCAGCTCTCCCGACTCGCCTCTTTAGAAGGAAAGGAGATGGAGACCCGCGTCTCCTCTAATTGATTTTCCCAGCTGTGGAGCCTCCTCAGAAGAGCGGCTGCAGGCTTGCGCTCTGCCAAACGCACCCTGCGTGGCGTTTAATACCTTTTTAAGCCATAGCGAGATGGGTGTTCCACAGCTCCTCCATGTCATGGATTAATATCCAGACTTAACCACAAACCATATAGGTTTCAAAACTATTTAGTTACAGATAATGACTAAAACAGCAGTGAGCCTGAGGGAGTATGAGCGCGGGTCCATCACAGCCTGCCACGGGCCGCATGGCTTACAAAGGTGGGCACGGGCCCAGACATTTCACAGAGCCAGCATGACTTTCCATAAATAGGCCGGGGCAATGGCACCTTCGGCCGCCCATAAATTAAAACACCAGCAGCTAATGCACAAACAGGAAACTTTCGAACCGTATGTGTATCTACGGTGGGGCGACAAGGCAACCGGAGAGGTGTGTGGGGCAGACTGCTGCGTAGGAAACGCGGCTCGGCAAGTTAACGGAAGGCAACAGAAAGCAAAATCATCTCAGAAGAGCAAAAGTCGACTGTAACCTGGAGGGGGAGAGGAGGAAGTGGGACAAAGAGCAGGTCGCTCCAGTGTGCAGACAGTAGGGAAGGGGCACGGCGAGCACTGGGCAACCACATCAGGCATGGCAGCACCACGCAGGGAGCGCAGTTTCAAGCGTAAGGGTCATCTGTTACCGGTGGGGGGGGGGGTCGATTTCTAGAGCATTTCTCTCTGTGGGGGAATTACAAAATGTTCCCAATCAGGGACCATTATGGACTCCTTTGCCCCATGTAATTCTGGGCGATGGATATACTAATCGACATCAAATCAGAACATCTGAGAGCAGTGACTTTAAAAGCCAGCTGCTTGTAGCCTTTGCATTAACCGCTGATGGGGAAGGACTTCAGCAGCGAACTCCTCCTCAGCTTTGCTTTCAACACTGATGGCAACACAAGCTCCATAAGATAATCAGCAATGACAAACGGGCCGCTTAGAAAAGCAGACGCCTGTTGAGTTTGCACAGACTGCTGGGCGAGGTCTTCGCTTGGGGTGGGGGTGAGGGGCCATACCAAGAAGCCTGCCTCCAGTACCTACTCCCAGCAAGAGCAACTACTCCAAAGGCTGGCGGCATGGACATTCTGCTCTGTCTTCGAGACCACGCCTCATGGCAGGGATGGGTGAGAGGTGCCACATCTCCCATCTCCGGGCCAGCCGCTGGCAATCTGACGGCCACCTGGCCCGGTCCATATGGGGGGCCCTACGCCCCAGGGGCCCGTTACCGAGGTGTCACTCAGCGGCCCCACAAAGCGGCTCCAAATACCGCATGCTTGAAGGTGAGAATGAGCACCTGGACGTGAAGCTGAGGAGTGGGAACGGCCTTCTCTTGGGGGTCACACGCTGCACTTCAGCAGCCACCCACCGGCCCTGACAGGAGGTGACGGGTATGGGAATTGCAGGGTGCAGCACCACCACCTGCAGCTGACTGACTACCGCACGACTCACGATGGCTGCCTGAGATTGGGATGAGAAGCGTGCAATGAGCTCCATTCCGCTTAGAGAAGACACACTGACTCATGGCTTTAAACGAGCTCTGTTTGTGTGACTTCCACACAGAGGCCCTTGGAGCGCACACACGCACAGAGGGACCAGAAAAAAACATCCCCAGATACTAAAAAGTAACAGGCTTTGCCACAGTGTCCCCACAATGTGGTAAATACAAACCCGCACGCACGCACGCACACACACGGAAATCATCACAAAAGGAAGGAGAAAAGAAATGGGATTATATACATTATGAAAGAACCTTCCACATCATCATCATCTCTGTTCTCATTTCTTTTCCTGCAGCTTGGGGAGACTGAAAAAAACACTCTATGTTTAGCCACAACACAACAGGAAATGTGGTCTTTCAACAGCTTCAATGTGAGGCAGATCATAATGGAAATTAGCGAGCTTCTCCGGAGCCAGCCTACTCGTGTTTTAACATGGCTCTTTTAAATCACCCAGAACTGATACTGTAGTAATTCATTTATAACGTGGCATAAACAAACATAAGTGAGATACAGTTGGGTAATTATACCAGAAACAGCCGCTTTACTTGGCCTTAATTTCCTTCTGTGACAATTTACCAGTTTGGTCTGCAGCCCGTAGCCAGTGTGGAATCACATAATCATTCATAATCATGTCAGCAGTGCTGTTATCATAAGCTTTCATAGACAGGAAAGCAGCCCCCTTTTGCTGGCTTATCTCTGCATCGGGAGGAACCGGACCCATTGGTTCCAGGATTCTGCGCCACACCCGCAAGTAGGAGACCCAGGAAAATAAAATTTAAAAAAAGGAGGCTTGCAGCTATGTGGAGGGGATGCCTGGTCGGGTTCAGACAGAGAGTACTGTCCTTTAACGGGGCAGCCTGCAGCTTCTCCATGGACCGCCCATTAATAATGTTGTCGTACAGGACGACGGAGTGAATAATCTGTGTTGGGCTCTGCAGCTCAGCCGCACGTCGGACAGGAATTGAGGGGGAGCGGCAGCTGAAGCCTTTCACTGCCTGACAGCTGTAGACCCCACCCCCCACCGCGTAGTCCATGGGGCAGATCTGAGACGTGCGGGGGCAATCTGCCGGGACAGCAAGCGGCATGAGCGAACTACGCTAAGACTGCAGGCCTGTTAGTACCCCCCCCCCCCCCCCCCCACCTCCTGACACGTCAC
>JAODJU010000002.1:21877925-21892156 GCA_026776725.1 Gnathonemus echidnorhynchus | reverse complement strand
GCCGGCCTGTTAGTACCCCCCCCCCCCCCCCCCACCACGTCCTGACACGTCACACACCACCCACGCTGACAGGGCAGGTACAGGGGATGCAGAGGTGGCACGGCGTCTCCTGCTGTCCGGCATTACAGTTTAATTCCTTTAAGCGGGACAGGAAGACTGCTACGGTGGGAGGGTGGAGGGTGACACGGGCTGCGGCTTCGCCCCGAAGGTCGGCAGCGGCGGTGGGGGCTGGCGTGAGTGGCGTGGTAGTAAAAGCTCTGAGAAGCTTAATGCATTTTTCTTCCCTCTCTTCCTCTTCTGCAGGGAAGAAACAGCACTCTGTCTCCAAGCCCCCAGCCTTGACGGATGCCTCACCCTGCCTCCATTAAGCCGCCTTCTGTCCTCAGACAGAATGCCACATCCATTTGTGCATCCAGAAAGTTACCAGTGCAAACCCCATTTAAAACTGCACTCCAGGAAGCAGCAGCGTGACTCTCTCGTCCTATGGGCCCACCACTCACTGGGGCTGCAGGTCTGGAGTGTGCGCTGCAGCTCACTGGTTCTTGCCAAGGGGTCCGGGCATTTCTCGCCCTGAGAAATCAAGTGAACCATGAGAGAGCAAAAGTTCCAGCTGCTAAGAGACCTGCAGGATGTTAGCTGAACCAGTGACTTGGTGGGTGTCCTTAACAACCGAAAACAAAGAGATGTACCTCCTGGGGAGTGGTGGTGCGGGGGGCATCTATCAGTTATCTCAAGTCCAGATGCTTCCAACCTGGATGTTTAATTAAACCCCAATCAGAGCCTCAGGAAGATCAGCTGGACGAGCCGGGGTGTCCAGCTAGAGCAGACCGTCTTTTTATGGTACAGCCAGTTTTATGGCAAAGCCAGATGTTCTCAACATTAAAAATGGCACCTCGTTAGCAGAAACAGCCGTGAGGTGGAATCATACCGCTAATCAAAGATAAAGAGAGGATTCCCACACGCCCGCCACGCGGATCTCCACGGCCTGGCACAAGTCACAGTCTTTAAGGGGTCCTTTGATCTATCGTGAGTGGCGACAGTGAAAATAAAATTAAAATCCCCATGTCTTGATGTACCCCTAATGCGTAGAGGCTTGCTTAAATATTTTATTTGGGCGCCATGCCGAACATTGTCAGGAAGCTCGCGAGTTTAATAATTCTGGACTGCATAGGGCAACACACAGCTGACTCTCACCGATTTGGGATGTACGATTACAGGGATTGAGTTAATGACCTTGCTTTTCCTCTTTCTTTCTTTCCTTCTTTCTTTCTCTTTCCTTCTTTCCTTCTCTTTCCTTCTTTCTTTCTCTTTCTTTCTCTTTCCTTCTTTCTTTCTTTCCTTCTTTCTTTCTCTTTCCTTCTGTCCTTTCTTTCTCTTTCCTTCTTTCTTTCTCTTTCCTTCTGTCCTTCTTTCTTTCTCCTTCCTTCCTTCCTTTCTCCCCCAAACAGAGCACACACCACTCCACACAGCATGCTGGCACAGTCCATGAACAAAACCACAAGGAACGGTGGCCTTAGTTTAGCTAGATAAAGCTTCTCTGACACATGAGGAAAACCGAATTACCAGGATGTTGGAGGATTTACCAACATGAAACGCTGCTCCCTTCTATTGACATTAATCCATATATTACTGCCCCCCCACAGGCGTGACGGACACGATTCTCATTCCTTTGAAAGGGGAAAAACTAATTTAATGTGTCAGACAGCGGAATGGCCATGTACTCTGCAAGTAAACAAACAAATGGGAATTCCGTGTTTCCCCTTCCGCTGTCCCTCTGGGACTCACGCCACCCCCCCAGTAGAGTGTCGGATAAGGCACTTGGTGTACCTGCAATCGGTGGGGCTCTACATCACTTGCCCCCCATCACCTCTCCACACTCAGCGGCTTTTGTCTAGGACCAGCACTGCCCTTATTCACGATGTGGGGGAGGGGCAGCTGGTGGGCTGCGTTATGCTTCTCGGAGACGGGCCGCACCAGCCTGACGGATGGGCTCAGGGAGGCCGCTGGGCCTGGAGGCACCGGCGGGTCACAAAGCGCAGCAGCGATCCTGGACCCGAGCCCGGCATGGCTGCCGTACGCCGCTGGACCTCATGCATATGGCGGCTCAGCAGGCAGCGGGTAGCGGGGCAGCAGGATGTGCCCTCTCAGCTGCGGAAAGTCTATCCTGCCCCCACATCCCCGCTGTGCGGCAGAGAAGAGGAGGGCTAAAGGCAGGAATCCAGGAGAAATGACCACACCCTTCAGAAACCAAGGTGGAGAGGGAGGTGCAGTGCCCTCCCAGACCCAGGGCAAGCCTGCATCTTATGCACAGAGAGGCCTCCACAAGCCGCGATTTGGGTCCATCGATAGGCTCTTCCACTTTGCCCCCAGTTTGCCCCAAATGAGCCTAAAAACCAAATGGCAAGATAGAGGCACGTGTGATCTACAGACGTGACAGCACAGGTGCAGGGAGAGCATGTGCACACGCCATCGGACACGCACTTCACTAGGACTCGGCACATAATGGCGATTTATTTTACCGCCGGCCCTTCAGATCGGGGGCTGCCCCCCTGCCGATCCACGCCTGTGGCAAGAGCATCAAAAGCCGCCCAACAGCTGCCCCAGCGGACCATGAAATACGGAGCCATAAAGCAGCAGGAAGCCGTAAACCTGTATCCAGGCACTGATTTGTGGATCCAATTATTTCCCCTCTGTAATGGTTGTGTTCAATGCGATGATGTGAAGTCAGCGCTTGCCGATCGTAGCGGCTTAGACCCCGCCTCTGCCCCGCCCACAACGCCAATGAAGAAAGCCATAGGCCGACAGTGACAGCAGCCCCCTGTGACTGGCAAACAGCCTGCATGTCTTGGGACAATAAAATTACAGAGGAATAAAGAAAATGTGTCTCCAAAGTAAAGAAATATTTAAAAACAAAGCGGTGGGCCGAGAACAAAGGCAGACGGCTCATATCAGCAATAAATACCGGACATAAAAATGTTTTATTATAAATAGTGACCTGATAACACTATTTCAGTAAATGGTAATAATAACATGGCCGTTAGAGTAATGTGGTGATTTAATACAGCAGAGATTGTCTTGGGAGGTGTGTTAAATTCCACATTATTGTCCATTTGTTCACCTGTCATGTGACCAGGAAGGCATGCAACACAGGGGCACCATAATCCAGCTAAATATTGGCCGTGGTACAGATGACGAGGCGGTCGGGGCTCTCCGGCGGACAGCGCCATCGCGGGGCTTGGTCAAGCAAGCAGACAAGCTCCTGTCTGGGGGTGCTGAGCCCCCCCGTAGGCGGGCTGAGCAGGCGCTCATTTTCCCGAGGACAGGAAGGTCACCTGCTGCTGGACATTTCTGCTGGACTCCACCTTAGATCTGCTCCAGACCACCAGGCTGGCTTTCCTGGGCAGCGGGAAAGCCGACGACCAGCTGGGTTATTGTGAAACCCCACAGTGGACCCGCGGGGATAGCCCTCAGCTCGTCTGTATACGCCTCCTCACCCGCCGAAGAGGTAGTGCGTTGCACCGCAGTAAGGCAGTGCGTGATGCGAGCTTGCAGACGGAGCCCTGCGAACAGGCCAAGGGGGGGAGGGGGAAGGCACAGGAAGCAGCCTGTAAGAGTAATCACTGCTGCAAAAGTCTTTCTCCAATTTGACTGCTCCCCCCATCTGTGGATCACCAAAGTGAGACTTGGAGGAAGTGTGTGGAGCAGCCCTGGACACCAGGAGCCATCGGATAGAGAAAAAGCCTGCCTGTCCTCCTACCTGCCCTCCTCCGCAGGGTCTCCCACCCGTCCTCCCCCTTAACTCCTCCACAGGTTCTCTTTCTCTGGTCTTTAATAGCTTTCTATGTTGAGACACCCCCTGCAGTCAGGGGTAGAGAAGGAGGATGACAGTGCCTGGACCTCATGTTCCATTCCTGATGCCCAGCTGCCTGGCCAGTTTTGCTACAGAGTTCATGCACTTCTTACGGCCCCCAGAGAAACCAACAGTAGAGACGATTTAATTACATTTACAATAAAATACATTTCAGGAGACACTGGAGAACCAAACCTAAAGAACCTGAGTCGTGGAACTTCAGGTAACAGACGTCCTCAGTGACGTGTGGCTACATAATGAGAGGGGTGGGCCTGTGCTGGCGGCGATTGCTGGAACTCTGAAGGCAGGCCAGCTGTTTATGGTGGCCTCTCGGCACAGCGGCCGGCTCTGTGGACCGTGGGAGTCTGGGCCTGGTCTGAGCCGCTCGGCGGGGACAATGCCGCCTTTGACGCAGGTGTGGTTCCAATCGCATACTGGACAGCTTATGCTGGCCCTCGATATTTACAGAAGCGGAGGCGTCCTGGGAGAACCATGAGGCCTTATGTGTGTGTTTGTGTGCCAAATAGGTACGGAAACCTACGGAAGGGACTCAAAGGCCTGCAACCCTCCCAACACAGATGGAAAATTACCATCCCCGCCCTGTGGCTGGCCCAGAACTGGACGCCTGTGAAACGCCCAAAAGACATGAGGAGAAAAAGTTCACAGAATCTGAGAAGCAGGATCTTCGGGCCCCTGGGGGGACACAACTGCCCTTTGCTGGGTGCTGTTTGACAGGGTGGAAAAGCAAACTCAGACAGACTGGCCACGTGTGGCTCCCAGTACCCATATCCCCCCAGGATGAGACTGGGCTCCATGCTCTAGTTTCCCACAGTTCGGGATTTGGCATTCGCTGAAGGAGTCCGCCATCCCGCTGGGTATGCGGAGCCGGGGTGGAGGCTGTGAGCTCGCATGCATGCGACTGCGCATTCGAAGCCAGGATACGAAAGGGGATTTCCCAAACCCTGGCCCTCGTCGCTCCGCTTCCACGGCTCCTGGGAAAAACACAGAGTTCCAGACCTTCTGCCCTAAGGAAGGACAGACCCAGCACCCCCGCAGTGATTAATCACACCCTGTGTACGGCAGCGACCAGGAGATATATATGTGTGTGTGTGTCTGTGTAACAATAAAAATGGCTGTTTGACTTCATCTCCCCGGGGGCCTGCATGCTCTGCAAGCGATGCACTAAATTACGGCCCGATTCCAACGGAGGAGTCCCCCCCCTCCTCGGGGATCCCTGCAGCCTGTGCGCTGGAAGCTCAGGCTTCCCCATCAGAGAACCCACTGGAATGCAGGCGGCGGTTACTGCGCTTTCTGCTGTCTGCCTGTAATGCCAGGGGCAGCATCACCAGAACTTTCCACAGATGTGGCTCGCAGCTGACAAATTTAGAGGATGGCATGGGATCTTTGGTCAGAGGGAAAATCTGGTGCGGCAGCCTATGGGAGAGGAGCCGGTATCCCAGCCAGGACACCAGCCGTTACGGTACCATTGGAGCCGACCCACCCGGCCCTGCAGACAGCTGGACTTATTTACTGCGAAATTCAGGTTAAACATTCGAAGGTTCAACAGGAGAACCCTGCCTGGAGGCTGGCAACTGTGTGGGAAACGGACCAGTTCCACCACCATCGGTTGGCATGCTGCCCCAAACTGTGCCTTTTGCCCCATCCCATGACCGGGAGGGTGACAGTGGATGGGCACATGCAGCGGCTTCTCATCCTTCTGCTGTCCCCAGATGTCACGGCCACTTGATTCCCAGTCATAATCTCAAGCCACCAGACTGCACTCACGGCCGCCAAACCCCACTGGCTGCTCGGCGCTTCCACTTGTTCGCCTTTACTGGGAAACTTTTGGAAATAAAACTAGCAATTTGTTTCTTTTCAGCTCTTATAATGACCAACCGCTCAATCTCCGGCCAAAGTCAGAAGGGGAAATATAAATAAGCATTTATATTGGGTAACCAGATACAAACATGGAATCGCTGGGCTGTTTGCAACATAGGAAGTAAAACTGAATAACTGGGTAACTCCTGATGACCAGCGACCGCTTAGCAGAATGTCATAAACGCCCCCCTCCCCCCCCACCCAGTTCTCCTGCCTCCTTTACCCACAGCAAGCTTTAATTGGTTCTGGATAAACCCAGGACAGAAAAAGGCTTGGCAGAGCCCAAATGGCTCTCTTCTTGTGAGGGATAAAACGGGGCTTGTTCTCTTTCCCCAGGCTGGGACAACGCGGCTCTCATCGCGGGCGGCTCTGCGTGAAGGCAGTAAACCCGACTCTGGGCGCCAACCTTCAGACGCCCAGGCCAAGACCAACTCGTTCTACCCAGTGACTTCAGATGTGCTCGGCCCAGAAAGCTGGAGGTGAGCGCGGAGCCAAAGCCGTCACTTTGCCACGAAGGGAAAAAACAAATAAGAGGACTGACAATATGGTGTAATGAAAACGACAAACGTTAAGTGACAATCAGAAAACGGCTTTCAGAGAAACCAGCAGAGCGTGCTTGACGCTCACAGCCAGCCAGTACGGCACAGCCTGATGCTGAAATACCCTTAACTGAGACATAATCCTATAAAAAAGCACTTTATCCGGCAATTAAACATTAGCGTGACAGGCTCGGACAGGCCTGAAGGCACAGTGGACATTTAAAGACGCTAACTGCAGTGTTCAGGGCTGACCTCGGAGGTGGGGACTGGATGGTTTGGGCATCACGTCCCGGAAGCCCGATGCCAAAGTGACCCTCTTAGCAGTGGCGCCAGCAGGGAGGAGCCGTAAACGGCCATGAAGCAGCCTGCCCTGCCCATTTGGTCAAGCTGATTTGACAGTGAAGACAGAGCTCTGCTCGTGCCAGAGGGCTACTAAAATAACTACAGAGCAGACTGAAAAAGGCGACTCGTCCTGCACAGGTATCAGTGACGCAATCCAATCTCTGGTTATCTTCTGGTAATTAGTCTCCAGAAAGGCATGGCCAGTATTGATGAGATGTCAGTTGCTGTTTTTTCCCCATCCCCTGAGCTGCTGGCAAAAGCAGTGCATTATTAGCCCTCCCCGTCCTTTTACCACCCCCAGCAGGAAAGCCAGCTAATGACCACACGTTCAGAACTGAGATATGGCGAGGAGCGAGGAACCCGTAACCAAGGAAACTCAAGGCGTACCTGTAAATGAATAAAAGCCCCGGGTGACTTCCGGGGCCGTGAGAGTGACCCACGGCTCGGCTTACTGCCGGAGCGCCACCACATGCCAGGGTTAAGGCTGCTGAGCGCTCTTTAGTGCCAGCTGCACTACACCAGTCACGTGAGTGCTGATAACTAGCTCTCTAACTCAGTTAGCAGTGCCAAACCCTAAACCAGGCTGACTGGAATTTACACTACTCAGCTAGCTGGCTATAATAATAATAATAATAATAATAATAATAATAATAACCAACACACCAACACCTGCTCCCCAGGGGTACCCCCACTGCTGTCTGTCAGTCCAACAGCCACCCCACAGTGACCCCT
The DNA here is from genome assembly GCA_026776725.1 of Gnathonemus echidnorhynchus. Classification (NCBI taxonomy): domain Eukaryota; kingdom Metazoa; phylum Chordata; class Actinopteri; order Osteoglossiformes; family Mormyridae; genus Gnathonemus; species Gnathonemus echidnorhynchus. Next base: position 21,884,815 of record JAODJU010000002.1, on the reverse strand, counting down.
CCCCAAGAACAGGGAGAGAGGCCCGACCGGGTTTCCAGGACTCCCACCCTCGGGAAAAGATTAGGGGACAGCAGAGAGGTGTAGAGACAGCACTGTAACAGCAAGGCTGCGCTAATGGCTGAGGGGGGGCAGAATGCGACATGCCACAAACAGCCAGGAATAAACAGCACTGAAATAGTACAAGTTGTACTTTATTCATCCCTGTGGGTTTAAAAACAAAGCGAAGAGACAAAAAATAAACAGCAGCTGAGACTGCAGCACCCTTGTAATCATAGAAAGCTCTGTGTGAAGCTCTGTTCAAGCAAATTTAAGACACCCAATTATAGAGGATTTCAGGGTCGTGAATGTGCAGCAATAGCTCAAGGTGGGCCCATTAGCTCCACTATTTCCCCTCAAAATATTGGATTAAAATATCCTGCTGGGTAATCAGTGGGCATTTTAATAAGATGATTATCCTCTACATTCAGACCACTACCACCGTTCATTTTAGCACATCATAACAATGTCTGGAACCTTGTCATTAAATTCACATAAATTCTGTTAACTATCCTTTGATTGTGAATAAATGTACTGTTCAGCTAGTGCCGATTGTGGATGATATTTATATTAACTTTTTTTTTTTTTTTTTTTGGGGGGGGGGGGGGGGGGGGGAAAGCAAAAGGGAAAAAAAAAAAAAACACAATGTACATGAAGTAGTACACAAAATAAACTCACATCACAACGACAACCTTTCAAGAAATAAATTACACACACATCCTTTAAAAGCAAACACAGAATTAAAAACCAGACAGTTGATACAACAAATTGGAGCACGTACGCAGTTTTTAATAACACACACACACACACACACAAAGAAAAGTAAAGAGGACAGCGGGGCACAGTGACAGCAGTGAAACTTCATTCCGGGACCGGCGTGGAAATGCTGTCAGCCGCGGTCAGTGGGTGCGGGAGCGTCAAAGCCGGCATTCATAAAACGGCAAGCCAAGCGGATAAAGCGGTGATTCACCGGAGTGGCTGCCGGACACATTAAAAAGGGACCCGGCGCGGTTCCTCGGGGCTACGGCCACCGACGAGGTCTTGCTACCAGAAGAGCAGCTCATCCAGCGCTTGACGGCAGAATAGATAAACGCAAGAAAACCAAACCGAAGATCTGATGGCCTCCAGGTGATCGATTGAGTGTTGGAAAGAAGCGATTAAACTGAAAAGAGAGCGAGGCTGGAGCAGAGGCGTGCATGGAACCCTGTAAACACAGCGGGCGGCGGACCGCTTTCCAGCCAGATCCACATGAAACACAAGACACCATATCACTGACTAACGTCTGTCGGATTATTTAGGAAGACTGTCCGTGGGCTCTGCATACTGTCTTTGTAAACCGTGCAAACCGCTCGTACTTTGAAGGGTTTAATTTTCGGAGTGATATTGAGGCGCATTACAGCGCACGGTATCTTAACACGATAACTGGAACCACCGCTGGTTCCGCTCCACACGGCGACATCCGATCCGCACCGATGAATAAATAAAGTAACTGCTTGTGCCAGGACAATTAACTATTCATGAGTAGTGGTCCCATTGGTCCACGAAGGTGGACTAGATAGCTTTGAAACCGAGTCATCAGTAAAAAATAAAAATAAAAAAGGAGGCGAAAGAGGGTGAGGGATCGAGACAAAGACGACGGTGAAGCAACTGGAAGGGAGACGCCGTGCGGTAAAGTTATCCCATACCTGTGTACTGCACGACAAACATTGTCCTCGGATCCGAAAGATTAACTCCTGCCGCCTGTAATCCCACCAATGTGAATGCAGTGCCAGCCGTCGGAGGAGGAAGGAGGGAGCGAGAGAGAGAGAGAGAGAGAGAGAGAGAGTGTCCCGAAGACGTCTAGAGTTGTGCTGCCGCCCGTTCCTCCTGCGCTCTGAGCTACATCAGGCAGGACGGATGGAGGAGGGACCGGCTCAGTAATAATCGTGTACACGCAGACACACACACACACAGGTTAGGTATGTATATCTTTGCGGGGACATGCACGCACGTGCGCGCTATCGCCGTCACGGAGGTGCTGTTAGGCGGACAGACTCCGAGGGGACCGAAATTGACGCTGGCTTAAGTAATTAGCAGGGAGTTGATCTGTGACCACTCGGGAGTAAGTGTGGCCAAAAGCTTCCTGCAATTCTCAGCTCTAGTAGTGTGCATATGTTAGACGGCAATAATTACGAGAAATTCCGACAGAAAGGGGTACATTGTGCAGAACCTCACATACAACTGAAATGTGAACTCCACCGTCATCTAATGAACGTCATAATAGTGCAATAAAATACAGCTTAATTACATAGAAACACCGAATAAGACTACAGAATAGAGGAATCACTGATGATTTATTGAATTCTCTGTATTAGACTAAAAGATTCTGCTGCATTGTTTGAGAAAACGCTGAGAAAATCCAGAGAGATGCAAGAGAAATGACCTGAGGGAACAGCGAAAGATACAGTACTATAAAGAAAACAGCCTGTTCTCCTGCCTGGCAGCCTTCGCGGTTTGACTTGCGGAGGGAAAAAAAAGCCATTCGCAGAATCGTCCCAAACCCATTTCTAAGTTTAACTGAGAAACCAGCAGCCGCTGATGAGGAACCAAACAAGGAGATAGTTGTTGAACTCCAAGATCATCGCTGATCTGACTGAAAATGAACCGGTGGGGTAACGGTGCATCCTCATCTTTTATTTCTACCACTTGAAAGGAAATCGGGATGCGGAATAATGCGCACGAAGGAAAGAGCTGAGAGGTGAGACAAATATAACCCTACTAGACACAGTGGTAGATTCTGACCGAGGCAGTAAGTCAGACGAGCAACAATACCCACACCGCAGCGCTTGGCACAAAACATGGGTCAGAGTTCCAGGAGCCACCAGCAGAGGGCGATTATGATGCTAGTGACCGACTGACGACTCTCAATCACAGTTCAGTTCCCTGAGCGACAGTCCGGTATAGATTACAGTACCTTTAAAAATGCACGAATCCACAAACATAAAGCTGTGCAAATGGGAAATTATTCCAATACATTCATATTGAACTCAAGTCAAACGTAGAACATTTTGCATGTGAGTACTAAGGTCTATCATATGCTGTCTGGTTTTAGCCGATGGGGGTCAGTAGCAAGAAGGCTCAAATTATTATTTGTCAGAACATGATAGTGAAACTCAGTGATGCAGTGTGCACCTTCACTTTTATAATGCCAAATGGACATCTATCAACATCATTTTCATTTGCAAGTTTGAAAAAGGACTATGAAAAAATCCAGTCAAGCCTGTGGTCAGGTCTTAGAAGGTCTAACACTCATAAGCATGGCTGCTTACCTTCTGAGAAAGATCTCTCTGTACTTGTTTTATATATCCAACGGATGACACTTTGTTCAATTAAATGATTAAATAAGGCATTTTCTATATTAAGGATTATCAAACAATTGCTTTTTTTCAGTTTCAGGGAACAGTTTGATAACCTACCCCTTCTTTTTTTTTTAGGAACTAAAACCCAGTCACTGCTTGGTCTTTGCAGCTACCTGCTATCATGCAGCTCAAGCAACCTCATTAAGTATCATTAACCTCAGTAACCGGCGACTTTCACCAACATACATACACCTGGTTGCATTAAATCTGCACTGGACAAACTGTCTGCATATCTGACGCACCTAGGCCCTGTTACTTTACCAAGCCAGTATGAAAGCATATCTTCTGACACCAAGCCCTCAAAGGCCTCTCCTCCATCCATTGGACACATATCATATATAATCCAATCAGATCTCTCTGCTCTTGGTCTTTCCCAGTGGCAAGGATGATTATTTCCCCCCCCCATTTTCTTTTTTGTTTGTAAAGTGCTCACTTTAGGAAAAAAGTTATCCAATTATGGTTGGATACAATCTCAATCCCACTGACTTGGCTTTAGTGCAGGATTATGGAGATAAGACTATGAAAATGCACAGTGCTGGGAGCTACATGTGTAAAAAATATTTTAAGTGCTGTCACTAAGTTACTATGTATTTATAAGCCATTACTGTGAAGCCTGTTTACTGTAATTGTAATTCTGCTTGCATGCTGGATAAAACATTAACTACACAGTATTCCAAGATTTAGTATGGGTTGATTGATTCACCATCCATCCATAAAATAGGAAATTATTTCCATACAATCCAAGTACTATATCTATGACAAATTGAAGATAATGTTTTCTCTTATACATTTGATAAAGACTGTAAAACATGGCAGGGAAAAAGAAAAAAGAACTTGACAGCATATTAAATGTCCATCAATCTGCAGAGATGAAGACAATGAAACATTCGAATTGATGATCCCCTATGAAAGTCTTACCCCAGGCCTGGAGAGGAAAGACGTGATATTTGACATCCGCATCATCCAACACCAACAAGCACCTCTGCTCTGTGCAAGACATCATGTCAGAGAAACTGTCTGCTGCAGTTAAACCTCCCGACTTGAATCGTTTCGCTTTTTGTTACGTGCAGAATAAACAACTTGGGTTCCTCCTGAGCTGAAGATGATCTCTAACAGCAAAAGGGCAAGAGAAAGGAGACGCATCCTTCAGCAGAGGCCAGCTCTGCGCCTGCTTGTGAGATAGTTACAGGATGGCCAACAGGAATCCAGTGGCACTGGGCTGGAGTCGTACCGGCTGTACAAGCAAGGCACCTGAGAGATGTGCGAACGGCGAGAGGCCAGGCCGTGACCATAAAACGCGCAGTTACAGTAGGCAGTGGAGCTATTCACTCGTAACCTCATTAACACAAAAGCCCTTGCCAGCCATCGAGCAACCGATCACGAGAATCTCGTGAGGAATGCAGCCTGCATAAAGTCAAACACTTCTGCCTTTTTAAAAATGTTATTGTGGTTGTGTTTTACAGTAAAGACCAGCAAGCAATGAAAGGTGAGCACCTTCTCTCTGTCACTGCCATTACAACATTCCCTGCACTGATTTTTTTAAAGCCTAAAGCTATTAAAATTGCTAAATATGTCACACATGCCTGCTAGCCCTGCTTGTTCAATTAAAAAAAAAAAAAACATGTCCTTGAACATCCAACTGGCATGTTTATAGTCAGTCACTGAATTGTGGGAGATTTGATTCTCCAACACCACTGAACAAACAGGGGAACTGGGAGCTTGTCTTAGGAAGGAGCTAATGGAAATCATAGCAACACGCGTACAGCAGCAAGAGTCACAGAGCATGTGAGACTAGCACATGCCACGCAAACATGTACTCTCACACGGAACAGCCACGCCAATGTTAGCACATCTGCGCATGACAGAAACTAGAAAGAAGCAAGAAAATAAAAACAGGAGCAGAGCTGTGTGCTGCTGTAAGCTCTGGTTCTAAGGATGTGCCTCCTGCTATCAGATGCAACTCTGGAGGATTACTACATAATATCTAGCAAAGAGTGCTGTGCCACAGCCGCAGAAATGGCTGGCAGGATGGTCTCTCCATCGGCACAGTTTGGAGATTGCTCATAAATAAAGCTCATGCATTTGAGACTGATTCTGATTGTCAGTTTTGGTGAAGCAGAATGAATTAGATACAAAGTCACCCTGAACTCCCATTCAGTTCATGCCTGGCTGAAAGGAGATGCTTGCCTTATCTATTTCCACATGCTACAATGGTTTCTGCTAAAAGACATGGGTGTTAAGAAAGGACTTATAAATTGAAGACTAATTTCACTTGATTCACTAGCAGATGATGGCAAACTACTTCTGGTAACTGATGACAAATTGCTTTTGGGAACAGAAGACCAAGGGGGCTTCAAAACAAGCATGAAGTAAATTTGAGCTTTAATCACATAAAATAATTATTAATCTGTATTTTCCTCTCATACTGCATCACCTCTTTTTCCCAGAGCATGAAATCCAGGCCTGAGTCCAGCCGAAGGGCTGGCCTTCAATCACAGGCCAAAAGCAATCAGCTCCACACGAGTGATGGATTCATCAGCTGCTACCAGCAAGGTGCTCCAAGCTTGAACCCAGATGAAATGGACAGCAAGATGGCAGGTAAATCCGGGGACAAAGCCTGGGAAATGAGCGTTCGCAAATTTGACGGGATGTCCACTGGGTTCAGGAGCAGCTTTCAGAGACTCCCCAGGGAAAACTGCTCGTCCCTGTGAAGCTTGCTAATTTGGGAAGACTCTGCTGGAAACGGGGTGGGGGGGGAATGGGTACCTTGAGCATCAACTCTACACTGTGTCCTATTTTGCATCCCTGATTTGCTCCCCCTGGAAACGTTTCACACACAGTGCCTTCAAAGCAGGCACTAAGAAATAGCAGAAGGTACCTGGAAATCGGTCCAGATGGGGATCAAGCAGCTTCAACTGTGGAGGTGATGGTTTGTGTGGTGTACTGAAGTAAATGTTGAAAAAGCGACGAAAGACAATGAGATCCTGTAATTATCTGGGGTGAAATCTGGGCATTGTCAAAGAACATCAGACTCAGAAATCATGCTGTCAAAGATTGAGAGGAGCTGGTATTTAAAGGTTCAACTGGCCAGAAAACTGGCAAGGGTTTCGATGAACTGCTATGGTATTTGTAAAGTTCCACTGTGAAATCAATATAAACTTACTATTTGAGCAGAGATCGAGTATAAATGCCAGGGCTAAAGGGTCTAGGGCTGCTTAATGAACTCCCTTTGCTTTCCGTGGGCAGAATGTTGTCCATCGAAGGCCATTGATTCTGTGTCATTTGTCTTTCTTGGTCTTGACTGATAGCTAATGGGGTTTCTGAAGACCTAACAGTGGATAAGTATCACCCTCTATCTGGCCAAGCTCTGGACACCTCTATACAAATAGTGCTATCACAAATTCTCACATCATGCAAAAGCTTCGTGGTTGTTTATGTCCTATGTAAGGCAGTAAT
>JAODJU010000002.1:21856834-21874095 GCA_026776725.1 Gnathonemus echidnorhynchus | reverse complement strand
ACCCCTACCCCCCCCCCCCCCCCCCCCCACCCCCGTCTGAACCCAGGCAGACGAGAGAATGGCACAAGCACTGGAAATAACATACAGCATCCAAAACACAATAATTCCTCCTGCTTGAAAGTGAGGGCGTGTGGATAGCTAGAGGATGCAAACATTCCCTCCGATGTCACATGACAGACATGGGCATGCTCTACATGTTATCTTTACCCTATCAACAAGAACATGGTTCCCTGTAAATAAAAATAAACAGTGACTTCATCTCTCTCTCAGTGCCTGAAACCTACAGCACCCACCCCCCAAGGGTATTGGGATGCACAGAAAATGGTCTTGTGGGCAGGTGGAGCGCCATGGAATGGAATTCATAATGAGTCAAGGAAAGAGGACAAAGGGCGTCTTTCAAGCCCAAATGAGGTAGAAGGTCAGTAAACAAGACAATGGCGGTGCTCTGCTATGGCCGTTGAGTGTCATGAAGTGACATTTTGGGAGGAGGAATGCCAGCTTACATCAAGAGCAGCACATGTATCAAGTGAAGATACCAAAGACCCCACCTGGCAGCCACTGAGACCAAGCAAAGACTGCCCTCCCACACCTAGAAGAAGAAAAGGCAAAAAAAATACCTCCACCACGGCCTGGTCTGTAGTCCTTGTACATCGGCAGTGGTGTTGGAGATGGCGTGGTGCCTGCTTCTGGCTCCTCTGAACGTCTGAGCTCTGCCAGGAGGAAATAGAAAGAGAACAAACTGATCTTATCAACCATGCAACCATGAGAGTCCTGCTCCTAATCGACTCCACCTCAGCATCTCCGCTCTATGTGAGGGGACCCTTATATCTGTATATCTTAAACAGCTTAACCAGCTTTGGTGAATCCCAGCCCATCAGAAGATGAAGAATGTTTCACTCTATCACAGCTACTCTATCCGGAGTAGCTGTTATTATGATGCAATTGAAGGTGGATAAGGAGGTGGGTTTCATTAGCTGTACAATTAGCAGCCCTGTTTGGAGGGATGCCTTTGGGGGAAAAATAAAATGCAAAGAACAGGGATGGTAAATACAGGCCCATAAAGGACACCAAAGTGTATTACACTGAAGTTCAAAATCCTAAAGAGCTGTAAACCAAAGCAGATCTAACTGGTCCTTTGAAGCATCCTGATAACGTGTCTCTGGTGCACTGAGGCAGCCTTGCTGGGAGGGTTGAGCAGATTTGGAACACTCTACTCCGTACTCAGGCACCACAGGGTAGAGCATGAAATGTCAGTCTGCTAATCAGCGTCGAGGAGGAGACAAGTGCTTTAGCTCTTCAATCAAACGGTCCAGACCTGCCCGTGGTTTTAAAGAGCAGAGCTTGCCAGAAAAGAAGTGATGGATTCTTCCTATACTGACAATGACTGCCGTGGTTCACAACAAGAGAGATGTTTCCTGTCCAACTGTCATCTCAACAGCACTGGGACAGACTGAATCACACTTGCCAGAGGCTTCTTATTAATACAGATTCTTAGTGACAGGGTTGATCATTAAATATTAAAACCTTACATTTTAAATCGATCCTTGCTGAAAGCTTAACGTTTCTGCTGTAACGGAACGCCTGCTGTGACCCCAGAATAAAGCCTAGGGGTACGTCAGAAATCACATACTTGTTTGCTACGTAGTAGGTAAAATACAGTATGTGACATGAGCAGTATGTCCGAATCCTCAGTATGAATTAGACAGTAGCCAACAGTACCTGGGTGACGTGAAATAAAGTGTGCAATCAATGGACGCTATGGTATCCCACAAGGCCACTGATGCAGCGAAGAGTGTCACTTGCTCAGAAAGATGGTAGGGAAAATGTAATCTCTGTACAAATTCAAATAAAAAACAATGCCCAGTTACATTAGTTGACACAAATGTATTTTTTCATTGATAGTTTTCAAACAGTTTAACTTTTGCAGAGGTCAAGCTACATCATTGGAAAACATCTGGGTCAAGTAATATGCAAAATGGTGCCTGCAGTGTGTCCAAGTGTGTGCATACTATTCTCATGCATACATATAGTACACACCGCATTCACGGTCGAGTAGTAAGTTTCTGCAAGTAGGGGGATTTAGGATGCACCCTATGTCTTCGACCAACCACAGCAGTTCCTGCATGCATGAGAACGTCTAAGGGAGGCTGTGAAGAGCTACACCATTCCAGCCACCTTTAGTGTGACCACCCTCTGTGACCCAAGCCGGCACACTGTCTCCCCCCATTTCACATAACTGCCCCCCTGAGGTGGAGAGGGAAAATAAGTTTGGCAAAGCTTCGCCTTCTGTGACCCCCAGCTGAAGAGCGTCAGCATCACAGCTGTGGTCTGAGGACCCCTGACCTCTTCCTGGTCCTCTGGTGCCTTTAAATGGCCTTAACAAGAGGAGCAGAGTCATCCAGGTCAGGAAGAACACTTAGGATTAGATAGCTGACCACAGAATCTCACCTGCCATGCAAGTTATAAATGCAAAAAACAGGTGATCTAGAAAATTCCTTAACCTCCTCCTTCTTGAAGAGCTGAGCATTATAGACTGTTGAGCTTGGTTTCAGTGCACACAAACACAGCACCCTGTAAATATTCATTCCTACAAGTAATGTTTGTAGTGTTAATTGTAGTGTTAATTGGTTCAAGTCAATCTGTCATGCCATTGCTAGATTCTATCAGCACCGATATTCAGAAGAAAAACTAAAAACAAACCGAGTTGAGAGACTGAGTCACTAATGTAGCCTGAAAGTGTGGAAAATAACACTCTGATTGTATTTACATTTCACAACAGCTAAATGGCACAGCAAGTCAATCAATGAAACAGATGATGGTCCAGTTAAAATTTAGCTGCATTGTCTAGTTCATCCTGGAAGATGAAAACCAGAAGAACAGGCCAGATCATCTGTCATCCAAACGTACCTGATCGACCAAAACCATGTTCGAGATAATTCAATAGAGGATGAGCCATCGTACATTTCAGAGGCACAGAGCTGAACTGTATCAATGCATAATACTTTCAAGATTAAACAGTTAATTAATAATAGGATTATTTGATAGATGCTCTAAAACAAAAACAGAACTGCGGCTTGGCTGACTAGCAAGCCAGTCAGTCACACATAACAGATTTACTCTGTGATCCTTTTAATATAAAGCTAGAAAACAAGATTGGAAATGGCTCATACTGCAGTGTGACCCGACACTCAACCCTTTGGAAAGTGTGCGCCTTGCAAAGAAAGCTGCGGTACAAGGTAAGATACTGCCAGCAGGAAGCAGCCCAAACATAAGCCGTCTGACCCTCAAATTCCCCGCACTGTTAAAATGACTCTGAAATAAAGGTAGTTGGCTAGGCAGCAATAAAGACGCTCAGAATAGAAGATTAAAAGTGACCTGCACTTACTGCACAACCAAACAGCACGAATCCCTCTTTATTTCAGCGTGAGGGTGAGCAGATAGCAATAACCTAACTTCAAGCACATATGCCATCGTTCTGGCAACTTCTCTGCATTTCCTGCGTGCGAGTGGGTGGGCCAGACCTTTAAGACGTGAGCTGTAAAAATGTTTGTAGCGGTCTGAGGCAGACTTTAGAGGAGAGCATTATCATAAATCACTGCAAATGCCAGATCAGTCTGTTGCACATTTTTCAATACATACGATTATCATCATAAGAAAGGAATACATTTTCACCCTGTCTGATTCATTTTCACAAAATGCTACAACACCTCCCATCTGATTTTATGCAAGGACAAGCTCTAAGTAAAATACGATGTCTGTCAGGATTTCAACAGCGTGTTGACCTGTTTAAAGCTCCTATATTGTAAAATTTGATGAAAAGCCTGCCAACACCTCGACAGTGTGTTCCACTGGTCAGGTTGTTTTGACCCAACACGGCCACCTTCTGCACAGATGCAATGCAATATGCACAGAAAGACTAAGCTATGTGCAGGATCAGGGGCGGAGCCAGACCTGGTATAATACGGTGGGCAAATTAGACCCAAAGGTATAACAGGGGTGACAATCGGGTAATACTTTACTATCTGGGAGAGGGAGACACGTCGTGATTTGCAAGCTCTGATTTACAGAATTAAATGCTCCAGATTTCATTTTTATTTTCTGTTGTGGAGTAGCAACTAGGATGGCCACGTATTTACTAGGAGGACATGGCCACCCCTTAGATCTACTCGTGTGCAGGAGATGCACAAGACCATGATCAGAATCATGTCTGGCACTGTAGTCCAGGTCAGACTAGTTCAGACTGGGTCAGGACTATGAGTACAGTGGAAAGCAAGCCTGCTCTCCACTGTTTGGCAAATGCCCCCTGGCTCATTTGTCATGGGATGAGATCTGCCAATAACTGTCTTCTCAATTCATGGCTGCCTATTAAATAAAAAGCATACACTCCACAATTTACTTAGCCTCTGCTATTAAAAAATGTTTCAAAAAATAAATCTGAGCTCCAGGTGAGCAGAAAGGTGTTACCAGAAATGTAAGTCTTCTGTCATCCTGGACATGGGTGAAATCACCATGATTCTGTGTGCACTGGCTACTGATCAGGTAAACTTATGAGATACTGAACTCCACCCCCACTATCTCAGGTCAGGAGGTGCAGGGGTTGTACAATTCTCCCGCCGTGAAGAGCTGCTGCCCCTGCCACTATGACTTGGCTTTACCGCTGTCAATAGCACCTCATTGCCATTCCAGCCAGGTCTCGAAAATGTGCACACATAGCTTTATTAAATGTGACACCCTAGACACTGTAACATTACTTTTTAGTAACACATGCTTGACCTTTGAATGTGAAAATGGATTGTAGGTTCCTGAAATTTACCCTGAGCCTGTCCTGTAATAATAAAAAAAACACTATAGTTCACTCAACTTTAATTGGTTGAAGAACACCTTTCTGCGAGTGTCATGGTAACTGAATGTATTTCCATGATGTAATCCCTGCTTCATTTTGTCAAAAGGCTTGCTTGATAATTATGTGCATTTATATGTATGTCTGAGATAAATGGAAAGTGCTGTTTGAGCGCAATTATGCAACTCAATCATCGAATCAGCAGCACCAACCAAATGAGTTCTGATGCATCAAGAATGCTCCAGCTAATTAGACAAGCACCTCCGACCAAGGTGATTGGACGAGAAGTAAAACAGAGTGCCTCAACTGAAAGGTCTATGTCAACTGGGCACCTTTTTTGTTAACCAAAGAGAACAAAACATTTAAAGGTGGTACCACGTGAGAAAGTGGACAGCCTGCATTCACTCAGCAGCACAAGACCTTCAGTGGGGATTGTGAACAGACCCATGTGACATGGGGAAGGGGGCTGAGAGCAGAGATGGGCTTAAATCATGAGGGAAATTAAGAAAAAGACAGTCATGTAGGTCTCAGCACAAGGGTAACACGCAGGAAAGTATAACAGGCATCCACTCATGAGAAAGTTTATGGGGTTTAGGATCAAGCGTGAGAGCCAGTTCTCTCTAAAGCAAATGAATGTTCTAGGCACCTAACTAGTTGGTACACCCCTAACTTACAACAATATCTCCCCACACTTCCAGCCTCCCAGAGGTAAGGTGAATGCACTGGTTTTGCAGTTTTGAGTTCATTTCTTATTAGCACTTACTGAGTGACTTCTTCAGCCAATGACACCAGACGTCTGTTTTTCACTAGAGAGAAATCAAATTAAAGCAGTGTTTTGTCAGCACTCCAATCCACTGACATGCCCCTTAATTTAGTGAGATGAATTAGCATTCATCTACACTCGTTGCTTCAATTAACAAATTACTTTAGGGCCAGAGAATGATTAAAGGCATGCCTAATTAACTTTGTATTACTAATTTGCTTAAGAAGGCCACTACAACAAAAATTCTGAGGAAAGAGTGTCAGATGTGACAGTGACACAGGGAAAGGGACTACAGATTCTCAGGAGAACTTCAGAGAAATCACACAAACCAGCCTTATGCTACAACACCAAGGCTATTGCTGAGGAAAAGCACACCAGGGGCTCATACAGGATAAGATCTCCATCACTCCATTCACGGGCTGCGTGACCATATCTCCATTCTCCTCCACAACCCAAATTAGTGAGCAGGCAGCATCAGCATCCTGATGTCAATGTGCTACTGAAGGAGCATGTTATGCCGAAAAGACGACAAGACGAGCAGCTGTGACTCAGGATCTCTGGAAGGACCAAGAACCAGATGTACTGAGGCTTATAATGTGTGTTACGCATATTTAAACACACACAAATATGGGGCATTGTATAAGTGTATATACACTATACACAGCCAAATCAGATTCAGTTGAATTTTAATATACACATGCACACACACATATACTTACAGCAGCATCTGTGACTTAGAGCCAGACTTGGTTTGGGCAGCCTATTTAGAGAATAAAATGGCAAGTAACAGAAGCCAAAGTGCCAAAGCTGGTACTGCAAGGCCACATAATGGAAGGCGGCTGCTGGCTGAGCAAAAACTGCTTCCTTGTGAGTACGAGACAGCTGGCTTCAATTTAGTCTTCCTCCAGAGCTGTTACAGGCAGGGGGAAAAAGCAGTCATAAAACACCGACACGGGTAAAGGCGCTGCTCTCCGTCTGACACACACGCGTACATACACAAGCATACAGGGACACACATGTGCACAGTTCATATATTCCTATCATTGTGAGGCCTCACCATTCATTTCCATGGGAATAATCCTAATCCTCAATATGATCACCTTAACCTCTACCCAGCACAAACTTTAACCATAAGTAACAAAACAAAATGCAAGACTTCTGGCATTTTTAGTTTTTTGATTGCAGTCAAAGATTTTTTTTTTTTATAAAACTGACCCACGAAATGTCCCCATAAGGCCAAAACAATAGGATTTCATCACAGGCACACACACTCACACACCCAGTCACAGTCAAAGACCTACACGCACACACACTCAGTCAGGCGCATGGCAGCCTGACAGAAGAAAAGCTTTGGTACAGAGATTCTCATGCCCGCTTGATTCTCACGGGCATCTTCTACAGCACTTAAGTGCTCGATTGAGCTAATTATTACATTAGCTGGGCCAATTTAGCGTGTGCCACGGCCCACCAGGACCACAGATGATTACTGCTGCTTTAAGACAATTTACGTCGACAAATGAGGCCCATGACTGGGGCTCGAGGCTGCATACCTACCGTGGGCGATGAGGACAACAGCAGTGACGGGGGCTTAAACACCTTCTGTCCTTATTTACTCATTATCGCGGCGGGCCTTTATCACCCCCACCACTCCGCCACGTAACTTACAGAGGTCAAATTACCGAAAATTCTAACCAGGAAGCCACAAACATGCAAATTATTATTAATGACAGGAGATGCGTGAGGGGGGGCATAAATCCCGTTAAAACATAAGGCCCAGAAATTACCTCTGGTGTTCACCAAGTACAAATAAAGCATAAGACATCTTATCTAGTTGAAATAAACTATGGGTCACTAGGACAACCATGCATAAAGATTTATTTAGGAAGTATGACCTCATGAGCCAGACCGAAAGAGCGTTACTCACAAAAAGGTAAGCATGGCTGATGAATTTCTGCCATTTCCTTGCAGTTCTTTTTTTATGAACTCTATTCATGATATAATTCCTCAGTAAAGATTGTGGGCTCATATTGATAAGCCTGAAGTGGAGCGTGCTGGTTCAGCCCCTGAAAGATTTCATAAGCCCAGGCTCACTCCCAGGACGCAGCGTAATTCCTCTATCTTTCTGAGAAACTGGCACTTCTGTTAAGCGAAGCGTCAGATTAGAAACTGAGTCCAGGTTGAATCTGATTTTTCAGAGCAGGGAAAAAAAAAAAGTGCATATACAGGAAGGTGGAGACGAGCCCGGTAACAGAAACCACAACAAATAGGGCTGGCACTCTGAATCTAAAACAGTGAGCAGGCACTGGGAGCGTTTCTCCAAATGCAAAGGGCGGTGGAGACAGCTGAAAGACTTAAGAATTAGCTTTTACTTCCACCAACATTTAGTGGCTGTTAAAAAAAAAAGTAAACAAAACATCTGCGTGCAAAGCAGAGCCCCTTCAAAACAGACACAGGGAACCCCTAGCATCACTGGCGGGAAACTGAGGAGAGAGACAACCCACCTCTGTTGGCACCACTTCAACCACATGCCAGGGTAAATGAGCACCTCCCTTACCGTGGAACACCTTAGATAATCAGCCGAACAAGGTAGATGCTTCCAGCATCCATTCCCCCATTCTTACTAAGTGCAGCTGGGGGGGGGAGGTGTGTGCAGGATGCACAGTGCTGAATGAACAAGTGCCCACAGCAAATGTTGCTGGATAACAACCACTGGACAAAAAAGAGAATGAGAGTGAAGGCCATCTGGTCGCTGGCTCCATTGACGGCACTCAGCTGGGCCTCGGCAGGGGATGGCGTCATATCCACTCACAGGCTCTTAGTTTCCATAGCCACCGGTGTCACCCATCCCTATCATCGCAGAGTTTGTCTCGCACACCGCCATCCTGCTTTGTTCCTGGTACTGGTGTGACAGCTGTCAATGTTGCCAGGGAGTACAAGAAATTAAAGGGGGAGGGGCGGGGGCAATCAATACAATTACGGACATTTAATCAGAAGTCTCCCTGACTCTGTTCCAATTAATTGCACAAAACTGCTCAGGCAAAAGCAGGCCGCTCCAGATAAAACGCGATCCGATTAAGCCCCTGCTGTGCTGACACCTGGCACAGGGTGCTCAGTACGGAAAATCGATAGCATGAGGTCCAGGTGTATCAAGCAGATCAAGCCTAGACGGGTGTGCAAACAAAAAGGGCGGAGGAACACAGAAACACGGCTCAAAGTGGTCCCCTCGATATCTACTATTCCTAGCGCCTCTGAAAAGCCATGGTGACGACCTTACCCAGTTCTATGTGTACAGCCGTCATAGCGACACAGGCGTGGAGATTTCCATCCTAAAACATCCATAAGTCATCATGTGACATTTCACACTCATCACACTATTAAGCGCATGTTGCACAGCTAGTTAATAGCTCTGCATGTATGTCATATGAGGGATAAGTACTGATTAAATCTATCCTAATGAGTACCATATTCACACAGGCAGAAAATCCTGCAATGGCAAAGGCACCATTTTCTCAATATAGGTCCCAAATAAACTGTCAGTCTCAAACATACACTGGCCTTAAAAACCCATGTGTATTGAACTCACTTACACCAAAAAGCTGAATCATCTGCCATCTGATAATATGGCCATTTCAACACAGCCCCAAGCTGGCCATTGGCCACCACTGGGAGATGGGTTGGGGGAACTCCAGCTCCGAATCTCAACTTGCACTCATGCTCCAAGGCCACAAATCTCAGTGAAACCACAGGCAACAGCCACTAACCCTAGATGTATCCACCTCATTCTCAGCTGGAAATCTCCCTACCTGAGTGAGTTCAAGGCTGAAGGGTCCTGCTCATTGGTCCTCCATCATGACTGCACACGCACACACATACACCTCATCTGTTTACCTTCATAAGGACTGTCCATTCATTTCTATAACCCAAATCCCAGCTATGACAACCTTAACCGACACCCAGCCCTAACCTTAACTATAAGTAACAAAACAAAATGCAAGACTTTTGGCATTATTAGTTTTTTTTTTTTGATTATATTCACAGATTCTTATAAAATTGAGTTTCCTCAACACACACACAGAAACACACACGCACGCAAGCTGTCAGGCACATGCAAAGTTTCCCACTAACAGGTGTTATACCTGTATGTCACTGTCATTGCCACGACACAGTACCACTGGATGAGGCTAAAGGCTACATGCAGAAGACTGTTTGATACTCGTGGTTCACGCTGGCTCTGATCATTCACCATCAGCCAACAAGCCTGTTACACTAGCTTTCTACGGCTGATGTGCCGCTCACTCCTGCAAGCAGCACACGTACATATCCACCCAGACACTTCCCTGATCATTTATGCTAATTACAAATGAATAACCTCACAGATGATGCTGCCATCACCTGTTTTAATAGGACAGCAGTGTACCCAAGCCCTGGGAATCAGGTGCATGGACACGACCCTCAGAGACAAATAGAGGATGACTGCAGATTAGTGGGATGGTAGAAGGTTAGCAGAGAAGATTAACGTGTTCAATAAGCAATATTATCCGTCAAACCTGTTTGGATTCCCTATGTGACAATTTGTTGATAGTATTTTAGCTCAAAATGTTTACATGGCTTCTGACAGGCGTGTAATCTGTGTGTTTCCAATGAGGCGAACTGGGTAAGTCGCACCGTAATTAAATCAGAACCAATGAATAAGATGAAAGCGGGAGGAACTGAAGGTGCAAGGCACTCAAGGACCCACAGTGACATGGGGGGGGGGGGTTGCTGAAAAGCATCTGAACAAGATCTGCTGCTATTCAGCTGGCAGAAGATCACAGGGCTTTGTGATGCTGAGTAGTGTGTGCTCAGGGAAGGCTTTCAGGGAAGAGCTTCATTACATCCTCCCAGGAAAAAAATAAACACACACACACACACAAGGTTTACGTGGGAAGACAGACCAGGGGATGGAAATACAGCGATAAAGCCATGCTCAAGCTACAATGCTATACTCACCTGATTTTATGCTCCCTCTACTGAATTGTAAATGAAAAATGATTTAAAGGTAAAAACGAAATTGTATTACCTAAGACCCATTACTAGATAGGTAAGAGCAATAATTATACCCATGGCACAAACCAATAAAAGAGAGGGGGAAACAGCTAAATCTGGAAAAGGTTAATTATGAGGGTTTCCAGTTTCCATGCGCCATCCATCTATTCTCAGAAGTGTGAGCAAGGCCCATTTCCTGGGCCCTGTTAGCACAGGAAGAGACAGAACACCATGGGAACAAAGTGCATGGCCGTTCTGACAAGGCCACACGTTCTGAATGAAGTGCAGGTACAGTAATAGAAATGCTTCTGTGAAGCTATCCCTGAAAACGTCCAGAAAAACAACTCTGCGGAATCAGCTTGATTTACGTGGAAACGAAAGACCTTCCCAAGTACAATAAAGATGTGTTTGGAGTTACTTCAAGACCTAACTACAAGATGCCATAAATACAAGTACAGATAGGAAAATCCCTGAAGACCCCCAAAGCCATCTGAAAGGCGGCATTCGCAAGGCAGCTGACATCTAGGCAGGTGAGAGGACTGTTTAAATTGGAAAATCAAAGGGCCTCTCACAAAGGTTAAGATTTTTTGAGCTGAGAAAAGATGCTGATATTTGTGCACCCAAGCCTGCAGGTAATCAATAAGCTTCAGGTGTGATGTCAAGTGACACATTTCTACAGGGCCATCTCTGGCAGTGTGGGTTTCACACTTTAGATCTGAAATGCTGAAAAATCTTAGGTCAATGACAAAAACACTCCCAAGCCTAGTTAGACAACACAGGAGTACCCTTCACCCATCCAAAAAGGCCAGCACTTACAGTGCCACTATTCCTTTTACAGTAAGTACCTTTCACATGGGTACAGCAGTAGGAGCCCTTGCTAATCGCCACAAAACGTGCTGCCCCAGACACTGCAGAAGTAGAATAATAAAAGCGAAAAGCATCCCATAAATTGCTATAAATCTTCTTGGCAGAAATAACAGAGAGACATAATATCCTTGGAAGGCTGTAAGCCAGGGATGCACAAGGAACTATTCCGACTCCATTAGGGGACGCAGCCTGGTGTTTAACTGCCGCTTTCCATGGCTGCCTGCCCACACCACCAAAACGACATCGTCTGTATGCGTGTTAGAACAGTTTGGATTATGTTTCAGATCAATACAAATAAAGTTTCGTAGCATGGCGAAATCACACCACAGCTCTCTGTGCAACACAGCTCATTCCCTGCGGACAGTGAGGAACACACTCCCAATGCTTGTCAAAAGAGGCGGCATAACAGGCAAATTTATTTGATTTCTATCTAATCTAATCTAATAGAATAGAATTTAATCTAATCTAATCTAGCCTTATCTATCCATCCATCCATCCATCCATCTGTCTGTCTGTCTCTCCCTTCCAACTCACACCCTAACAAAGGGGAGAAATTACCTCCAGAACTTGCCAGATGAAGCGGCCAGGATAAACAGCTCTACGTTGAGCTAATTAGTCCACGGGGATTAACCAAATACTGTGTCAAACAGTCTCCCTCTTGCTCTTCGTAACTTCAAGGACAGAATCGGGATTCAGAGCAATTTGATGGAATGGTCACAAAACCAGAATTGTCACTAAAAATAAAACCATCGGTCAGTCAGTGGGGCGCGTGGCAAATCGGCACACAAAGAAGAGAGAAAACACGACGAGGAGGGCGACATTTAAAACATGGCGCAGGCCTTAAGTGAGCCCCTGAGGAGGATCCTGACCACGCGTGCCATCAGCGGCATCCCTGGCTGAGCCACTGACATGCAGAAAGGAAGGCATGCCAGCACACAAGCACGGCCAGCAGCACATTAGAGATGTGACTCACAGAGAACTCTGCAAGAATTATAAAGAACTAAACTAAATTAAAGCGACGCTAAACCACTCGAGTGGAGCGCCAGCTGTAAATTAGGCCAGCAGACAGTATAGCCCTCACAAAACTGCCACTTAGGGCCACAAGAAGGACTCCATTGTGCAGCCCATAAATTAGACCCAAGCTACATCCCCCGAAAACATACATCAGGCCCAGAAAATGGTTAAAATGACATTCCTTAGTATACAAAGCAGTATCTGTGACTACAGCCCTCCAATGACAGCGTTCAAGATTCCATGTCCTACCTAAGGCCACCGATGGTAGGCATGCTGTTTAAGGCACCATAAACAAACAGGCAGTTGAGTCAACCTTGAGAAAACTGTTGTGTCGGACCGGCGAACAGGGTATTTAGCTGCTAATTTGCAGAAGCATGTAAATGGTTTAAGGGGGGTCTCGGGAGAAATTATTAAAGACAAAAAAGGTAAGTGTGAGAAGCGGATGGGTCCCAGGCCGGGCAAGAATGTGCCTCCTCCTCGAATCGCATAAGTATAAAATATACAGGCATCAGAGCCGTTATGAGCCTGGGATAAGGCAGATCAGGGATCTGGCAGGGACACAAAGTGCTGACAATCAAACACACAAGCAAGACAAACACAGCAGAAAAAAACACTTTGCTGAGTCCACAGGTCAGCTGCATGGAACAAATATAAAGCAATTAATTAAAAATTAAATCAAAGGCAAGATCAATTATTTATTCAGTGGGAGTGTGTACTGCGTGACTATTTCATGACAGTATGGAGAGGGGAGTCTCGGCAACGTCAGGCTCTGTTCCCAGTGCAAGGTGCTGCCACAGAGACAGACCAGCAGTGTGGCCTTGGGCACGACTGGCTTCACCTCTACCTGCCAACACGACTCAGCACGAGGCACATGATAAGCCGGTGAGCAGACCAGAACCCCGGGTCCGACTAACAGTGCTCTCTGAGATTTAACGATTTGCCCACCAGCTCCACTGCGCTGTAAAGCACGCTGCCTGAGGCGTCAGCACCAATAACCCCATTACGCAGCGGAACGACGGCCACTTAAGCGGACAGCAGCGAGCCGAGGCTCAATTCTCCGGCTTGACAGGTGGGGCGGACCTGGCCGCTTCCTAAAGCGGCTCTGGACACACTTCAGACGTTGCCAGGCTCCGGCTTAATTGTACCAAGTCTTGTGAAACAAGAAGTCAGCGTCCTTGACAGACGAAGGAGAGAAAGCACAGCCTGTGCAAGCAGGCGTGTTAGTGGAAGCCTGCTCAGCCATTACACACTCCAGCTTCATCTACTCAGCTGGGTTTATGAGCAATATTTACTAGCAGTCACTGACAGGTTCACTAAAGCCACTGCAGAGAGACTCGAGACCTGAGACAGGTTGCAGGTCTGTATGGAGACACTCTGCCTACTTTTTTGCTACTGAAGAGAAACTGCGGGGGAGCAGCACTGAAAGCAGCTTTGGCCATTAGCGACTGGCCTCGTCTGTCGGGGGGGGGCCCAGTCACAATTACAAAGACGCGATTTGTCCAGGGTCAAGCTCGCTGCCATTTGCTGTTAGTCAGAGTGATTTATCACAGGGCCACCCAGCTATATGAGCTTCCATTTACACATGCTGAAAACCTACCGGGCCAAGCACTACACTCAAGGGTACAACAGCTGTGGACCTTCCAGAGAAAGGCAAGAATTTTCTCAAATTGCCCTTTCTAAATGTTCTAGTATTGGTCAAATGATTGCCTGAAGTTGGCTTGAACATAAAAGTGTTCAAGCATTATACAATATACAAAAATACATATACCAATTATATTCCACCTAAATCCATTCCAGTATGTCTTGATATCTGCTAAAATACATTCACAACATACCCCATGATACTAGTGGCCCTTATGTACACCAATAATGTCACTTTAAATGGCATCGCTCCACCTCAAACTTCATTCCTACACAAAATTCTCAGGCCTTTCAAAGTGGAGCCTTTGCTTTAAGTAAACTATAAATTATTCATTGTTTAGAGCTGACACAGAGAATACAAATTTGCTCACATTATAAAGTGCAATCACCAGGGCTGATTGCAGTACCTGCAGCCATTAACTTCATCGACAGTGATGTGCCTGCGGTTGCAAAGTGGGCAGCACGCCTGCTGACACCAAGGTTACACAACAACCTGTTAGCAAATCCGTCTGCCTGTCTGGGCGCCGCTGGACCGGAATGTAGAGAAGGGAAAAAAAAAATCACACTCTGCACTTCAGATTGTTTTCACATCAGGCTGGCTCCCCAGCTCCATGCCACGGCCTGCTAGCAAACATTAGCCTGGGAAGACAGTCACCTGGAAAGCAGGAGCACATGCACACTCCTCAGCCTGTGCACTGCCAAGCTTCGCTCCACCCTCCAAGGCGAGAGAGCAAAGTACCGCGTCTTCCACAAAATATTCTCTATTTCCCAAAAGTTCTGCCTTATGGGACCACAGTAGGAGCATGGAGCACAAGCAGACTCTACGATGGCGTGTTCTGTAGAAGCCAGGCTTATTTTAGGTCTAATAATGAATAATGCCTTTCTTTTGAAGAGACTTGAAAAACCCGAAGATCAGAGGTTAAGAAGAACCATTCTCCTGATCTCACCTTAGAAGAGCACCGTGTAGAGACCGCAAGGCTGCTGTAGTTCTCATGTACTGTCCAGTTAAAAACAATGCTGTGTGTACCCGGTCCAGAAAGGTATGACTATATCTTTCTCCCATTGTTGTCTCTGTACAACTTTCTTAGGGGTAAACTAAGGAAAATGTGGTTGTTGATAGTGTGAGACTAAGGGCTGGTTTTTACTTCACACAAATACAGCAGCGCAACTACATGCGTGGGAACTGTGGCATAATTTTCCTCATGGGGGGGCGGCCTTGGGCACCATACAACACTCGAAAATTATTGCAACGTCATGGCTCTGCTAAGGCTCATTGGTCAGAAGAAAAATAGCAGGAAGTGAGAAAGTAATCAGACCAAAAATAGTATACAAACACCTTTTCTACACTGTTATCAGATTAATAATAAAAATGGCCAGCGGATCTGAAGCATGGCTGACTGAGAAAATCTGGAAATATGACTGAAAAATTAAGACATTTATATGATTCTTTTCTACAGGATTATAAAGACTTCAACATGGCTAAAAACTAAAATAAAACATGTTTGTGCAGCAACACTCCATGTATGTTTTGGCTTATGTTACTTTAGGTTTAAGTAATCTTATTTCTAGCGATAGAAGCAATGTTGCAGGGCTCTGGCCTCTATAGAGCATAACAATGTAACGCCATCGGCTATTTCTGTGGTTCGAGTGCATCGCAGGAGAGGGCCAAAAACAAACAAATCATTACTTTAGCCGAGTAGTATTTAAAAACAGTAACGGGAAGTATTTGACATTTATTTTTATTTCATTTCAGTTGGTTTCGGAATCAATGTTAATAGTTCAGGTTTAGTTCTTATTTTATTTTCATATCTTATTTTAGTTCACAAATGTTTTTTTTTTTTTAATAACACTGTCCCCACACTCTAAGTATTAGTTCAATTAGTTTTGGTAAAATTCTTATTTATAACATCCATTCTACATATCACACATGTGACTTTTCAGAGCCTCTTTGCTCTACACCACCACCCCAGACCTGGTGTCAAGGTGCATGGTTGCCTGGTGCGTTGGTATGAAGTACGAACATTCAAGATCATGGATGGTATGAAGTGAAAACCAGTCTTTAGTCATGCCACCGTCCCAGCAAATCCAAGGACAGAGCCGTTCATGGCGGCCCATTCTCCAACAGAGCCTCAACACGGCCTCCTTTGTGAAGAACCATGGTCAGATGGAGTAAAACCACACAGGCATGCAAGAAATTCATAACACAAAAGCCTGCTGCTGGCATCACACACGCGAACAGATTTATCACCAGCAAGAACCGGACCAAAAGCATATGCGAAGGCCCTCTCTGATCCGTCCCTCCTGCCTTTCCTTGGGCCTGACGTGGCTGTGAGCCCACTCCAGATTGTGGCCCGGGCCTGCTGGCTGGAGGACCTCCACGGTACCGCCGTCCGAGGCCATTAAGCAGCCTGTGGACTGAAACGCCCTCAGCGCTCCGAGTGAAGCCACAGCGCCTGCTCACTGCCTCCTCGCCATACGGTGATTAGATTAATTTGATGGGCACAAAAGCAAGCAGTAAATAAATACTTATAAAACAAGGCCATATCACAGAGCCAACAAGCTTCCCCTGTCTGTGTGCCAGCGACAGCCTCCCTTTTCAGGGCATTTCCTGGGGGACTTCCAGCAAAGTGCCTTCTCTCTTGCTACAAGCGCTGGTTAGAACAGGAACACCTCGGTAAGTCATCACCTGCGGCTGTATGGACCCCCAGGTCAGTGTGCAATCCAGCTGCATAGTATGACACATTACAGATCAGTGTGAGCCAGCATACATACACTAAATTTGCCCCCCACCCCCTACTCCAAACTCCCGACCCTGAGGCCAATGAGAATGACTTAATTTCCCATTTGGAGTGCTGCTTGTTAGCTTTTGACTTCACCCTTTTCATGTGAAGCTGTGAAGAGCTCCAACTGAAAACCTATGTGGGAAATGCTTGCTTGTTGCCTGTACATGCTGTTGAATCATATATACAACAATATCAGCCTGTTTCCTATTTGCCTCTATCATTTTCTAGCCCTCAGGCACATGCAGCTAACCAGTAAACAGTTTACCAGTCCACTGTAACCAGTGTCTTATTTTTAGGTGCTGTTTGCTGGGGGGGGGGGGGGGGAAAA
>JAODJU010000002.1:21837600-21851468 GCA_026776725.1 Gnathonemus echidnorhynchus | reverse complement strand
GGGGAGCGTGTGTCAATCCTGCACTTTCATGTATTTTACTGTTTGCCGTAGGCTTCATCACAGCTAGAAATCTGGTATCACTGAAGAAATTTCAATTGGTTACAACAAATATTCCATGGCTAAAATACATTAGTTTAAAGTTAGGATCCACAGACAGGTTGTTTCAAATTGCATATGGCTATCAGGCCCAGTACACAAAGAAAACGTGTCCTGACCATGCAGAAGAAAAGGGCACAAAACAGGACAGCACATCGATTCTAAATACTTCTGCGGAGAAACCCAAAATGACTCGAGTGTGATACCTTTTTTTGCCCCAATCACGAAGCAGGAATTTATGCCAGTGAAGGCATCAGTGCATGTGTGAAGGAAAGAAGCATCACAGTGCTGTACAGTATGTCCATTTCTAAAACTGGGGAACACAGCGGCAATATGTAAGATAGAATTTCTCAAGATTAACCCACACTGGGCAGTGGCCTGCATCATGCAGTGCTATTGAGCACTTTCTCACAAGATCACTGACATCTCGCTTGGCCCGCACAGGTCCAGAGTAGTGCGCAAGGCTCAATACAGGAACACCAGCCTGACTTAAAAACACACCCAGTCTCCATTTGGAAAGTAGCATTCACAAGTACTGCAATGGTTCCAAGTATATCATTTTTCACCCGTCAACAAGAGAGAAAAAAAAGACAGTGAGAGAACATGATCAGAAAATATGATGCTTCTACTCAAGTGTTTTAACAAAGATCAAGAAAGAAGGGTTCTAATCGCAGAAAGAACAGCCAACAGAAGGACTTACCTGTTATAAATGCAAAATGTTACAAATTCTTTTTTCTCTGTTGTACGACTCATTCCACATTCACGTGCCTGACATTTACATGTCCCTTTGAGTGCATTCATCAGCCTGGAATTCATCAGAGAAGCTGATTTATGCATTGTAAGTTTATGGGTTTATTTTAAAGGAAAGTAAATTTGCTCCACCCCCATCAAATGGGATTTTAAAGAAGAAATTTAATTTAATTTTTAAGGAGTGTTTTTCCTTTTTTTCCAATGGCCTAATTACGGCAAGGCGGGGGCACAAACAAATCACCTCATAGGCTCTCACTCATTAGCCACATGATAAATATGAGCAAGAATTCGCTCTGCTGATCAAGGCTGTTCTCACAAGGCTTAAACATCACAGAAGTATAAAATAATAATCCTTAGATCTATTTTATTAACAAATAGACTTAGATTCTAGTAAGTTGTCTTTGATATGGTCATATTTCACTGGTGAGACATGTGAAGTGCCTATTGGAGGGTGTGGGAGAGGGGAGGACAAAGTCTGAGGCCCACCTATAATCCAGAACAGAGCACCTCTGAATTAAGCCCCGACTTACAAGCCCATCAAACTTAAAGCCACCAAACCCGGGGGCCGCTATATGGTAACATTATATGGGCATTTCAAAGTCAATAAAAGCATCATCCAAGCAATGGCCTTTGTGGAACCCTAAAAAGCTCAAATTTAAGCATTTAAAGCTAAGATGGATGGTAACTTTGGATAAATGCTCCCTGCTTGGTTTCTTAACATACACCATAATCACAGACAACAGCATGTCATCAAACATCTATCAAAGTCAAAGGGGACCAGTTCAACAACTCTGTTAAAGGGTACTGAAACATTTAGGGCACGGCATGTATTTTAGCAAGACGTGACAATAAATTCCCCTATATTTACAATGGGAATATTCCTTAACGATCCTGTTCTTCAGCCATTCATAATAAATGACTCCTGGTAGAAGAAATGAATGGAACAGAAATTTATTGAACAATAAGGATAACTTTAAATGAGAAGAGGTAATTTTTTTAAGCCTGCCCTCAAAAAAAAAAAAAAAAAACCATGATGAAGAACAGACTAGAATATCAGATGGGAGCAGCTAACAGCTCACAGCTACACAGAGCTGGCCTAAGACATGAATTCAACAGATAAGAAACACAATTTTAGGATACACTGCCACGGGATATAGCCACGCACACCGGAGAGCAGGAAAAACTAACCTACTTCAGACGATGAAAAGGCCAGGTAATTTAAACATCCAGTTGTACTGTGGCTCTGTCCTGCCCCCCTGCGGCACGCGAGAAGGCAGTGTGGGGGCAAAGTCTACCATTTCATCCAGCAGCAGATCGTTTACCCTGTGCTGATATGAAACCAGTAGCCACCCTCAACCCCCCGACCCCAATACCAGTAGGAAGTAGGCTGCCCTGTCCAGACATTCACCAGGGCTGAGGAGAAGAAGAGAGGAAGGGGGAGTTCAATTTCACCATTGCTCCAGTCAGTATTATAATAAATCAACGATTCTCCATCACAGTGCTGTGTCAATAATACTTTCTTCTCGGGGAGGGGGGAATATCAGAGGACAAATACATGCGATTTCCACATGGATGATTGCTCCCACCCAGACAAAATGGCCACCAGTTCACCACCCAGGACGAGAGCATGTGGAAAAAACTGTGTTGCTATCACTTGGGGTCACTTAGTCTGACAGCCAAGAGTCTCAAAACTATTGTATATCATTCTTCGCTGTGGATGTTTACGAAGCAAATCTCTGTGGTTCATATTTTTGGGGAAAGGCTGCTGAAGTCAAAACATTTCACTTACATATATATGGTTGTAAAACTAGACTGAAAGGATGTCAACTGTGTCTAAGCATATAATACAAATAACAACATAAATGCAAGTACCATAAATAATGCAAATCACTTTCATGAAGGCTGTTCAGATGAAGGTAGCAGGACAGTACCATTGGCTGCTCAAACAACCTCTTAGTAGCTGGTCAGGGAGTTGAAAACAGCCCGAGTTGGGCCTAAAGAGTTTATCTCGAGAATCCACCCAGAACAAACACACCTGCTGCCACCGTTGATCGAAAACAGGGCGATTCCTACGCCAATTGCTGTGTGGGGAGGATGGCTATGGGAGATGCTGGCCCCAGGTCAGCCAGCGATCCATCTGGCAGGCAGTCTCGTGACACACACGCGTTTATGAAACAGCACAAGAATGCACAAGCATGCTACAAGAAAGATGATTTCATTTCCTAGCTGATTAGCATAGCGTCCTTTTATTAGGGCCTTGCGCTGCTGATCACCTTCCCTGCCAGGCATCTGGCCTGCATGTGTGTGTAATTGCTTAATGAAATCACTCCAGCTGGGCAAGATAAACATGTGTATGAATGTGCGGGGCGGGGGGGGTTGTCCTTCCAACAGTCAATTTCAGCTCTGCGCTGGTGGACAATACAGCTTTTTCCTTCTACATAATTTACACGCTTTAACTCAGCTGTAGAGAAGTTATTTTCTGGTGCAAAGCTTGATCGATAAGACGACTACAGAGGAGCCGCCTCTCCCAGAAAACTGTATAGACACACACACACACATTCAAATTTCAGCATTAATTGATCCATCAGTAATGGGTTTAGTACGTACTGCACGGCCACAACAGTGAACCTAATTTATAAATGACTTTGTGCTACTGAAATAATTATTGGGAATCAGTAATTAATATATTCATCAACTTCAATAGGGGAAATTTATACCATTTTCCCCAACAATGTAATTAACAGTTAAATAGAAATAACTTTGATAAGAGAAAATAATTTATTTAGGCAACCAAACCAATTATATGAAACTGTATTCATTTTAAAACACCAAAAAATGATGTTGGCTTTGAAAAGAGGTAGCAGATGCATTACGAGCTTTCAGCAGCCACAGATGGAGGGGCGTCGCTGACTGATATTCAGGCACCATTTAGATGCCAACTCTGAAACAGCGGGCAAATGGGCAGGTGATCCTGCCTGGAAGAGCAGCAACACCTGTACTAATGAGACAATGTAATGCAAATGGCCACAGAACAACTTCCTACCTGTAAAGATTTCTAGCATTGTCAAGGGACCGATAAGAAACATTCAGCAAGACGATATCTGGATTCAAAGTGCTGACTCTGTTTCATTATGATTCTTGAAGCAAATCAAGGCTTTACAATTCCTATTCATGCTCTCTAGGCAGATGCTGAATAACTTGGCTTTCTGCTCTGGAAAAGGGAAAGTGAAGCCTCTGAGAAGAAAAGCTGGAATGAACAAGTGCCACCATATCACCAGAAAGGTTTAGACACCACAAGAATGTCTTCAGAGATTTTTGAATGGACAGGGTGTACATGGTGTTCAGGAGGATCCAAGAGCTGGATCGTGCTCCCCGCCTCCAGAACCTACCTAGCACCCTGGATCACTAGATTCCTTTGGTGATTCATGAAATTAATGATATGTTTGTTAAGCTTCATACACAAAATACAGCAGTCACATGAAAGTCATGTCAGTCAGAACACATCGACTGTAAAATAAACAGCATGTCCACCTAGTAATGATCTATGTGCAGCAGTTTATACAAATTACAGATGTAACATAGCATATTAATGCTGTCCATGTGATGCAGCACCACAGTCTCACATCTTTTCCTTCATCATACACATAAGAACCTTGAATGCTTCTAATGGACCTCTGAGCCCATATCATTTGGGAAGTGATAACTGCAGAGAGCTCCATTCGTGGCTCTCAGTGTTCACTACTACCAACCCAGCAGACCTGGACTCCCAAACTCCCAACTGCTGGCCAGCTAGCTGATGAGCCCCGGATATGATAACCTGCCTCTTTCTACTGTTTTTATTAAGTGACAGAGTGACAGGCCTCCGCCCAGCAAACCTTAGACATAGAGAATATATCAGGGACCCCAATCTTGTATGATATTCTAATCTAGACCATGGCTACACCACACTAAATCAGTATTAAAAACAGAATGAGTTCCCATTACAGGGACAACAGATGCTTTAACACACAAGGCTTAATATGCAAATGAAAAGGGGAAAATAAACTTTAGAAAAGTGTTGCTCCAATGTCCTCTGGCCCACAGTTAAATGGGAAGAGAACCATTTAACCAACAGGGCTGTGAGATTGTTGTTTAAAGAGGCATCTCAATGTTTCCCTGTTTGAGCAGAGACACAATAGCCTCCAGTGACCGTGGCGGCGTGCCGCTCGTTTATCTTAGAGGGCTGAAGAGCGGCACTGGACGACACCGCCTGAGTGGGGGGAGGGGGGAAGCCAGACGCTGGGGCGGACTTCTTGACAGGACGGAGCCTGAGAATCCTCAGAGGGTCCAGCGGATGTGTTTCAGGCCAGACGCGAGCTTTTAAACATGACAGGGCGACAGGCATAATGATACCCGGGGCTCACATCGCAGTAGCTGAAATGTCGTTGGGCCTTGCTGAGACTGAGCTAGAACGCATCCAGAAAGGCTTTAGACAAAACAGTGTGATTACTCTATGGTAGGAATTTTCATTTTCATAAACGAAGGACCCCCAAATGAATAGGGACCACATTTAAGGAACCCCTACCACTAATACGCCACTACGTAAATAAGAACTGTGGGTCCCTCAAGTTTTTTTTTTCCCTGTTCCGACCCGAGTAGTTTGTGTCAGAGTCCCTACTACTCCAAAGACCCCAGGTTGAAAACCCCTGTTCTAAGGTTCAAGCACTTTTTATGTTTTAAAGATGCTGAATGGAGACCTAGAGGTTGGTTTAAATCAGGGGTGGCCAATCTTATCCGCAAAGGGCCGGTGTGTATGCAGGTTTTTGGGATAACCTGTAGGTCAGCTGTTCAAACCCAGGAGTGAGGACTTTTCAGCCAATCAGTCCTCTGATTAGTAATCTAATTAGGGAGTTGCAGCAAAAACCCGCATACACACCGGCCCTTTGCGGATAAGACTGGCCACCCCTGCTTTAAATTATGCACCTACACAGAGATGTACTGGCTGGGAGACCTTGCAGTCATTTCCCCAGCAATTAGCGGCTTCAGCTGTGCCCAAATTCCCGAAGCCCAATCCTCTCCCACCGGTGACCTCATACTCACTCTGGATCTATACAGTGGCTAAACAATCACACATACATCAGCTGAACCTGTCCTTGCCCCAAGGGCGAAAGGGATGGACACTATTCATTCCCACAAGTTGTTCAGAGTTAATTGAGAAAGCGCAAAAAAAAAAAAAAAAAAAAAACTGTTGCAGGGACATATCAAACAAGAATGATTCACATCAGTCACAGCATCGACTGCAGCACGAGGTCAAGAACACCAGCACTACCAGATGAAAATCACTGCATGCTTATGCAGCATCGCTTCAGCCTAGCCAGCCTCCTCAAGCCACCATCATTAAAACCTCATTGGTTTCACCAGCAGGGGATCTATGAGATTATTTTATTTCCAACAAATCAAACCTTGAGGATTTTAACGGAAGCAGAACACAGCAGATATGAACACACACATTCAGCTGCCTTGTACAGTCGTTTCAGAAGTGCTGATGTCTAATTAAAGTGCCCATAAACAACACTGACATCTTGCTGTGCCAGAACATAGGTTCAAACAAACTCACAAGGAATATGAATCACCTATCTGTCTTTTATTCAAAACTTGTCTCCTAAGTATACTGTGCCTTTTCTTAAATTCACCTTAATAAGACTGGAAAGAGTTTTGAATAGTCATACACGTTTCATTATTTGCTTCCCAAACAGTGACAATTTAATTTGCGAGTGAGCAACTAGCAAGGAAAAACACATACAATTCTGATGGTCTGCGTCTGCGACACGTATTTCCCAGCACCTCATTTACCCTTTAAGCAGCCTGTCCAATCGATAATGGTCAATACACGACCAAGGACAGCCACCATGTGACAGTATCTAAATAAGGATCACACAACCCTAGAGGAGATAAAGCCATCGCATTCAACACCTATTAAATCGGCATTAGGTGAAGGAACAGAGACAGTTCTACCAACATACCCACCTTCTAGGATGTCAGTGCTCTCCACAGTGATGTCCCAAATTAGTAGTGCACATCCACGGGTAATGCAAGAAAGAAAAACCTGAGAAAATGAACTTCCAAACACACCAGGTGACGGTGAGGACATGCAAGGCCATGAGAATGGGGAGGCAATGCGTTTCAGAGGTTTCAGGGGGAGGCAGGAGAGCAGTCCCTTCCATGAGCTCATGTAATTTTTTATCCCCATCTACCTTTCAGCCACCATATGGGTGTGTCATGCCAGGTTGGTCTGGGAGCAGTTTGCTGAAAACATGGAGGCAAAAACACCACCTTGCTGTAACATGACCACACTCTGCCACCTGCTTCTGCAGTTTGTCACCCCACGGGCCACCAATCCCCTGAGTTGGAAAGAAAATCAATTTGTGACGCCAAATAGCCGAGGATGCAGGTTATGGACAGCGGTACAGACATGTCACTTGTTCGTCAGATAGAAAGCGTGGACATGTGAGACCAGGGGCGATCCCATTTCCAAGACAGGAGGCTTTTATTGCACGGCTCAGCACTTGACCCGGTAAAATGGTTCCAATTCCGAAAGCATGCGTGCTGTCATGGGACCACGTCAACTCAGCGTCCACAAGAAACACAAACCGTCAATAACACATCCTATCAGGAAGATCCGCTACCACACTCTTACTGTATGCTCGCAGTACGCATTTCACACCAACTGAGGCACGTGCCATGTCACTATAGTGTTCAAAAGCAGTTGGTTTGGCTTAACGTGAAGCTGGGGGGGTGGTGCCATTTAACCCTTGGTAAGGGGCTCAGATGGTGCAGCTGCCTGCACAGGCCTTGCGATTTCAAGGTTGCCGGGGCATGAAATTCATTTACTTTACCGGCTTTCAGGCTTCATCTCAAATCAGAAACCGGTCAGCTTTGATAGGACTGCTTATTACATCAGTCTAGCGGGGACGTCAGACTGCAAGTGGGGGGAGATCTGTAAATGCTGTGCAGTTTGTTTGCTCTGTAAGTTTGAGGCTCCGTTTAGATCCATCAAACGCAGACCTGAGACTCTGGCTGTAATTACCAAGGTCATGCGGTCAAACCAGCCGACATCTGACATTGGATGGCCTATTGACAGCTACATAAGCGCCCGTGACACTCAAGGCAAAATGGGAAGAGCGGAGGCAGCATACGCACGCTTGAGTTTTCTCCCAGTCGTTCATAAAGCAAACTGCTCCTATATATGTTCTTCAATGATTTTTATGACAGAAGCCGAGAGAAAGAGAGAATGAGAGAGAGAGAGAGAGAGAGAGAGAGCGCAAACGATATTTGACAAATCAGCAGCATCGCAAGGACCTGAGTAACCTAGTCTTACATTCTGTTATGTGTCACTTTACAGAGAGGGTAACTTTCCATACAGGGCTGAGCTCATCTTCTTCCACATCCCAGGGTGTGGGACAGACTGCCTTTATCAAAGCGAGTCCAGAAGACCCGACATAAATCAAGGCTGGCCTCCCATAATCTCTCCATCAATAAAACAGAGGGGAGGGCTACCTAAACTGGACGCGAAAGCAGCCATTGACTGGAGCTGCTATGTAGTCATACCAATCAGCTTGCCTCTATGTCCACCAGTTAGTTTGTATAAGCCTCTTACTGAAGAGGACACTGGTTTAATGAATGGGTTTACTGCAGCAATCAGTCATTGGCTCAACTCAGTGCTACCAAAGGGCATAAACCAGCAACCTTTGTCACCAGGTTTAATGACAAGGCTGAGCACTGCGCATGCACAAGATGTCATGGATTACACTAAAGTGAAAATGGACAAGCATGTTTACACTCAAATTATTTGTTCAACCTCATTATTTAGGAATTCATTTTTAATCATTTATGAATGATTAAAGGGGCATGGTCATCAGACCAGATAGGGATGAAGCCAACAATGGGTTATACATTTGCAGGTCTTTTGATGAGATCCTACAGAGAAGCAGACCGATCACCATTAAAACCTTGACAGCTGGTGCCTCAACGGCACAGATAGAGCAACATCACAACAGGATGTCTTAAAAATCACCAGTGCTATCTTTTAAAGCGACTGCATCCCACATCAGAGAAACTTGAACAAAAGTAATACTACAATCTCTCCATTAGCCAAAACATGTCATTATCTGTTATCTCAGTTATCAGTGTAATAACACCTGATTTACAAGAAAAAAACAGACTTTGGTGGTGGTGTAATATGCATTTAGCATTTTGTAAAATTAAGGAACAGAAACGGGAGCAGGTGCATCACCTGCCTCACCAAATATGTGGAACATCAGCAGGCATGCAAAAAGAACAGGACCGATCCAACAGACAGATACAGGCTTCAGTCATTGCACTGGCATGCACAAGTACTGCAGGGCAGTTAAAATGGCAGGATCACATCCTGACCACTGACTCAGAGGGGAGTGCCTCTCTAATGAGCTCCAAGAGACCAGGGCAGGCAGGATAAGCCTGCGGCCTAACTGGGCCCGACAGCACCACACCATTGAAGGAGATTTCCTCTAATGTCAGGGCTTATGTTAAAACAAGCCAACAGAAGTATGACTGGCAGCTAGGACAGGCGATACAGATATCAGCAGGCTTTCATACAGAGATAAAAAGCGTAATGCTAGAGTAATGTGTAATGCTAACGTCTTCGTAATACACTCCCATACACACAGACAGACTATACAAATTGTCCATTCATTTTAGACCAGGAGAACACGGTTGAGAGTCAAATAAAATGTTGTTTACTTTTATTTATTTACATTCCTACTGCAGAAAAGTCTCTTAAAAGAAGGGAGAAAAGCAGAACATTTCCAAGGTAACACTGAGGAGATTTCATGCTGACAGCCTCGTGATGCAGCAGACAGAGCAGGCTCCCACCTCACAAGCACGTCGCATGCGGCATTTCTCCTGACGAGCTGCTGCACGCAACGTTGCCACAGACGGGCTCTTGCAGACTTCAGATTCGTTTAGCGACAGTAGGGGTCCAAGCTTCAAAAAGAATGTTCGGCATGCCGTCTTGGCCGGCATCTCGCTCTCTCGCAAATGCCTGCGACAATGGGTACTTTCCTTAACCGCATTCCTCACAGGAGGCCCCCTCACATCCCCCCTGACCTTTTCTGTGCGTCTTCAGATGCCACTGTCTGCGATTACAATCATGTTTGAGACTTTGTGCTGTTTGTTACGCGCCTGAAGCAGAAACGATCACTGAACAGTCTGATCAGCCTGCTGCATAACAGAGCTCTGCCGCTGAGGGGGAAAAATGTAAAAAAAAAATGAAAAAAGTGACATATTTTAAATGATAAGTGCTGAATAAAGGTTCAGATGAAAGAAGCATGCAAAAGCTGTGTGTAAATGTGTGCGAGGTGGGGAGGGGGTTCTAGGAGCACTGGCTGACATAAGGTCTGACACACCCGACGGTGAAAAATCAAATCATTTATAATGTATAACCTGCTCTTGCAGGCCACTCCTCCAGCTAATAGGTTCCATCCTCTTTGGAAGCGAAGAATGGATGCCGTGGTTCTTCAACTTTCACCCACATTAAGTGCAAATGTCCACTTAACGCCGGCATACACATGCACGCTCCTGAGGAGAAAACCAGAGTCTCCACCCCGCAGGCCACTTTGCTTGGTCACAGATAATCCCTGCTGTGGCACAGAAAGGCTGCTGAGTTTTGCTTCCTGTAAACGGACAGATGTTGTGGTGGGTTAATCTGACTTTAACGCAGCACTGTGGTAAACAGTATAATCATGTTTACTATAATGAAAGGAAAGGACATAGTAAAAATCATAATTTGCAGTAAAATAAACCATAAAATTGTCAATTTTCCGTATTAATCGCTCGCGAAAATAGAGCATAAAAAGAAAAAGTAATGTACTCAGGATTCCTGCAATCATACAGACTCAGTCCGTAGGCCAGCTTCAGAAACTACTATGCAACATGGAGTATTTAAATTAGAAAGCTATTTTGCCATATCATACATACACAAGCAAGAGGCTATAATGGAAATAGAGGCAGCACACAATTAGGCCATTGTCATTTTAATGTCATGCCTACCATCGGTAACACACAGAGGGAGAGCCGAGTGAGCAGCAGACTGGAAAAAACACAGACTCGTTTTGGGTTATTGCCATTTCTGTGACAGCGGCAGTGAGCAGTACAGTGTTGCATGGTGTACCAACAACCCCCCCCCCCCGCACCCCAAACAATTGTTCAATAGGCTATAAAATGGATGTTTTCAGGGCATGTATTACTTTTGAGGACTTTTCAGGCATGACTGCTGCCTGTACTTTTACATCCCTGGTCTGGCATCAGCCCAGAGCTGTTGTGAGCCTGGACTTCAGCCAACAGTCCGTAGGTTCACATTCTCCACTCAGAGAATGAAACGATAAAACCGCAAATGACAAATTAAGTAGTACTCCTCCCCAACACACACACACACAAAGACCACATATTCATATCTTTATGGGGACTATGCATTTATTTCTATGAGCTTAACCCTATCCCAACTATGACAACCCAGCCCTAACCTTAGCCAAAAGTAACCAAACAAAATACAAAACCTTTTGGCATTTTTAAGTTTTTTTGATTGCATTCACAGATTTTTGTCACAGGCACACACGCACTCATTAATATTAATTAAAATCATCAATGGATTGATATGCTCCCTACCACCTTTAAATTCCGGAAATAGTCTTATTAAAGCAATTCTTTTGGTCATTCTGGACCCTGCATTTTGTGGAGCAATGTGGTCTCCATAAACATGTGACATTTCCAGTTCCTGGTCCTTACAAATGAGCAAAACCTTACAGAGGGAGAGAGATGTGGCCTC
Source organism: Gnathonemus echidnorhynchus (assembly GCA_026776725.1). NCBI lineage: Eukaryota > Metazoa > Chordata > Actinopteri > Osteoglossiformes > Mormyridae > Gnathonemus > Gnathonemus echidnorhynchus. The sequence goes on along the minus strand of JAODJU010000002.1, from coordinate 21,839,782 downwards.
GGAGAGTCGTCCGTTATTTCTGCACAGCAAGGTCATCAACATGGGCTGCAGCACGGATCAATCAGACAGACTAACGAAGCGGAACCTGCAGGCGTGAGACTCACGCGCATGCACGCAACTCAGGCTGACCTTGTGGTGCCTGCCCTGCCGAACTGAGCACAGTCTCTGCTGGGCTTCTCTCCAAGTGAAACTACCACCACGATCTTAACAGCCACTCACTGGCAGGACACAGAACAAAAAGGTCACTAGTGTAGTAATTGTAGTAATTGTAGCAAGACAGACATAACTCAGCCAAGGGTGTGCGAGAACACAGTGGGTTCAAATTTCACTCTGTGGGAATAAGCAAACAGCATGCGCACAGGAAAATTAACACTCCGTCAGGCCAGAATGCCATTCTCGCCGTCCCCCCATGCCACAAGGAAGGCACTAACGCCAGTGTTTCCAGGGAAACAGAAGATCCAGCATAAGAGCATAATCATACCAGAGAACAGCTTGCATTTCTAACCAAACACAGAAGTTCCCATTGTCCAAAAACCTAATTCTAGCATTATTTACGATCCTCACCTGTCAAAAATGTAATCATCTTGGCTTCTGGCTGCTGCAAAGCAGCGCTTCATCTTTCATTGGCAATACAAACAGTAAAATGCCTTTCTGCACACTGCTGGGTCTGATCTATAAATTAAACGACTCCAATCGAGGTCTGGTAATGAGTTCATTACTGCTGCTCGGTTCTATAGTCCCATTCCAGCTGAGGGCCAGGTTGAACCAATTTTGATCTCTGCCACTTCTGGGCAGCACTCAAAAACCAAACACTAAACACAAAATGGACAAACTCTTCGTTTCACCTTTCCTAATGTCCAGCTTCTCATGGAAGCAGTGAGGTAAGATTCAGTTTCCCCAGTGCAACAAAATATCCATCAGCTCCCAAGAACCATGCTTTTTGGAACAGGATTGTGGTATAGTCACGAGACTGGGGGGGGGAGTATCCACTGCTCTGGTGGTTTTCCACTCCAAAAAGCACACAGATTCAGTTCAGGATGCACTGATGTTCTCTCCCATGACTGGCATCAAAAGGCCAATACAGACTGTGGCAGGAAACGCAGGTGATTTCAAGGAAAATTACACAATGTACACAGCTGCGGCTCAATTTTATTAGGGGACAGACAGCACTCTGGCTAATAAGCTGCCAGATTTCAGCTTGCAGGCACAACTTGTGCTTTGGTGTCCTCATCAAAGTATGAGGCATCAGTTTTAGAGAGGGGAAGGGGGTTGGTCAGCTGAACCACTACTATCAAATTGTTACCTTTTCCTACAACTTTTCCCCTGGGTCTCAATGACATTTAGATTCCATTATACCAGCATGTGCCAGAGGCAAACATCTCAGCATTAGAGGCACCTGCATTCTAACGAGACAGAATGACAGGGGGCCATGTGGATAACCTGGTCAGCCTATCCCCAGAACACAGCATTCAAACAATATGGAGGAGCACATAGCTACAATGTTTGATTAGAAGACATGAACATCTCGAAATGAGAAATTTATAGTCAATGTATTGCAGTGTGTATAGCCAACTGGAGGTTGCTGAGGTGACAATACAGATGGCAGCCAACGCGATGAATGCTTAATCTGAAGGTGAGGTGTTCCAAATGCCTCTGGGACTTTACAGCTAACTCAAAAACACTCCATGCCCTGAAAAATCCCGTGAGATAAAATGCATTAGTTATAGCAAACTGAGCGCCAAAGCACAGGTTTTGAGTCTTTGTACCACAAATAGAGAATGTGAACAGGGTTTTCATTTTATATGCTTTTCAAGCGCTTACACAATAGTGAAAGGATAAGGATGTATCTCATGCAATTCCATCAAGAAAAGTGAGCTTCAGAAAAAAAAAGCTGAAGCAAATTGCCAGCCATGGCAACAATAAAATCAGCATAACATCTCCATGAAAGCACTTTGCTATGAACTCAGATAAAGCTGTCCGATTTTACTTTCAGCCTGAAGACTCTTTAATTCATCAAGAAGAATCTCAGAGCTCATGCACAGCACACCAAATGTGTGTGTGTGGGTCAGGTTGTGTGGGGGGTGTTGTCAATGGTAGAAGCCTCTCACTAGGGATGCACCGATCCACATTTTTTCACTTCCGATCCGATTCCGATACCTGAATTTGGATATCTGCCGATACC
>JAODJU010000002.1:21823478-21837500 GCA_026776725.1 Gnathonemus echidnorhynchus | reverse complement strand
GGAAATTTCCGATCCGTTAATTAAGCTGGTATCGGAACCCGATACCGATACTGGATCGGATCGGCCCCATCCCTACCTCTCAGCATTTACAGCCGTTCCCTTCCCTCTCACAACACCATCCACACTCCAGTAATTACCTTATCTTCTTCACGCAGACAGAAAATATTACATCTATTTTCTTGCAGCCAGGGAAAGGAGGCAAAACAGAAGGGCTATACATTTGTTTAACTGCTTGATGTGACGATGGTTTGTGATCTAAATTCATTAGCTGGCAACTTGCTCAAAAGCACAAGAGTAGCATCAAGCGATGTGTGTAATCCACAGGATGAAATCCTTAACATCAGCGGCAAAGGATTATGACTGCTTTGTGCCTCCCTGGAAACAAACAAACCCAATCTGCAGATTAAGAGTCCAGAAGGGTAAATGGGATAAAACCCTGCTAGGGCTCTGGGTATCTTCATTGATACCGTCCGAAAACTGAAAAATAATAAACCTGAGTAAGACATTAAGTGTTTTATTGCTAACATTAAATGTGCAATCAAAGAATTAGCCAGATTACAGGAAAGTGCTTCTGCTGATTATTGAAAAGACTGCCAAGATACATACTGTAACAGGAATTTGTACACATACTCTGTGGAGAGTCTAATATTGAGAATCAAAGGGCACACAGAACTGCTCAAATTACACAGCAACCATGTCCCACAAACACACCTAGTAACAGACCTGATTTACATTCCTCTGCGGGGTGATTTCAGTTCACTCCATCTGGTTGGGAAAATGGCCTTTGTACTCCACCCTTTTGCAGTTAGGCAAGAGACAAAAAAAAAAAAACAACAAACAGTGGGGGGGTGGGGTGAATTAAGCCACACAAAAACATGGAGGGGAAGAAAGAATGCTGATGGAGCCAGCAGGGAAAGGCTGCACAGCGATGGCTTGAGAGAGCAGCAAGCATCGGTAGGACACAGAGGAAGCTGGCTTCGGAACAATGGCTGCTAACAGTGTCCAGTCCCACAAATCCCTTAAGCCTTCAGCACACCATTGCTTGCGAGAGAAGAGGACACAGGGAGATGCATGCTAGGAAACATCTGGCAAAAAATGACCTTAGCTCTGAAAGTACAGATGGAAGCATAATCAACTCTCTAGACAGACTGAAGCATTCCTTGCAGTTTGCTGCCTGTTTCACAGAAAAAAATTGAGTTTTCCACTTCTCACAGGGTATTATGGCCATCAGTTGGACTCAAGCTCATTTAGAGGTGTTTGTTAAGGCTCCCATTTTGCAGTGATCAAAGCTGCCAGGAAAGGAGATTCGTTTCTGAAAATGACACGTACAAAATTCCATTGACTATAAGTGACTCTTTCAAGGATCCACTGAACAGGGATAAAATGAGAACACAAACAAAACAAAATCTTAAGATCACACACAGTGACACCTTCCATGATAAATTAAAAAACCTAAATAAAATTACAACAACACAAGAAGCAGGCTACTGGAGCAATAACAACAACAACAATAACGGAAAGAATAAAGATCCACAAAGGAGCAATTGCATCTTCAGTTCACTTGGGGACTGTCTGAATTGTTTAAACTTTGACTACATGTAAACATGTGCTTGTCAGTTCATGGAGTGAGACCTCTGCACTGCCTAGTACCTATATTGCTCAAGGGCGATATCATTCTCTCCCTGTTGCTAGGAGACAAAACTTTCCACTTGATTCACTAAAGATATGTTGTGGGTTTTTCCCCCCCAAACTCTGGTAATCCACACTGCTTCTCACGCAGCTCCCCACTCCAAAACGACTCAGGGAGAAGAGTGCAAACCTAATGAGGAAAGGGAGTGTTTTGAAGGTGAAAACACGTAACAGCATGGCAGGAAGTGAGATTAATGGGATGCCTGATGGGGAGCAGACACCCACATTTGGGTCCAAATCAGCAGTGTCAATACCTGCATTGTCTTCAAGGCATGTCTTGTCGATAGACGCTTGGAGGAATTCCACACAGCACATAATCACTCCTCTTAGATTCAATAACCCTTTCAGAGTTATACTCATCATCAGAACGTAAAGCCTGGACACAGAACAGAAAGGTCAAGGTAATTGTAGTAAATTGACAAGAAAGGAAAGGAATTGCTGAGGACGGGCCTTTCCAACATCGAAAGAAGCGCAAAATAAAAAGGGAAAAAAAGAAAAAAAAATCAATGCCGCTCACCCAACCAATGGTCTGCTAATCTTTGTATCAAGGTTACATCAGTCCGTGTAACTTGAATTTAAAATCGATGCAAGGCTCGTTCAGGCATCACTTACTCCATTAGCACATTATATTTTTAACTCATGCTCATTTAGGGGAGATAGCAGCCTGCAGAGTTCACTTCACCACACTCTCCGAGTGCATATTTTTGGGTTGTTTGTTAATGAGCCCATTTCCCTAGCTTTCAGAATAAATGTTTGGGGAGCAGAAACCCTCCTTCAGCCTAGCTGCTTTGCATACTATTCGTAAAAAGTGCTGGACTGTTGACTTGCAGGTTCAAACCCTAGAATAAAAGCCCCCTCTTGTAACCACTGGATGTGGTTTTTAACAAAGAAATGTTGCAGTTAAACATTCAGTACTATAAAAAACATTTACATTGTTCACATTGTTCCCCTAGTTTACTACGAACCAATTATTTACTTTGTAAATGTGTTATTAAATATTTTTAAGAACTGCACCAATGCAGCAACTGGAATCAGTTTTTTATTTCTCTTTCAAAAAAAGAGGACAGAAATTTAACACAGGCAATGGACCCACGTTTCAAGATTCAAAATATTTAGCCTCCAATTTACCTTTAAAGTCTCTCATTCCTCAGCCATCGCTCACGATAATTAAGAGGGTTTTTGCTGCATGCATCTCAAACCAATGTGCAGAGGAGCAGATGTGTAGCGAATTGGCAGTCTTTAATCTCAGACTGAACACACTTTTAATCAAAAAGCAATATGCCTACACGAGCTGGGAATCTGGTGATTGCAAGGGAAAGGAAAAAAAAATATCAGACATCTTTCACAGAGACCAGTTATATCATTAAAAAGAAAGGCACTTGAGATAAATATAAACTTGAGATCACTTGAGACAACTATAAGCAGTTGAAAAAGATTATGTTCACTTGCAGGGTTATAATTCAAGGGGCTGACAAATTGTGAACTGATGTGCTACCATGTGTTAGGACTGGTATCAATAATCGGGGAATGCTGCTTAAAAGAAACACTTGAACATGCATTCCTGTTTCCAATGTATTAATAACCAAAAAAAAAAAAAATCAAGAAATCCCACATTTCACAGATGTGATTATAATTACTAATTAGGATGGTGATAATTTCTTATCATACTGGTGATATCGTGATCAGGGTTTAGTACAGAAACAGTGTCAGATGTTAAAACAAGGATGTTAATATATATTGATGGTTGTCAGATGCTGTCAGCTAGCTGAAACCTCCAACCAGACCCCAGCAGCCTAAATGACAAAAAGCCTTCCAAAGTGAACATGACTTGGGAACACAAACGGCATAGCCTGGCCTGGCACGTCCCATAATCCCTTGTAATGAAGAACATGCCGAGTTTTTGGGGGAAGCATTGTCTGAGTCCCCAGTGGACCACGGATGCTGCATCTGACAGCTGGGACAGCATAACCGGCAGAGTGGTAAATTTGGCGTGGGTCACACTCAACCCAATGGTTTCCAGCAGTGCCCTTCTGTGTGACTGCAGCATGTGTGTTGTGGTGTCATATCTTTATTAGAAGACACAAGACAGTATTGCCAGAAGCAGAAAACCTAGAAATAAATGGCTACTGATGATTTTGATCTGTTTATTTCACCTCACTGTAGGCTGTCACACAAGCCATACCACAAGACATCACAAAGCTTGTCATTATTGATGACGAAGATGACAACAGTAGCAGGAAAACTGCAGCTTTCATGGAGTTATCAGTAATTATTTTTTTTCGGGTACATTTAAGTTAAAGGGGCAGTATTGGGTCCAGAACAAAATGACTTAGGGTGCATCTAAAATTAGTGAGTGGACACAATCCCCGCAACCACATCACAGTCATGGACTGATAGACCTCCAACTAAGGGAGCAATTTATTAATCTGGGCCTTTAGCACCATTGTAAACCTGGGTCTGTAAAGGGGAAAATGGAACCAAACTTTAATTAAAAGTTAAAGAATAAAGGAAAGTTAGTTTTGGCTGTTCTTATTGGAATTCCTTGGATGTGTTTTTCATATAAATTCCCTCAGGAGGTCAACCCTGAAATGTGGAGTGACTCTTCACCAATCAGAAGGCAATACCTAAACCCACTGTCAGGCCCATGCAACCACTCAGAGCTCATAGACATGATCAGAACGCATTAGCTGTTCTTCAACAACTTCGTTACTTGACTTCGATAGCACCATCTGCTCCAAACTCAAGGTATAATCATCCATCCATTCTCCTCCACTCATCTGTACCTGGGGTGCGGAGACTGCAATCTAAGAAGAGATTTCTAGACCTCCCTCTCCAGCCACGTCTTCCAGAGAGATACCAAAGTGTTCTTAGGTCAGCCAAGAGATAAAACCTCTCCAGTGTGTCCTGGGTCTGCCACCGGGTCTCCTCCCATTTGGACATGCCCAAAACACCTGCCCAGGAAGGCATCCTAACCAGATGCACAAACCAATTCAGCTGGTTCCTTTCAATGTGCAAGAACTGCAGCTCTATTCTGAGCACAGTGGCTCTACTCTGAGCCCGTCTCAAATGTGCAAGCTCCTCACCCTATCCCCAAGGCTAAACCATGGAAGCTTATTCTCACCCCTTATATCTGCATTCTCATTCTTTCTGTCAATAACAAGCTCATGATCATAGGTGACCAGTAAATCTACAGTTTTGCAATCCAACAGAGCTCTCTCTTCACCATAACAAACTGGTACAACTTCCACATACAGTGCCCTCCCTAATGTTTGGGACAAAGATACATTTTTCCTTGATTTACCGCTCTGCTCCTGTTTAAAATTTTAAATCAAACAATTCTGACTTGATTTAAGTGTACATTGCAGACTTTAATATAAAGTTAATTGCATACATTTCATTTTCACCATATTTTTACAACACTTTTTATACAAATTCTCACTCATTTCAGGGCACCATAACGTTTGGGACCATTGGCTTCACATGTGTTTGTGATTACTCTGGTGTGTTTCATTGCTTCATTAGAGGAGGTATAAGATTCTTAGGCTTGCTTCTACCATTTGGAGTCTGTATAGTTGCCATTGTTAAACATGAAGAGAAGAGCTGTGCCAATGAAAGTCAAAGAAGTTATTATAAGGCAGAAAAACAAGAATAAAACCATTAGAGACACTGGGTAAACCTTAGGATTACCAAAATCAACGGTCTTGAATATCATTAAGAAAGAATGCACTGGTGAGCTCAGTAATCGCAAATGGACTGATAGGCCAAGGAAGACCTCCACTGCTGATGGCAGAAGAATCCTCAAAGAAAAATCCCCAAATGTCTGACCAACAGATCAGGAGGAGGAGGCAGGTGTGTCTTTGTCAGAGACTAATATCCACAGATGACTTCATGAACAGAAATACAGAAGCTACACTGCAAGATGAAAACAATTAGTTACCCACAAAAAACAGGATGGCCAGATTACGGTTTGGGAAAAGTACTTAAAAGAGCCTGCAGAATTCTGGAAAAAGGTCTTATGGACAGACAAGACCAAGATTAACCTGTATCAGAGTGATGGCAAGAGGAAACTGTGGAGGCGAAAAGGAACTGTCCAAGATCCAAAGCATACCAGCTCATTTGTTAAACATTGTGGTGGGGGTGTTGTGGCTTGGGCATGTATGGCTGCCACAGGTACTGACACACTTATCTTCATTGATGATTTAACTGCTGACAGCAGCTGCACAATGAATTCTAAGGTGTAAAGAAACATCTTATCTGATGAAATTCCAGTAAATGCCTCCAAATTCATTGGATGGCACTTTGTCATGCAACAAGATAATGATCCAAAACATCCTGCTAAGGCAGTAAAAAATGGAAAATTCTTGAATGGCCAAGCCAGTTACCTGATTTAAATGCAATTGAGCATGCCTTCCATATGCTGAAGAAGAAACTGAAAGGGACAAGCCCCTGGAAGAAGTAGAAGCTGAAGGTGAATGCAGGATAGGCTTGGCAGAGCATCACCAGAGAAGATACAGACATAACCAGGTGCTGAGTATCACAGACTTTGCAAGCAGTCATTGCATGGAAAAGATATGCAACAGAGTACTAAACATGACTGCTTTAATACACCTACCTTTTCGTTGTCCCAAACATTAGGGTGCCCTGATATGAGGGTGACTATGTACAAAAAATGTTGTAATTTCCACATGGTGAAGCAGAAATGTATGCAAATAACTTTATATTAAAGTCAGGAATGTGCACTTTAATCTAGTCAGAACTGCTTAATGTAAACTTTTAAACAGAGGAGCAGAGGGGTGAATCATTGGAAAATGTATCTTTGTCCCAAACATTATGGAAGGCACTGTACCTGCTGATGCTGCACTGACACACCTGTCAATCTCCTGCTCCATTTTTCCCCTCACTTGAAAAAAAGACCTCAAGATACTTAAACTCCTCCACTTGAAGCACCAACTAATCTCCATCCTAGAGGTAGTAATCCATACTTGTCTGGTTGAGAACCATGGCCTCCAAATTAGAGGTCTTGGTCCTCATCCTGGCCACTTCTCACCTGGCTGTAAACCACCTCAGTGCATGCTAGACATGTACTACTAGATGCTAGACATATAGACTACAATCACCATACTGGACACCCTCCACCCTTTCAATGCAGCTAAAAATTCTGTCCATAAAAATTATAAACTGAATCGGAGAGTAGCCCTGGCAGACTCAAACACCCACCAAGAACAATCTGACTTACTAAAAGTAATGCAAACCAAATTCTTGCTTCAGTTATACAGGGACCTAATGGCACGTCTGCCAGTCCAGAGGCACTGGCTCCATTCTCCAAGCAATTCTGAAGTGCCGTGTCACCAAAAACAGCACAACATCATCCAGAGCCTTCAGGAATCTCATTCACCCCTGGGGCCTTACCACTGAGGAATTTTACTACTTCAGTGACTTCAGACTTAGTAATAGAGTTGCACTGATCCGATATTCAGATCAGATCTGGATCGGCTCTATTGGATGGATTGGGTATCAGCCATACGTGACATCCACGTCCAATACTTACTTATTTAGGTTTTGGCAGTCTCAAAAAGATGGCTTCCATGTTGTGTTAAATCCATTTGTACAATCAATCGCATGGCAGCTCTCTCCCATTTTAGATGTGTTTTTGTGGCATTGAAGCTGAACGCTAATGCTGCCACTCTTTGGGTGTGAGCGCGGTGACTTCCACCTGCTGTGACATCATGCGCATATCCTTTGCAGCAGGAGGAGCATAAGAACATCAATAAGAGAGTGATGATATGGAAGTACTTTACACTTTTAACAGCAACAAGTAGCATAGCGATTTGCAGACAAGTGGAAAATCCCACTAAACACGGAGCGCACAATTGTACAAGATAACGCCAGTAATATGAAAAAAGCAATGAATGAAAAGCAATGAATGATAGGAGTCGCTAGCTTGGGTGGTTTTGCGCATTCACCACAGCTTGTGATACAGGATGGGCTGTGATCGCAGCAGAGTGTTCCGCTGTTGCCAGTGGGAGAAAACTTGTGGGGGATTTTAAGCATTTGCCACTTGCATATACTCCATACAAATACTCGCTTGGAAGATATTAAAATTGAACTGCAAATGCCTCAAAAATGCTTAAAACAAGTTGTACAAATGAAGTGTGTACATTATACATGTTTCTAGTAGAATAAGTAGAGATTTTTTAATTGTACATTTTTTCATCTGTATTTACTAGTTTAAAAATAATTATATATACACACACAATATATACTTTTATTAAAATATTAAAGTAAAAAGAGCTCTTGCATCAGAATCTGTATCAGTATCAGCAGTTGTGTATCGGAATCAGCCATCCCTACTTAGAAATGGGCAATGATTCTACTTCCTACCAGAAGGGCATGTCAGCAGGATTCAGTAGGTCCTCAAAGTGTTCCTTTTACCATCTGACTATATCCCCAGTTGAGGTCATCAACACTCCATCCCTGTGTAAACAGCAAGGAGAAAGTCCTGCTTCCCCCTCCTGAGTCACCTTACAGAATTTCTTCAAAGGTCACTGAAAGTTATTTTCCATGGCTTCGCCAAACTCCACTGACACTCAAGTTTTTGCTTCTGGAACTGTCAATGCTACACTCCACTTGGTCTGCCAGTACTTGTCAGCAGCCTCTGGAGTTCCACAAGCTAACCAAGCTCGGAAGGCCTCCTTTTTCAGCCTGACAGCTCCATTTACCACTGGTGTCCATCACCTAGTTCAGGGACTGCAGCCACAATAGGCACCAACAACCTTATGGCCATAACCGCCTCAGCAATGGAGGCACAGAATATGAGCCACCTGGGCTTAATGACTCTAGTCTCTCTCAAAATGTAAGAAGTTCTGCCAGGATGCGAGTTAAAGATCTCTCTGACTGGAGCCTCTGTCAGATTGCTCCCAGCACACCCACACTACATGTTTTGGTCTGCCAGGCCTCTCTGGCATTTTTCCCCATCATCTGATCCAACTCACCATCAAATCGTGATCAGAAGACAGCTCAGTTCTTTTCTTCCCCAGAGTACCATAAATACGGTCACAAATCTGATAATACAACTACGAAATCAAACATTTATCTATAGCCTAGGGTATCATGGTCCCAGGTGCACTTATGAACACCCTTATGCTTGAAGATGGTCAAACTGACTAGCACAGAAGTCTGATAAAGCACCACTCGAGGTCAGATTGGGAGGAATGTCCTGCCCAATCACACCCCTCCAGGTTTCACGGTCATTACCCACGTTAGCATTGAAGTCCCTCAACAGAACAATGGAGTGCCCACAGGGGGTACCTTCCAGGACCCCACCGAAAGGCAGCCAATACTCTGAACAAATGTTCAGTGCATAAGCACAGAAAACAGTCAGATCCTATCCCCAAACAAAGTCAAAGGGATACAGTCCTTCACTGGGGTGAACTCCAAGATACTGGCACCAAACCAGGGGGCTATGAGTAGACTCACACTTGCCTGGCACCTCCACCTAGGGCAACCCCAGAGTGGGCTGAGCCCAGCCCCATTGTTGAGGTGAACCCAACTATTTCTACTGCAGTGTAGGAAATTTAAGAAATATTTAGGGGGCAACTTTTGCTCCCCACTGTCTAAAATATGGGGTATTTCTGAAACTTTGGGGGCACCGCCGACCCCAAGGGGTTAAAAATAGTCATTAATGCATAAAGTTTCTGTTTTTAATGTGAAATGCACCCAGATTAAAATGCATACAGCAATCACTACTTTGTGCCATCATGAGTAAACAAAATGCATACTAAAGAGAAACTACTCAAAGAGAACTGTGCAGTCATCTGTATGTGTGAAAGAAAGCAGAAAACAGTTATATTTAGGTTCTTAATAGCCTTTGTATATTTATCATGCATTAGTTTATAGATGAAGTGAAAACTTCATCACAGTCTTTGAAATACTATTTAATAGTGTATTTTAGAACACCCACCATAGAAACTGTTGAAGGTTTATTAAAAATATTTGGGAAAATAAAAGGCAGCATTGTACAACTGTGAATGCAAACCAGTCCCTTCAACAAAATCAAATATTGCAAATACTGCCGTTTGGCAATGTTTTAAAATGAGATTAAACAAGAAAATTATTTTTTGCCTCCACCAACTACCTCTTGAGATGCTTACTGAATGGTTTGACTTTAGCTGTGAATTTCAGGAGTCAGCGCAACGATACAACGAAGCACTTGCATTTTTTATAACCATTAAACAATACTATTGGTTTTAAAACACAATAGAGGATGTATTCATATAAACAGGACGGTGTCATCATATAACCCGTTTTGAAAATATATCAATGTACCACAAAAAATTTATATACTGCCCAGACCTAGGTGACTGAAAATGTTGTTGATGAATGGGTGGCAAGGTCATGGATAAACACTGTTGATCACTTTTGCTTGATCACTGTTTTTAGGGGCATTCTGAGATTTCTTGTGGCATTTTTGCCCTTTGCCCTCATTAATATCCAACGCTGATCTAAACGGTATTACTCTTCTTCCCACACTAGTTCAGGCTCCTCTCCTACCGGAGAGTTTACATTCCATGTTCCTAAAGCCAGTTTCAGTGATCAACGATTGGTCTGCCCAGGCCTTTGCCTAGCATGCAACCTCCCATGGCCCCCTCTTTTAAGTGGTGGGTCCACAGGAGGGCAGACTCAGGCAACTCTTTCGAGCTTTGCCCAGCTGGGGCACATGTGTAGAGACCTGAACAACAGGCACTCGCCTGCGAGCTCCCCCCAGGCCTGGTTCCAGGGTGAGGCCTTGGTCTCCCTAATCCAGGCAAGGTTGCATGGTCCTTATTCTTTTCCATCATGGGAGTCTTCTGAATCTGAATTTCGTGCCACTGTATTCTATGGATTGTACATAGATTGTATGACAATAAAGACCCACTTGATTTGACTCTGGCCTCTCACATAGGACCAATTTGCCTAGGGAGACCGTACCAGGGGCAACTGACCCCTGACAATATAGCTCCTTGGACCACAGTGCCAAACAAACCTCTCCCTCACAGTAAAGTGGTGATTGGTGGAGGAGGGTATAACCATATTTAAAATCACTCAATGTACAATACAGATGTTAAAATTGTAATAAATTGAGTGTAGTCATTTTACAGTTAATTTACCATTCACGAAAAGATGGTAGAGAGCTCTTTGCTTGCTTAATTCTATTTCACCATTTCTTCATATAGCCGAGTGCAGCTGTATGTTATTAGACGATTAAAATTTGAACCCTTCCAAAAGAACTAATGACTACAGAAACAAGAGGGCTTTGCCTGGAGGAACTATCTGCAGGCAGAACAGCTGAGAAGGGGCAACGCGCTGCACCTACAAGTGATCGCCTAATCTAGTATGGCTAATGGAGACAGGTATCCAATTTCTTAATTTGGTCTCTCCGTCTCCTCCTTCTCACACACACACACACACACACACACACACACACACACACACAAATTGATAAAAATTATTTGCATTAATGGAGGGCTGGATCTAATTCACTCTGCTTTAGTACAGACCGTATTTGCCAAGTGCAGAGGTGATACCAACAGGCTACATCAGTCATGTAAGCATCAAAGCTTAGATTTATTTTACGAGTTAGACAGTGCATTTAATTATAGATATACATTTTGTCAAATCTGACTGTAAACATTGATCATGTGAAATATATTTTGAAAGAGTATCATAACAATAACCAACAACAACCAAAAAATAGGAACACACAAACAACTACACAACACCATGTAAAAATAAGAAAATATAAGAAGATAAATAAACACTTCCATTTAACATGCGGAACAGCGGTTGTTGGGAAACTTGACTCTAACATTCAAAGTGTCATCTAAAAACAGGGTAAACAACCATAATGCAGCAGGATTAACGCAGAAACACATCCACATTCATTCAACGACGCTAAATAATGTCACGACTAAACAGGGGAGTCTTCCAACTTCACTTTAAGACCGTGATAAAGAGTTCTCCGGAGGGAGAAAGTGTTGTGCAAAAAGCCATCACAAAACAGTTATACCGAGATGGGCCATGCATCAGGGTCAAGGTAAGAAACAAAATTTATTAATAACTGCAGATACTGAACGAGTAAGCAGGGGCAAATCTTCAGTTCCAACAAGCCTGTAATGGGCATATCTGATTCTCTGTCAGGGGCGGTGAGGGAGGCAGTTTAATAAAATGCATATCGATCGGACTGACATGCACACGGTAGAGAGCTTTTGTAATCAACATGTATAGTTCTTTAAGACGTGCGGTATGCGTGTTCTGCCGTTTTTCCTAACTGGCAAAAACTGCTTCCAAGCGTTACAGCGCATGCATAAATCAATATTACGCTGAAAGTTTTTGCTACTCTTCAATGCTTAGCAGTAGTGGAGGTTTCTAGGTTAGTTTTAACATGGATTATCTTAAAAATTATTCATATTTTGTTGGTATTTGTGTTTATATTCTTACAGACTCCAAATTCTGTAAATATGGAACCAGATTTTACCATTAAACCCATCGGTACTCGTGCATTTGTTTTGCTCATAGAAGTTTTACTTGCACAATATAGTTTTGTGGCCAGGAGACAGTGATTGATTCAGAGAGAGAATCAATCACATTGTAGAGGAGGTGGGTCCAAGCAACTAGAGGCGGAATCAAGATATCTGATTGGTTCATCTGACCTCCTCCAGTTGCTTGGACCCATACATTACAACGTGCTTGGACAGCGAATTCTAGGTGTTCATGTTTTACAAGTTCAAGGCAGAGTTGTGTTTACTGGTGAAAGAAAGTTATTATTCCACGATTATCTAGCCTAGGGACTGAAGAGGACTACTGTGTGGTTTGCTCTGTGTTGGAAGGGAATGCTGACGAAAACGATTGAAATTGTAAGAACTCATATTCCCATACAAATTATTCAGTTCCTACTTTAAACATCTCATCTTTTTAAACAAAGATTTCCAAACCTTACAGCCTTGATTTAATTTACACATTAACAACTCCTAAAAATGTATCTGATCCTTGTAACGAAAATATTTTAATGGTACAAACGGTTTACACACTTTATTATGACTTCATAAAATGTCTGTCCCAACCTCACTTATTTTTAAATAGATAAAAATATTACATTTCTCAAAAGATTGTCATAAAGGTTTGTTTCATTGTTTCAGATGACATATTACTTTTACTGTCCTTTAGGTGCAGAGTGACCTCTGGAGTAAGTGGACACATTTAAAATGTGCCAAATACAAGAAACACGTGTCCACTTATGTTTGTGACAAATGTTGAGAAAAATAAACTTTGTTCAGTTTTTATTTAAACCTGCCTACTTGTTTTTTTACTTAAAATATTCACAGATTTTTATAAAATTGAGGAAGTAAGACGTTCCATCACATTACGAGGATACAATGTGCCCATAATGTGGTTAAAAACCAACCCATATACACACACATACACAGACACTCCAAGACAACACACAGACAGACACATAAGGAAGGCACACAGTGAACCTTGAGTTTCACCTGTTCACTTTTTACAGAAAATGCGAAGGCAAGTTAGTCTGTTTAAAAAAAAATAGGTAATTTATAATGTTGAAAATAAGTCGCCCACACCACAATATAAGAGGTAAAAAGTTGACATTTTTTATGTGTCTGTTACTTTTATAATTAAAGTCATTCAGCTATATATTTGGGGTACTAATAGGAACTATAGAAGCTTGGTTTCAAGAGAAAAACATTTTTAGGCTACTTTATTTTCATTACTATTTTACAAACACGCAAACTATTTCTGGCCTCAAAACACATAATTTATAATAAATAAACTACAGCATATAAAATTCAGCAAATATACCTAAAACTTAGGAAGCTAATAACTACCTCACCAACGATGATCATTTTATGACATTACATTCTTATCGTGCTGTTAAATTTCCTTATAAAACTGCTACCGAACTGAAAACTTATGGTGCCAGAATCTACTGCCTATAGATTTCAGTGTGGATTGCAGTTTTTCCACATACAGTTTTATGCTGGCAGAATCTCCTGCCTATAAATACAGGTGTGAAAAACCAGACTGAAAACTATAGGGAGCAATTTCTGGTAGCATAAAACTTTATGTAAAACTGCTACCACTTTTAATAATACATGAACGTTATTTTGATATAATAAATCCTTATACAAATGTCCATTCAAAACTATGGGAAGGATATTTTGGCAACAAAGGAAAAACTAACCGATATACCTGAACATTTTGCCTATCATCATCATCATCATCTTTATTTATAAAGCACTTTAAAACAACCACAGCTGACACAAAGTGCTGTACATTAAA
>JAODJU010000002.1:21803937-21815342 GCA_026776725.1 Gnathonemus echidnorhynchus | reverse complement strand
AGTGCAATGCGAGAGAGTGCAATAGAGGAAATAGAAGAGATGATAATGGGTAAGACAGGCTGAGTCTAAAGTGTAAAGTGCAACAGTGCAATGGGTTGTGCAAAAAGTTCTTGAGGTAGTGGAGTGTATCAATCAAGCAGAAAGCAGACAGATATTCAGAAAGTATCATGAAGAGAATGACACAAAGGGAAACCAAAGAAGCCAGTGCAGATGTTAACCACCGAGGCAAAGATGAAACCACAAACAAAGGAAGACACTCACCGTTGAGAGTAATCTCAAAAGCCCCTGTAGATAAGAAATGGGTCTCCAGCATATTGCTGATGAAAAACATCATCAGGCAGGAAAATATCTGGGAGGTGAGAAACACAGAAGCAGACATTTATAGCCGCAGTACGGTAGGTCGACAGGCTTTCACCTTCTCCATAGCATCAGCCAGCTTCATCACCCCTGTGAACCGGTAGCTGCGTCAAACAAATGAGGCCTAAAGCAGAGCAGGGGGCTCATTTATACACGATGCCAGCTGCAGGAGCCAAGAAAAACCAACTGGTTACGGCTGAAAGCCACACGGCGGAAATATCAGGCCGAAACCACACAAGCTGGATCTCAGCGGATTCCGGAACCACCATGAAATGCAGGTGGACTCCTAGACTGCAAAATGCAGAACAAGGCACTGCCGAGCCCTGTATGTGCCCTGATACACAGGCAATCAGCAGAACTATGGAGGGACATTCATTCATCCAATGATATTACTGCGCGACATCAACACATTAAAATGCTGTCAGCTTACTTAACACATAAATCAAAGCACACATTGGGTTCACTGGGTATCCAGTTCACCCAGGCACTTGAATGTGCGTGTGAGGAAAAGTGCTGCCAAATGAAACAGTGACTATCTTGCTGCACACATACAAGTGGTAACATTCAAATCTGAAGTTTACAGAAGCAGAGACTAAGCTGAACAATCTCTTGGACTGCAGGGATGATTTGGATGCTGTGATGGGGAAGAAACCGGAAATGATGGTTCAGCATGTGGCAGCTAGGACTGGGATTGCGTCCAGAATATTTACCTTTATTGCACCGGAATGTCGTGACACACCTGGCATTAAACAGAGCATCCGCAGAGTTTAAAAACCTTGATCACAAGCCCCTCCACTCCTCACCTTATTGTCTTGGCCCCATGACCAAATAGCCGGAGTGCGGATTCCAAGGAGAGGAAAAGGATTCTGGCCGCTCACGATCAGGGCAATGACGAGGAGTTTGAAATAGGAAATGAAATTTGCAAGGTACCTGTGATGAGAGCGTAAAATAAATATACCCTGCAGACAAAGTCATAGCAGAACAAAGTCTGTTTACAAAATCATCTGCTTACTTGTTGATGGGTTTTGGAGGGTAGTTTTCTCCCTCGATTTTGATGTCCGGGTACAACTGGCTGATAGACCAAGAGTACTCCTGGTACACCTTGCTGTACCCTCAGGAAATGCTGTTTGGGGAAAAAGGGGGGGGGGGGGGGGCAAATAAAAGCTGAACCACAGAAGAGAGCCCTACAAAAACACACTTATTAGAATTGTAAGAGGCTGGCAGGATGCAGGGTGCCGTGACAGAGCCTTCACGATGCCCAGCCAATTTCACTACACTGGCAAAACAGCAACCCGACAGGTTAAGAGGATTAGTGAGAATCGGGGTTTACTGTGTGCTGCCATCTCATTCCCATTAATTATCGCCACCAGATGGTCGAAGGAGCGCCACGGCGCCATCCCAGCATTATATAAACCACAAATCCACACCCAAACTTTAACCGCCGTAAGCGGTTCGGGGTTGGACAGCAGCTGAGAACTGATGACATCCAGCAGATTACGGCAGGGAGCCAGCCTTAATGCTTTCAGGCCATTCTGCAACAAATGTAGTGCTTAATCGATAAATGAATTTAACCATCACCCAAACAAAGTGTTGTAATGGAATCGACTGAAAGGTTCCTGATCTGGTGCTGGATACAAGCAGAACAGCAGAAGATGGTTACAAGCTGCATTCCAAGTTACAACCTTTCCAGCTAAGGATAAAAATTTACAAAAATACAACCCATTGAGCAGCAAGGGGCCTGCTTTATATATCTAGTAGGTCAGGGATTATCCTGAGACAAAAAGACATTTAAGCAGCTTGAACATTAGCTAGATCTCTAAAGACTTCGACACCAAGCTGTCAGTTTAAATACACAGAGGTCAACAAGACACCCAAACAGCATGTTTTAAGACGTCAATTTTTTTTAATACAATAATAAGATAAACATCCGGCTACCAATTACACGTTTGGTTTACTTTGTCGCACAATGCCAGGAAAAATCCGCAGATAATTTGCTTAAAAATCATACCAAAGCAAGGGCCATTGTACTTGGTCACGCGAGAAACATCATGAAAATAAACTACATACTACGCTACAGAAACCTCCGGAGTGCAAATTTTAAGTCTACCGCACACCGAAATTCTCTGAAATTAGACAATTAGTCAAATTTCAAATAAAGAAATAATCTTATGTGGTCATAACCCTAATTTTCATTAATGTATGTTACCAGCGTCACAATTTTAAAAATGACAACCAGAAGACATTGTGAATTTCAAACTGTGGAAAAATAGAAATATCAATCCAAAAATGTTTTCTAAAGTTACGATCATAAAAGAAATGTTTGACATGGTTTCATGGTTTGCTACAATCTCAGCACAGCGAAGCATCCAATTCAAATATTTCTAGCAGCAGCAAAGTCAACCGTTTTTAAACGGAGGAGGAAACGGGGCCGTGAGAGACACGGCTGGCCTAGCGAGGCTCGCTCGGGGTGGTGCGTCGGGAGCAGGGTCCCACACTGTCCACAGCCATAAATAAGGCGTTAACACGAAACTGGCGAGCCGCCGGGATTTACACGAAACACATCTACACCCGCTAAATGGCAGACACCTCTGACTAGGCATCGTGGGGGGCATGCTGAAATAAAAAGGTTAAAAAAATCTTTAAAATGTCTACGGATGACAGTACCAGTACTGAAACCTGAGAACCGGGCCCATGTACATCTGCGGCTTGCCGGCCTTCAACGCATCCAGGTCCCGCGGGCTTTCGGGCACGGCGCCCCGGATGTCGGCGGCCTGCCGCTCCCGGTGCTGCTCTTCACTCAAGTTCCTGCCGAGATAAAAATCCCGCAGAGTGACGACCGTAAACAGCAGCAATGCCGTCAGGATGCCCGTCCGGCTGTACTCGGCCATTCCGCCGCCGGGTTGGGGGTCTTCGTGGGGCTCTTCTGCGCCTAGCCCCGTTCAGTTGTTACCGGGACGACAGGTTCCCTTACACCCAAGTTATCGCGAGAACATAATACGCCGTACACGTTCACGTACTCTTCTTCTTCTTCTTATTATTATTTTTCTGCCGCCTGCATGTAAGACAGACGCCACATGGTGATGGGAGGTCAGAATGACAAGCCAGGCAAATCTTTCCCTACAGGTGGAAGTTCTTATCGCCAGTGTAGTAGCGACCTAATCGACCTGGTTAATGAGCCTTGATTGAGCTGTTAAATGAATTAACAGCAGGACGTCAATGCGTTTAAACATGGTCCCTGTGGGGGGAAACTGGAGTATCCAGAAGGAACCCCACAATGACACAGGGAGAACATGCAAACTCCACGCACATGTAACCCAGGCGGAGACTCAAACCCAGGTCCCAGAGGTGTGAGGCAACAGTGCTAAACACTGCACCACCATGCCGCCCCTTTTAAAGAATTATAAACAATAAAAAGGATTTTTAAAGACAGAAAGTTATTAATGATGACGTGACGAGTAAGAGAATTAATTAGAAGGATTTAATAAAATAAACGCATTTACGGTTAAGTATGATGATGACAGAAATTTGAAGCCTCTATTTTTCGACCATTTAGGGATACAGATGCCAGTTATGCCAACTTCTTATTAACTCCCAAACATTTAAATATTTCATTAGGAGTTGTATAAAAACAGCTTACTACATTTCAATAAATATTCAGATACTTTATTGTGAGCACCAAACTTAACGAAACTGAATTAAAAAATTTTAAATGATATCTAATAAGTAATGGCCGACCAACGACCAATACTATGGTTAAAGATATGTAGTAAACAGAAGTGGTGTCACAGAGATTTTCCATCTTGAAAATGAATCTTTCCATAACGTTTATCTTAGAAAAAAATGAATGTTTATAAAATACTTGAATAATGGGATTTTGTTCTACCACTAAATTTAGATTTTAAGAAATGTACATTTCACAAATGCAGTTTATGTTATAATGAAAAACAGACCTGGGGCTTCTGTCAGGTCCAGAAAATTCCTTCCAGCAACACTTTCTGTTCTCCCATATAAAGTTCAGCTTCAGTTTTAAATATTGCTTCAGCTGCGTAATACAGCTAATCACACATGATCTACCTTCTTTTTGGAGTATTAAATTAAGACACTGTGACAGAAACACATCCTTGTGAGACAAGATGCCTGAAGTAAAATTAGGAAGACATGCTCCACTTTAGAGAAGAGACACAAAACGGCTTTAGTCATAGAGCCATCCACTGGGCATGGGGACGCGGTGGGGGGATGTATTTGCTGGCAGATCCTGGGGGGCCAGCCCTGTACAGGGGCTGCAAAGTCAACAGCCAGGATTTTCAGTTTCCTACTTTTTCATTGGGGTTGTTCTCAATATAAATATGCTTCATTATCTTAATGGAAACTTGTACAAGGAAATTTTTGAAAATCTGAACTGGTCTGGTTTACACTTGTAGCTATACCACAATGCCCCCAGTAAGTGGTTTACACCAGTAAGTGTTTTACACCAGTTCACGCTAGTTGAGACAAGCTGATGAGGTTCACAGGTTCACACCTGGAAATTCCACCAAAAAAAAAAAAAAAAACAATAAAAATATGTCAATCAGGATTGGCAGTGTTTCAGACTTCCTTGCTTCTGTCAGAAGTGCTTCCAGGGCATTGAGGGACCTCCAGCTCCAGGGTGGAGTGAGAGCAGAGGGAGTTTCCAGCTCCAAGCTGACTCCAGGAATCCCTGCATTTGCTCCAGAGCTGCTATGATATTGATCAACAGTATCACTCAGGTTCCAAATGCTTTTACCTAGATGTGATTTCAGAGTCACTGAATTAATTTAGTAAGTATCTGACATCGGAGCTAGCTCTTCTTACCATCATGCCCTTCTGACAAAAACACGGAGCGGTGAAGCAGGGCAGCGGCCTCCTTTGCTGCCCGAAAGCTCTCAGAGAAGGCTGCGGTAGCTGGCACCATGAATGCCGCACCGGCTGCAGAACTATCAGCACCAGCAAGCGTCGCTTCCCAGCCGCTCGGCCAATTGCATGTGTGAGAACAAGAGGCGCAGCAACTGCCCAGGTCTCCTGGCAAGATGGGAGTTCACTGGCAACTGGAAGTCGGCGCGAGGAAGCAGCCGGATAGCCAAACACCACTGGCGGGACAACACTCAGGCCAGATATGGCATTGCAGTGTGAACGATCTAAGGAGAAGGTGATGCTACAGCTGAAAGTTCCCTGGGAAGACAGGAGGGAGGCAGCTAATGAAAGGGAGACGGGGCGGGTGCTGGGTCTCATTAAATGGTGAGAGAGGCAGTGTGCCGTGTACTGCACATGGCGGCAGGGGATCTGCAGGACGACCCCTCTGCAGGGGCCACTGGCTTCACCAGAGGCAGGGCAGTTGTGCCTGCACCTCTTTGCAGAAAGTCCCTGTAAAGTCCTGGAAAAGCCCCAGAACACCTGATTCCTCCAGGTTGCATCACCATAGATGTGTCAAGGTACATCTGAAGATGTATTATTCAAGAGGAATACAGATCTCAGGTGGTAATTATGCTTTTAAAATAGAACATATAACATGTTTGGATTCAAAAACATCCTCATAAATATGGAATAGTAGCCTAGGGCAGCTTAATAAGGAAAGGCTCCTTTGATCCTTAAACCAGTAACTTCTTGCTCACAGGTCTGTGCCATAGCTACGTATTCTATTACGAAGTGCTAAATATTGCTAGTCTATTCTGGAATCTTTAGTATATAAACATACTTCCAATGTAAACATTTGTGCTGGAGTCCTATGGACCTGACAGCACCCAGGGTTATTCTGGGTAGCAGGAGAGCTGTGTTTGCTGGAAGTAACCTCCCCATGTAACTTAGGATAATTAAGAAGAAAACAGGCTTTCTCAAATAAATAATGGCTGTAAAATGAGACAAATTCAGACAGAAAGTATCTGCATAATCTGGAACATTTTGAGGTTGTGTTGCTAGGGAAAGAGAGGTCTGGGCTATCCTGCACACCAATCTGTCATTTAGTAACAATTGGAGGTCCTATATATATATATATATATATAGTTATATATATAGCATGCTGCATTAAATAAAGTCAGTCTAAGAGTTCAATAATTGCTTGGAGACATTTGTGTGGGTTTTGAAGCCATCTGGAGATTTTAACTTCTGCTTGACAGCCTCTTTCATCTCTGGATTTCTAAAACCTGTCACGTAACAGTTTATGCGACAATTAGGTCATGCTGGATCTAGTTTGAGATTTCAGCCCCCCCCCCTCTCCTTTCCACAAAGACGATTCTGACTTTAAAGAAAATGCTATTAAACCACTTAATCAAAGCTCATCACAGTGTCTCTTCATCATAAATACAATGAGGATGTTTTTATGAATGGAGAAGCAAGATAGAAAATTACAGTCTTATGTTTGTGGTTCATTCACCTCTTTGATCTCTTCTTGTCAGTTCAATAAGAAAACCAGGTTGGACTGGTGTGTTTAATGTCAGTATAGCATCTAAAGTATGTTCTATGCCATTCTCCAATACCAGGGTGAATTTCCACACGTTGTGTTTATCATAGCAGAATGAGGATACCTTGTTTGAGAGGTTGGTTTGCCTTCTGCAGATTGTCTGGGAGAGAATCGAATGATTTTGTACAGCTGATTGATTCTACTTATGGAACATACCATGCAGTTTGATTAACAAGAGACAATTCTGTCCACAGTGGCACAGTTTATTTGCTTTATTGTCAAAGCATACAATTTCTGTTACTCATGAGTGTTTGACAATTGTTCCGTTAAAGCATGAAATTAGTCTGGGTGTAAAAGCCTCAGTATGCAAGGGGCGACCTGTATCAAATCCAGCACCTTCATGGATTTCCAAACAGGATGAGAACACTGGACAGGAATGTTCGGATTTGATTTGCGTGTAGGTTTTTACAAGATTTCCGATCTACTGGGTTAATACTGTGCCAGAATATACGTGTCACGTTTAAACAGCTCAAACCAATGGCTCACACTTAATGAACAGCTAACGTTGAGATGCCTTATGTCACCACAAATAAAGCATTTTTTTACCGAGGATATATCATTTACAGAGAATCTTTCTGAAAACCACACAAAGACCTTCATCATCCACCAAGTAACCAGCATGGCTGCCTGTTCTCAGGCATCAGGTAGGAATCTCCATCCAACTTCGAACCACTTAACCTGGCCAGGTTCACAGGACCATGGAGCCCATCCCTAGCAGAAAGGTAGGAGGGCAATCTGGATGGGATGCCAGTCGGCTTCAGGGCAACAACACACACACACACACACACACACACAGATACCTGCAATCAGATCTTTGTGGGGAAAAATGCTAATGCTAACTATGACATCTTTAACCCCTACCCAGACCTAAGCTTAACCATAACCAACCATAACCAATCAAAATGTGAGACTTGTGGCATTTTTAGTTTTTTGATTACATTCATAGATCTTCGTGGGGACCTGAAAAATGGTCTCCACAATGTCAAAAGAACAGATTTTTATTACATTGTGGGGGACATTTGGTCCCCAAAATGTAACATTAACCTAATCCACAAAAACACACACACACACATTACAGATAAATGTAGCGATGCCAATTAGCTTAACTATTTTTTTCGACTGCAGGAGGAAACTGGAGAAGTGGGAAAAAACCCAAATGTCACAGGGAGAACGTCCAGCCGCTGCTGCCTGACACAATCCTAGTTACCTAGAACGCTAGCAGCAGATATGCAGCAACACTGAAATATCAGTCTCAATGATAATGATGGTCAATGTCAGCTTGTCCAAAGTCGATGCAATTTTACTGAAAACCAAACCATCCATTTGCCATCAGATTGTTTCACAGGGTCAGACATCATAGCTGCACCAAACAGCACAGTAAATACTGTCAGTAACAAAATTGTGAAACGTCATTAGAGTCATTAGAGACTAGCACACTACTGGATGTAATTCAAGTACATCTAAGGGCATTACTGGAAGATTAATCAAATGAGATGAGTGTGTTTCAGGTCACTGGGCTGGTTGACTGAACCACCTAAACAAGGCGAATGCAGTCATATCATTCCTGTACCGCAGGAGATGGACAGCTGACAGTGGGCATGGTGCCAAAGATGAGTGCTTCTGAGGAAGGGCGGAACCCCTCAAAAATGTAAAGATGAGCACCAACCCCCAAGGCCTGCAGTCACAGCATAATGATAAACACATATATATTCATCAATCAATAGTACTTACACACCTCACCTAAGAACCGATCCCTTAATACTGATGTCGTTAGTAATTTAAGGTAGAACCTAAAAACATGCCTGCGCTTTGGTTAGAAGCAGAATGGGGATTGTTACCTATAGGCACCGGACATACTGGGAGGCTACGGCAGTTACTGGTATAAATAAGCGATTACTGTAAAAGGTATCCCTAAAGTCAGGTGTAGCTTGGCCCCTGCAGACTGAAAACTCACGTCGCCCCCTTTTGGAAACACTGTAGAAGAACTCTCTCTTTTCTATAAGCCAGTCCAGGATAGACAGTCGGTAGATGGATGGATGGAGGTTTATGCTGGATGTGTGTTATTGCTGGTGATACTGCAAAGGTTGATTCAGCTGACTGGTCTCTCTGATTCTGAGTCAGTTACAGTACAGGTCAGACTTCCTGTGTCAGGACAGAACACGTTTCCGCACTTCCGGACCTCCTCCAACATGAGTGATGTCACAGTCTGAGCAGGCACGTGCGGAACAAGCAGGCTGTGCTAATGACACGCTGACGCGGAACCGGATGTTAAAATTAACGCTGAAACTCTCCGAAAAGGCGAGACATTCAGGCACTGGGCTCTATTTTCGGTCGTCAGTCGGTTTTGGCTACGGAAAAGCTGATCATGAAAACAAACAGAGATCAACACACAACGGAGAATCTTTAAAGTAATAAAAAAAACGTATAACTTTTTCGGCACTAATTTAGCACGACTGAAAGAAGACGGGGCAGCACTGTCGCCTCACATCTCTGGGACCAGGGTTCGAGCCTCTGCTATGACACCATGTGTGTGGAGTCTGCATGTTCTCCCTGTGGCATCGTGGGGTTTTCTCCAGGCACTCCGGTTTCCCCCCACAGTCCAAAAACATGCTGAGGTTATCTGGAGTTACTAAATTGCCCTTAGGTGAGAATGGTGTGTGAGTGAATGGTCTGTGAGTGAATGGTCTATGAGTGAATGATCTATGAGTGAATGGTCTATGAGTGTGCCCTGCAATGGGTTGGCACCCCATCCTGGGTTGTTCTCTTCGGTTTGCTGTGGAGCTTCACCTACTAATTCAGCAGTATCATGGCTAGAGCAGGGCCACCCAATTCTCCTCCTGGAGACCTACCTCCCCGCAGAGTTTAGGCACAGCCCTAATTTAACACACCTGATACAGATAATCAGGCCCTTCAGTAATATCTCAGTATTACAGCCAGCTTAGCTTCAATATAACTGACTCTAATACTGAGCTGCACCTGAAGGGTCTGTTTATCTGTATCAGGTGTGTTAAATTAGGGCTAGACCTAAGCTCTGCGGGGTGGGAGATCTTCAGGAGGGGTATTGGGCAGCCCTGAGATACAGTGTAACTCTGGTCACTACATAGCTGAAATGTGTAATAACTAAACCATACTTATAGAAGTAATATCTCCCCAAAAGTCATATATTTGGCAGCCAGCTACATTGCACTGTTGACATCCCTAAATTGCTCCCCCCCACAGAAGGCTGGATCAGAATATTAGCTGTGATAGTGAGTTTTCACAGGTACACGATATTCCTGTACTGCTGAAATATTGTTCTATACCCCTGCAGCACAGTTTCACTCCGGGGAGTCTGGGCTGATATTTTGTTGTGACTGCAATAATTTTTCATTTAGTTTTTTTAAATAAAAAAAAAATCACAGGCAATACATTTGGCAGAGAGATGGCCATACTGAATTCAGTACTGTTGTCCTATCAATAATACAGTCCACTTCTCAGTCCTCGAAGACAGCAGGTAGTCAGTGTCTTTTTTTTTTTCGTCTGAAGGCCATAAACGGAGGAAGAGGCAATACTATCATACGTCGGTTGCTAGGGCAGGAGGAGATTAACAGCAGAAGTTAAACGGCCAAAAGGAGAGTGACAGATTGAGAGCAAGACAGAGGGGGACCGAGGAGACAGGCGAGTTAGAAGTCATCACAAAGAGAAGGAGGACTAGTCACAGGCACGTTCTTTTGAAGGAGATCTTTATGCTAATTTGTTTCTTCACGTCTTTCGCAGTACACGAGATTCTTCCGTTCTCGACCAAGAGAAGACGGACTTTGGGGTCCCCTCAGCATGGGCAGGCGTTTCTGGGGTTGGGTTCCTGGGAGAGCTTTAATCTGCCGTCCTCTCTCTCCACATCCCTGTAGAGGAGGGACTTCTGGGCCTTAAGTCGGCAAGCCAGACACATGAAGATGGAGTCCACGTTCTGACTCTCCTTGGGGTCCTTTGCGGATGTCTCGAAGAGCAGCATGTTCTGGGAGTCGGCGAACTTGAGAGCCACGTTGGAGGGCACCTGGATCTGGTCGAGCAGGTCGCACTTGTTGCCCACTAGGACCCTGGGTACGGAGGGCGAGACGCGGTGCCCGTTGCACTCCTGTATCCAGGTCTTCAGGTTCTGGAAGGAGGACATCTTGGTCACGTCGTAAACAAAGACCACGGCGTGCACATTGCGGTAGTAGTGCTCCACCATGCTCTTGCGGAAGCGTTCCTGGCCGGCCGTGTCCCACACTTGCACCTGTCCACAGAAAAATCAGACCTGTCAGTCACACACAAGAGGGGGTACAAGCACTATATAACCGGTAAGAGAGGCAGGACACCCATGGAACTGCTGTTCTGCCCTAAGCAATTAAACAGGAATTACTTCAGTAAGTACATGCTGTTTATTCTAGGTGTCTACTGACCAAATGCAATGACATACTGTATGAATAACTTGTATATAATAATGTGAATAACTTGTCTTTCTACTGGTGACCAATGGGGAGGCCTTATATTTTTCCAAAGCCTCATTTTTTTTCAAAGCCTCTTTGAATGCCTCCAAGGTTACAGAAATCACCAG
>JAODJU010000002.1:21789396-21801195 GCA_026776725.1 Gnathonemus echidnorhynchus | reverse complement strand
TTCAACCAACCAGTTGACCATAAAGAGTCACAGTCACAGAGTAGTCAACTGGTTGGTTGAAACAAAATCCCAGTCTGGACTTTTACTCTCTAGACCTGAATTACCCAACTCTGGATACCGGATGCAATGCACACTTGACTTAAAGATTCTGTTCCAGTGGATGAAATTCAGCTCATGATTTCCGGCTGAAAGGTAAGTTAAGGCCCACTGCTCATATGACTTGAAGGTAAGTAGCTTTGAAGTCTGTTCCCAGAGCGTTCTTTGCATTGCATTTGTAAATCCCTGAGTTCATGAGCACTGGCTTTTGTATCACCAGGCTGCCTTCCATCGTCATATGGATGCTGCCCTGTGCTGCGAAACGGTTACTGGGAACAAGAGTTGTCCGACCAGGCAGAGTCCAGGAGATGTCAGGCTTGGGCGTGCCAACGGCGATGCAGTTGAGTATGACGGACGATCCCCTGTTCACTCGCATTATGGATGGGGGTGCACTTGTGATGCGGGGGGGATAGACCGTCACCGCCACAGGGTAGGAAATGGTCGATGAGCCAAACATATTAGAAGCTTTGCAGGTGTAGGTGCCTCGGTCAAATGTGGTGATGTCTCGGAGAATGAATGTGCCATTTGATAAGACAGTCACTCTACCAATGACCTGAGGTTTGTCCAACATCAAGCCACTGGGTAGATGCCAAGATATGGTAGCCTGAGGCCAGGCATCGATAGCACAAGGGAGGTTTAGATTCTGGCCGAAGGAAATCTTTACTGGTCCAGATGTTCCCCGGACCTGGGGTTTTTTTCCTAGTTCCAGGGAGTAGCGCTTCTCTGCTTGTCCTGCTACATTTTTGGCTAAACAACGATAGACTCCTTTGTCAGTTGTCGTTGACTGCAATATTCGCAAAGTTCCGTTGCCTTGGTAGTGAAGGAAACGTTGAAGTCTAGTGCCTGGGATGAGTACTGTGCCATTGGGTAGCACCCACACATATTCTGGGACTGGCTTGCCTCGGGCAAGACATTTCAGGACAATGTCCTTTCCGTCAGCCTTAAGGGGTAGAACCTCAATATTTGGGATTGCAAAGCTTGGCTTCTCAGCAAGAGATGCCACTTCAAGGTCAATCTGCAAGGATGCCTCGCCCATATCGTTTTTTGCTAGGCATATAAAGCGACCCTCATCTGTCTTTCTTAAGCCTCGTAGCTCCAGGCTCCCATTTTGATGTACTTGGAACCTACCACCTTGATAAGGAGCTGGCAATGAGATCCCATGAGATGTGGTCCAGATGATGGCTGGTTCTGGCATACCCTCTGCTTTGCAATCCAGAAGTTGTGTCTGATAAGACACTGCCAAAACATTCATGCTAGTCTGTCCCCCTTTGCCATTTATGTGAGGCTTCTTTGCCTCTACCTCAAGTCTCACATTTTTAATATCATCTCCTGCTGAGTTCCTGGCCAGGCAAGCATACTTTCCCCGATCATCTAAACCTACCTGCTTAATTACTAGGGTACCATCATCTAAGATTTGGTACTTAGGGGAAAGAGATCCAATGATGTCATTTCTTGGTGAAATCCATATAATAGTGGGAGGAGGGTCACCTCTAGCCTCACACTTCAGATAGGTTGGCTTGCCAAGCTGACCCCAGTGGGACCCCTGGTCCTTGGACAAGATCTTGGGAGAGTCTTGGACCACCTTGATGCTAACCTTCATTTCATCCTCCCCAAGCTCATTCTTAGCGTAGCATGTGTAGTCACCCTCATCTCCCTTGCCCATCTGTTGCAGCAGGAGTGTACCATTCCCAAAAATTATGTAGCGACGAGATCGTGTCCCACTGTCATCTGACTGGAGGGCATTGCTTATCATGGTGCCATCTGGCAGAGTCCAGGACACCTCCGGATCCGGGAGGCCTGAGGCTACACAGTCAACTTGGAAATTGGCCCCGTACACAACTTTCTTTGCTGCTGTGCCTAAGTGTTCTATCTTGGGTGGCTTCATGAGGACCTCGACGAGGAAGAGCTCCATCTCCTCTCCATTGGGTCTCTGGAATATACAGTAGTAGGTACCCGCATCCCTGTCTGTCAGCTGCTGGATTCTGAGTGTGCCGTTGGGGAAGGCAGTTACCGGTCTCTCAGGACTGAAAAGAGATTCACACAAGAGTGTCATTAAGAAAGGGCTTAATGGTAAATCGGAACAATCTTTATATTAAAGCGTCATTTATAAAATCTAGAAGGAACATCCATTATTTGTATTAAATAGAACAAAAAGCCATGTAAAATATATCCCAGTGTGTGATAGGTGATTATTCATTAAAACTGAAAAATAGTTATATTCAAATCTAGGTACTGAAAATGGAGAAGAGAAAAATTACTTGAAAGTGCTGAGAGTTGGACACAGTCCCTAAGAACTCACGGTTGATGCTGTGGTTATGTTCTGTCACTTTATTATATGTTTAATAACAGACTATTACAATTTCAGAAGCTTGTTGACTCTGATTATGAGTACTGATTATGCTGCTTTACTGTAAATGAGGGTATGTAGAGAGGAGATCAAGCTGTTTCAGGTGATTTTTAATGAACCCTCATGTCCCACTATGTCCAAGTGTTTGTGTGCACTGAAGCCAGACTGAGAGGAGCATTAACTGCATTTCTGTTCAGGACTGTTGCGTTCTGAAGCACCTTTGGATTATTGTGACATTTTTTGTTTTCAGAAGTAATTGACCCAATTTACAGATTTTTTTGTGATGTACATGTTCATTGTGTTCAAAGGTAAATTTTTGTGGATGTGTAAGAACACACATACAAACATATTATTGTTGCATCATAAACACTAAGCACTGTCCTTATACCTGTAGCGATGATCTAGTTGTGTTTTGGAGGGCAGCCTCCAGAGGGCACCGCGCTGGCTGCTCATCGACTCAGGGCAGTGTAAGTACACTGTAGAACCGTACATGGCTGTTACTCGGTGCTGCTGGGACGGATTGTGCCGGGGACTGGAGGGCTCCTGTCTGATGTCCAGCTGTACCGCTCTCTTGGAGGAACCCACCGCATTGGTGGCATAGCACTCGTACTTCCCGGAGTCGGTGGGCAAGCTGCTTCTCACATACAGCGTGCCATTGGGAAAGACGAAGAGACGGCCATCAAGGAATTGGGATGGCTTAATGTGCTCCCCACTTGGAATAGTCCACTTGAGGAAAGGTAGGGGTTCCCCCTTAGCTGTGCAGTGCATGTAGACATTCCAGCCTTCCTTCATCTTGATGTTTTCCGAGGCCTCCTCTTTGATAACTGGTGGCAAGGCAGCCACATGGACGCGATAGGTCACTGTGTCCGCCCCTGCTGCATTGCTTGCGATGCACTTGTAGTCCCCTTTGCTGGAGAAGTTGGCTGCTGGGATCATCAGCGTGCCATTGGCTAAGAGTTGAGTAGCTGCAGCATCTGAGGGAGATTCTTCACGCACAAATGTTCGGTCTGGAAGGAGCCAAGAAATCTGAGCCTTGGGCCTCCCCCCTGCTACACAGTCCAGACTGACAGGCCTTCCCAGGTATACAGATACATCTTTGGAAGCCGGGGCTGTGATTTTAGGAGGCTGAGTCAGCACCGCCAGTGTGACCACCATTCGGTCTGAACCAAACTTGTTCTGTGCCGTACAGAGGTACTGCCCTCTGTCCTGCAGCTGGACGTTCTGGATCACAAACGTGCCATTCCTCAGAACCTCAAACCTTTGCCCGTGCTTTGTGTCTTCTTGAATGGTGGCACCTGTTAATGAGGGAGACGGGATGAGCGTGATTGTTTTATTTATCTTAAATCAATGAGGTCAGGGTGACAGAGATTAATGGGTTACGTAAAGCCCTTGTCTGGTGATTCCCTGTTGATGAGGCAGAAAGTGCCATAGAGAAGAATTTGTTGAAAAACTAGCTGTAAAAGATAATTAATATAAAATATTAAACATTTTTATAATTGACAAATAAATTATTTGTGAGGACAGCTAATCCATGATAGTTTTGTTGAATGAATTCATTTTAGTGCACAATTTCTCAAAGATATGATGATGTTCTTACCAGTGGAGACTTTGGTCCAGGAGACCATCGGTTTTGGGTCCCCCATGGACTCACAGGGCAGCACCACGTCCGACTCGGCCAGGGCTGGGACGCTAACGACGTTAGCTGACGTTATTCTTGGCTTCACCCCACTGCCCATCAGCTGAGGGAAGGGTAGCGCAGTGCTCAAAATTCTGGGGCCCCCATGGTGGTAGTGCCATCGGCTACCATACAAGACACTGGCCGTATGGTGTGGCCTGTTTGTGTGTGAAGGAAATGGTGTGGGGGCTGCCGTACTGTGGCTTCTTGGGGTAACAGGAGCCTCGAATGGTTTTGGGGTAGGGGAACTGACTCTAGGTTTCGGTGTGATGATCTTCCCTAGTTGTGAAAGGCGACGGGCATCGAGCTGCGATTGCTTATGTCTGTTTCTGAACCTCGAGAGCCAGTAGTCTCTGGTTCTGCTGGCTGAGGGACTTATAAGTGGCCGTGATGTCTGGGCCAGGCCCGATTCTGACGGGAAAGCCGTTGGTTTGACAGTCTGAGCAGTAATTCCTGGCCGGTTTGTCACCCCGTCGTCCCTGCCAACTGGGTGAAGGGAATTCCAAGGTCTGTGCACAGAGGAAGGATACAGGCGTGAATTATAAACTGGCGGCCAGGAGGTGAATCGAGCCCAGTGAGCCCAGGAGAAGGTGGAAGTAGAGGGCGGCTGTGTGTTTGGAACATGAACCTTTTTGTGAACGTGCTGCTGCCTGGACCAGGGGTGGTCGACAGGAGCTGCTGGAAGATGGTGGGTCTTAGATTTAGATATCGTGGAATCCTTATCCCATGGACTCCCTGTGTTACGGGAGTCTTTCCACTTATTTACCATGGCTGGATCACTTTTGTTGGACAAACCCTTTTGCTCCATCAATGGCACTATGTGTGTCGTGGCTGGAGATGCAGAGACTCTGTCTTGCATTGGTGGGGGTTTGATGTTTCCAGGGGAGTTAAACCGAATAGACGTGGGTTCCATGGTTGTTTTCCATGCAAATTCATTATTATCTTTTTCAGATGACACCATAGTAACTTCTGCCTCCTTCCTCTGGTTTGGTTCTGCAGTAATGTATGGCATATATCCTGATACAGTTGTACTGATGGCAGTGTTACCTGTAAGAGACTGATGAATCCTTTGTAAACTTCCTACTGTTGGGGTTAGTAGCTCACTATGAGCAGATTCCTCTGTTATTGGAGGAAGCTGGTGATCTGAAGGTAGTTTAACCTGTTCATTTGAACTATCAACAGCTATTGATGCCCTTGGCAATGCTGCATTATTTTCGTCTTTTCTATATTTGTCTAACCTGTCAGTGTTTCTGGTGGTGTTTGAAGGGACTTGTTGACTGCTCTCTACTTTACCCTTCGAGGGGTTTAAATTTATTGGCTGAATCTTTCGCTGGGGGGGTCTCCTTCGTCGATATGGAAGTCTCCGTCGGTTTCCTGTAAAGGAATTGGAGGGTGATGATTTTGCCCCACCCTCTGTTGGACGTTGGTCCATTGATTGTTCAGGCTGTGCTACCGGTTGCTGATTGGAAAGAGTCACATGACTACTACCAGTGTAAGTAATGTCAACAGAAATGGAATTTATCAAAGTTGGTTTAGGAATATTTGAATCTCTGTCAAAATAAGTAGGTATTGTGGTAGTGAATTCATCTGATGTGCTCTCCTGACCTGGAGTGGTAATAACAGAAGCTATGGTTGTGGTAGTAGTAGTAGTGGAAAGAGTTGGGGTTAACGTAGTTGAAGTAGTTGTTGTTGGAGTGGGAGTAGTGGCAGTACTCATTTTACTTGTAGCTGTCATTGTCTCTGCTGTAGATGCCACAGAAGTAGATTGTGTGCTAGTTGAGCCCTTAGCATGAGCCTTAGCTATTATCTGAGCCCAACGGTTAGGGTCAAGCTCCTTAACAGACTTGTTTAACTTCCTCTTTCCCTCCTTGAAGTTCACCCCCCTGTTAACTTGACTGAAACTCCGGCCAGAACCATGAGGCTTTCCACTCGTTCTGCGAGGTGCCGGTGTAGGAATCAGGCTTCCTGTTGTCCCGAAACCCGAACCTTCATCTTCAGAGTCCTCTGTAGGAAATTTTACATTCTTGACAGGGGCACTTCCTGTCAGCTGCTCTGCGCTCTGTGATTCTGTGTCTTTATCTCCCATGATCGTGACACGGTGAGACAGCATGTCCACCCCATAAAGATTAGATGCCAAACAGCTATATTCCCCAGCATCCTCTTGTGCTGCCGCCCTTTTAATGACCAGTGTGCCATTTGTGGCTACATAAACTCTGTCGTGTCGTGGTGAAGGGTGCAAGATCTGATTTCCAGGCAGGAACCAGCTGATTTTGCTGGGCTGAACTGAAGAAACAGAGCAGGGGAGAGTGAGGGTTCCTCCACTTTCCACAGACATCGCCTGACCGTTCATCGAATCAGGACTAAGCAGGAGCTCCCGCACTGTCAGCCTGAAAGAGACAACATCCACATCACTGGCTGTCTGCACAAGGCAGTGGTACAAACCAGAGTCAGACATACTTGCACTTTTTATGACTAAAACTCCATCCTCTGAGGCCTCCAGTCTGTCATGGGAAGTGTTAAGAATGGACAGATCAGGGAGCATCCACTGCACAGTCTTTCTTCCAGAACCGATGACTTTACATTCTAGACTGACGTCGGAACCTTCCAGAACAGCCTGCAGTCTCCCAGGGGTTCCACGTTGTACCATAGCCCAGGTGTACATGTCAGCCCCTTTGTCTTCCTGGCCACTGATGTGCTTTGAGATGAAGGTGGAGAAGTTCAGGACCAGTTTTTTTGTTGTGGTCCTGCGTCTGTTAAGCTGCAGAGTGACCCTCGGCTGCAGCAGCCAAGCCGGCTCTGCCATTAGATGGCCCTTGAGCTCAGTGAAGTAGGGCGAGTCCTCATTTGCCAACTGGGAATACTGAAATGTGGTCCTGGTGGTGTTTTCCTGCCTCAGACCCCTTTCCAAAATAGCTGGGCTCTCGTAGTAGTAGGCGACCAGCTTCCAGAGCTTCTGGAGCTCATCCCGATCGATCTCGCACTCCAGCTGGCTAGCCAGGGTCACATTGACTGCCACCCACCCTGGCATCTTCAGGTTCTCCCAAGCCACGGTGGAGGCCTCGCTTGGCCGTTTCACTGCGCAGCTGACGTGTGCCCGGTTTTCATGGCTGTCGGACAGCACGAAGGTGAGCTGCCCCAGGGGTGGCTCCAGGTCCTTGGTGTAGGGGAGATCAGGCTCAGAATCCTCCCAAGCGGCGACGTCCCGCAGCTTCAGCGGAGACTGCACCATGGGCTTCTCGCAGGGCAGCTGACTAGCAGACAGCTGGAAGATGTGGCTGCCGTTTAGGTGCTGGGGGGTGTGACAAATGGCACAGCTCTCGCTCAGGCTGGAACTGCGTTCTTTTTTGCACTTAATCACCCCTGTGAGGAGAGAGACAGGTAGACAAGGACAAGTATATGCAAATTACTTATAATGGTATGATACTTGAACCTGAAAATATTTAAAGGGGCAGTACACCCAATAAACAAAAATCATATGTTTTAGATATGGTGTAGGGCTATTTATCCATCATGATTGTTGTGGTGAAAGTTGCCTAGTTTTGGAGATATCAGCTGTAGAACATAACGGGACTGAATGTATTCTTTGATTCTCTGATTAAAGTGCCAAAAAAATACATTTGAATAATTCCACAGCTGTGTCTCTGTCTTCCTCGGGTAAGCTTTAACGTTAGGTAGCTCAGTGGTGCTAGGTGGGGTAGCAGTATTGGTTAGCATCAGCTACCAGCACTAACAAATAGCAACAATACTATCTTAGTTATTAGTGATTATAGCTCGATACTGTTAGCTCACCTAGCACCACTGAGCCAGCTAACGCTAGAGCTCAGCCATGGAGAATGCCATTGATGTTTACGTCAGCTCACATTGTCAGGAGCATGAACTTCTACACAGTGGTATGGTTGGTGTGTGGAGTTTGGTAATAAGAAATAAAGTACGCA
Source organism: Gnathonemus echidnorhynchus (assembly GCA_026776725.1). Taxonomy (NCBI): domain Eukaryota; kingdom Metazoa; phylum Chordata; class Actinopteri; order Osteoglossiformes; family Mormyridae; genus Gnathonemus; species Gnathonemus echidnorhynchus. Next base: position 21,793,142 of record JAODJU010000002.1, on the reverse strand, counting down.
CTACCAGGTCTGTGGATTATCTTGAGTAACCGAGTCAACATTTTTGGTAAGCAACATTACTGTTGAATTTTTCAAATGTATTTCTTAGGCGATTTCATAACCACAGAAGGAATGTCATTCACTTCCATTACATTTGAGAACAAACTGGCATTTCTATGCCCGATATCTCCAAAATTAGAAAATTCTCACCATAACAATGTAGATGGATAAATAGCCCTACAGCTTATCTGAAACATATGCTGTTTTGATTTTGGGGTGTACTGCCCCTTTAAATGGACTGGTCCCTAATAATGTAAAGCTGACTTTTTCTTGTCTACATAATAAAATTTGGTAATAAAAGGCTAATAGACACATTCATTTACAAAGCAAATGCCATTATCCAAAGCCACATATATTTTTTTAGGAAATGGGGTCCACCGGTTCCTGGGGCAATTGGGGGTTAAGGACCTTACTCAGGGGCCCAGCAGAAAAATCACTTTGCCGACACTAGGATTTGAACCAGCGACCCTCCAATCACAGGCATAGTATCTCGACCCAGTGAGCCTCACATAACCCTTTCTGTTGCTTTTAATAAAAGAGGCAAAGAGATGCTAATGGATACATCGTACCCTCGTTCCTGCTGTGCCAGTCTAAGAGCCAGTGCAGATGGCAGTCACACGCCCAGGGGTTGCCATGCAGGGAGAGGACCTCCAGCTTGTTCAGGTGCTTCAGGGTCTCGGGCAGCAGGAACTCCAGCTGGTTGTCGGACAGGTGCAGGTGGCGCAGGCCGGAGCCCCAGAAGGTGCCCAGGAAGGAAATGGTGATGAAGGTGTGGGGGTGTAGCTCCTGCAGTCGGTTGGCCTCCAGCTGCAGCAGCTTGAGGGAGGTGAGGCTGTTGAAGGAGAACGGCTCGATGGACTCGATGGCGTTGTGGTCCAGGTGCAGCCGCACCAGGCCCGACAGCCCCCAGAACATGCCGGGTTCTAGGCGCTTCAGCTTATTATAGCTCAGCTTCAGTATCTAGAGTGGGGGAGGGGGGGGGGGCACAGCAAGTTTAGGCAGGACTGCACATTATTCCCATCCAGATCATGTGCATTTCCATTGCTGTAAAACACTCCCCATCTCTCCACGAGTACAAAAAATGCGACATTGGCCTCAGTTTTAATACAAAACTCTCATAGGTGAGAAACTGCACTACATCAGTAACAGAATACAAAGTGATAAAACAATCACTGAGCTGGACACTGTACATTTTAAATCAATTTTATTTCAATCATTTTAAATAAAATTAAGCAGTAAGTATTTAATTTTTACATGGGGAAACTGGGTGGTTTTCACATGTTCTGTTTTGCTCTGCATCAGAGACTCAGCACCAGGCATTAAGGGCCTTGCTAAAGGCCCATGAGTTAGAGGATTATTCTGCCATCTACAGTTTTTGAGCTCTTGACCTGGTGGACACAGATCCTTAACCCCAACCCACTTCAACACCATTACCTATAGTGAGGTTATGGTGTATAACAGCGTTTCCCAACCCGATCCTCAGGGACCCCAGACAGTCTGGGAGCTGGGAGGGAGCAAAGACTATCTGGAGGGTCCCCGTTAACTGGGTTGGGAAGTACTGGTGTATAAGATTACAGGTATCATTTACATTTGATTAACACATTGGCATTGCAATTAACATACTGATGGACAGCTAAGGCAGTTTATGTAGTAAGATTTACATGCACCATGACCGGAATTTTTTCTGGCACTGTTCGTACCCATCTGCTGGCCATACCTGTAGCGAACGCAGATTATAGAAGGTTCCAGAAGATACAGACACGATGTCATTTCCGTGGAGCATGAGCATCTCAACGCGTGGGAGCTTGGTGAAGTCAGAAGCACCCACCAGATGGATGCTGTTGTAGCTGTGGGCAGAGGGCTGTTACCTCACGCGCATGACAATGGCAGTGTGTCTGCACCCTTTCGGGACCTGCACCATGAATTATGGATAGCACACTGATTTTTTCCCTTTAAGAATATGAGCCATCCATTATAGAGAACCCACTGGGTTGTGCCCTTTCAGGAACTGCACTGTAGATTATGGTAATGCAGTGACCTGTCCCCTTTCAAGACCTGAACTGTAAATTATGGTAATGCACTGACCTGTGCTCTTTAAGAACCTTCACCTTAGATTATGGATAACTTCGTGACCTGTGCCCTTTCAGGACCCCTCCATTGTAAATTATGGTAACACACTGAACTGGGCACTTTCAGGACCTGCATTATAGATTATGACTAACACTATCATTGCACTGTATGCATTAGTGTGGCAGAATAATCATGTGTCTTTCTTTCAAACTCCTTTGACACATATACGGAGTGGGGCAGTCAGCTACAGTCTTTTTGCCTCATGTCAGATCTATAAACGTTAATTATGTCACACGGCACTGGCTGCATTACTATACTGTAAACATTCGAACTTTCAATAAAAACAGCAACCCATAAGAGTGTGGACCAGCCTGAACTGGGAGGGCCAAATGCAGTTAAGTGAAGGGTGTGGCTGGAAGCCAGAGGAGCTCGAAGATTAAGTGAGCTTTATTAAACACCCCACCCTGGATATAGGAGTGCAGTCTTTTCCCCTTCAGCGATTCAGGCTGTACACTTCAACCTCTGAGCGTGATTGGGCAAAGCTGCACAAGGCAGGGTGTGGCCCTATAGTCTGGCAGTGAAAAGAGTGAAGACTTCCTCGCCAATGACTTTATTAGCTAACTTCGTCATGGATGCTTGGCAAAATGGTTTTTCTTTTACAGGGAGAGGCCGGATATTCCCCCTTTGGTGGCATGTTTGGCAGCCATTGATGTAAACAAAGAGTAAAGTCTGTCTCAGAACCTGTTTCTGTTTCCAGATATAAAAAGCATCCATTTCAGTATGTGAAATATTTTATCCACAGTTAACCCTAAACTGTACTTTAAAGTCAGCCCTGATTGGATGGCGTTGTGAAGGAGGTGTGGCCTACCCCAAATTGATGCGTTCTGTGTCCTCGGGTAAGCTAGGCGGGACGGACAGGAGATGGCGGAAGGTACAGTGTACCTCCCGTGGTCCGGGGCAGTTGCAGGACCTTGGACAGGGGTGCAGGGCGAGGGAGGTGGCCAATAGCGAGGTGAGTAGTGCCACGGCTGCCCAGCCAGTGGAAACGCATGTGGGAGCCATCGTTTCTCACTCACATTTACGACATCATCGCACCTGGAATGACACACCCCACTGCATGCATGATTTCCAGTTATCAATATTAATTATTATGATTCTGATTAGTATGACCGCACACGTCTTTTTGCCTTGTTTAGTCACATCCCCTTTTTAAAACGACACTGCGGCTGCTGAACCGTTCCATTCTTCACTGGAACTTGACGCTTCCTTTGAGAGAGAGAGCTTATCTCCTACCGAAACAGCAGTATGTGACATGGTAGGCCAACTTAAATGTTTTATACTCACTGCCTCCATGAGTTGTCACTTATAAACGTTAGTGACGTTTATCGTATTTTCAAGAAGACAAGGAAAGCACCACGTATACATATTTTCTTGGTGATTCTGTAATACTGCTGCAGTATTCTCTACATACCACTCACACTGCCACTTTGGATTGCGACTTTGCTCTGCTACATATCGCTTTGCCACCTCGTGCTGAATTATATTTTGTTAGATACCTTGTAATAATAATAATAATACATTTTATTTAAAAGGCGCCTTTCTGACACTCAAGGTCACCGTACAGGCATACATAAAAA
>JAODJU010000002.1:21702888-21719058 GCA_026776725.1 Gnathonemus echidnorhynchus | reverse complement strand
GTGAAAAGATAGATGCAAAAACAAAATGTCCACTGCAATGGACATAAATGAATGGGTGGGGTCTCAGGAGGATATAAGAGTATAAATGCTTGTTTCACAGATGTCTGTGACTCAAAAAGAAATGAATTTATAATTAACTTATTTAATTTTGGTGTTTCTTTTACAATGGAACATCATCACATTAGGATATCAGTACAAATTCTTTCTTTGTTACAATAGACCATGTGGCTAATTTAAATATTTCTCTATTTGTCTAATTTCTCCCTAAAAATGGCCTTTTATGCATAGCACGACAATGCAGGGCCTGGATGTCCTTGCATATACTTCACAATGCCCTCATCTCTAGGGCACGAGTTAGATGCTATTATGCCATTAGGGTTTTATTAGGTACCATCTGCTACGCCAAGTTGGGCACGAAGGAAGCAGCAGGCTGCACTGGCCAGCAAAGCGAAATACTTTATTAATACCTAACGGAGAAGTGAGGGGGGTGCAAGCAGAGGTGAGCGAGTATGAGTCCTGAACTGGGCTACTTCCTGCTGGAGGCTTTTCCCAGCTATCCAGGAAGATGAGGACATCAAGGTGCGATGGATGGCAGGCTGCTGACAGACAGGGGTTTTATGATTCAAGATGAACTCTGCAGGGTCCAGAAGTAGAGAGAAGGACACAATAAATGAATGTAATTCAACAAATTAGTCGGAAGAGTCAAACTAAACAAATTAGCCAAGCAAATGTAACTAAATAAACTAGCCAAACAGGCTACTTAAACTACACAGGCTTAGTATAAGTGGAGCATAGTGCTTGGTCCAGGATGGAGATCTAGATAAGGTTCTGCTTCGTTCATGGAATGTAGGTTACTCAATAGACAGCATTCCACTAGAAATTTCCACCAAGGTTTTCAGGTTCTCCAAAGTGGGGTTCATTGTCGAGTCCATTCATCTTCTTGCCGGTTATTCCTTCTGTTTTTATGTTCAGCTTTTCCAAGAATGATGGTGTTTTCCAGTGAACTGGGTCTGTTCATTTATGCTCTAAAGGAGATGCCTGCATTCTCCTCACAATTGTGCTTGAAGTGAATGTTCAGGCTTGGTTTGACCAAGAGGCCACTTGTTTGTTTTTCTTGTGATCTTTGAAAGTCTTCTCTTAATGTTCAAAGGCAAAAATGCCCGTCCAGCTTTCACACCCATAAAGTGTCACATAAAACGTTGTATTCTGACCAGTTAAGATACGATATGTCAGTACTTTTGTAGATATTTTTGAAGTTATGGTTCTGTCAAGCGCAAGTATATAGAATGTTTCTGTACAGCTGGACACTTTACTGTTGATTGTTTCAAGGAGGCAAAAGCTGTCTGTAACATTTTAGCCTACAACAGCAGCACCAAATTAAGCAACTGATCCTTTGGTCATAACCTTGCTTTTCTTCAGATTTACTCATATCTTTCCAATCCGTCATATAAATGTCTCTAGATGTATCTTTAGATATGTATTTTTCCCCAATAAATGTGTGGTGTCATTTGCTTAATGTTGGATGCTGGTGGTTCTTTCATCTACCTTGAGTCCACAGTTGCCTTCACCCGGTGCAGTGTCTGGCTCAGTGGCCTAGGCCTGTGTGCACAAGGCCGCTGGTTCCAACCCAGCCTCAGCATGTCTGCGGGTCCTTGAGCAAGGCCCTTAACCCCAAGCTCCCTGGGCGCTGCCATGAGTGGCTGCCCTTCACTCACAGCTTGCTTACAAAGAGCAAGTTGAGGGAAGTGTAAAAAAGACAATTTCCCCATGGGGATTAATAAAGTGATGAATGTTATTGATTATTATATTTTTTCAACAAATGCTTTGCAAACAAGTTGAATAGTATATATCCTTGTCAACCTCTCTTACTGTACCTCTTTAATCTGATACCGCTCCATTTCTGCAGTATTCACCATGTCACCAATACTCAAGAGTTCACCCTGGGGATAACTGAGGGTTGGGGTAGAGCACAGGTGCAGAAGCACTTAAAAACAAGGACAAACAGCAAAGAGGTTGCAAAAGTAGGCGCTTTGCTGAGATATTTGTGGACCAGTACAAAGTGCAAAGCTATGAGTACTGTTGAAAACCAGGCACTGTGTCCCAAAGAAAAAAGTCTTAAGCAGGATACATAAAAGACAGCAGTGAAATCACTGGAACCATGATTAATCCTGATGAATAGCGAATCCTCCAGCAGGATTCCCGTGCCCCCTTTGGCACCCTCTTGTGGACACTATGAGTGTGGCACTAAGCGGTGACACACCGTGGCTTTGTAACCAATGTAGAGATTCTTCATGAGGACAATAAAATACCCCACTATATCATTTTCCTAAGAACATTCCATAGTTTGACACTTTGACTGCTTAGTCAAAAGCTTTGTTGTAATCAATGAAACTGATATTGGCCGACTTCTGGTATTATCATTGGATTTTTTTGATTACCCATCATACGTTGTCTTCTATTGTTCCTTGGCCTTTCCTGAATCCAGCTTGTGGATCAGGCAATTTCCTATCTATGTAGGGTTCTAATCTGTATTGAATGATCTTTAGCATAATCATACTGGGGTGTAATATTGGGAAAATGTACCATAGTATTCACACTCTGTCATGCCTCCTTTCTTTGATATTGGAAAATAAAAGAATCTCTTTCAATCTCTAGTCCATTGAATTGTTTTTCATAATTGTTGGCATACTTTGATCCAAACATTTCTATTATGTTTCCTATTACTATTGGGATGGCATCTGTCCCTGTGGCTTTCCTGTTTGCAGTGATCTCACAACTAATATGACATACCCTTCCATTCCAGAAGGTGTATAGCTTTATTAAATATATATTGCCTCTTGTTGTCTTATCTGTAGAGGTCCTCTCTGTATTCCCACCATATCTACTTGATCTTTGTTATTATTTTTTATTATTTGCCCATTGATGTCCTTCAGCACACCAGCTCAAGGCTGGAACATCTCACGAATCTTCTGAAAAGCGACCATTCTTTGTTGATTCATCCTTCAATGACTTTGCAGCTGTTGTTCTAAAGTTGTTCATTTTCTTTACTGAATTCATGACTTGGTACGTGTAAAAGATCTTTGTCTTTCCTGATTTTTGGCTCCCTTTTTTCTTTTTGCACTTTCATTTTTTGTCTGTCTTCTGCCAGACTCTTTATTTAGCTTGTTTATTTGACCAAACTTCTTCCCAGATTCTTCTTGGATGAGGTCTTTGAATTCCCCCCACAGCTCCTCCAGTACTCTATTAAGTAGGTCCAGCATCTATAATCAGTTTCTGACTTTTTCCTGGGAGAAAGTGGGTATATTCTCCAGGTCATTTCAGATGCTCATGTTCCTTTTCAGCTTCACTTGGAGCTTACACATAAGCATGACCATGATTGGTTCCACCATCTGCTCCAGGCCACGTCTTTGCTATATGAATGAGCTCTTCAGTTGTTCTGGCACTGACAATATTGTCTAATTTATTTGATGACGCTTTGGTTGCTTGAAGAATGTATTGGCAATGAAGAAGTCATTGGAATCACAGAAGCTGATTATTTGCTCTCAAAATTTGTTTCTGTTTCCAAGTCCAAACTAACCAACTGTTTTTCCTACCTTCTCATTTCCAGTTTTGGCAGTCCATTCTCCAGTCACCAGAGATAAATCTTGTTTGTCTGTTTCAGTGTGAATCTTGTCAGTTTGCTGGGTGTTATAGCTTTATAACTGTCATGTATAAATTGGTGTCAACATAAAAAGCCCATAGTATGGAAATTTGGATGGGCCACAGAATTATCTAATGGTGCCTTTCCACAGCCACCAAGAACTGGGCCGTACCTGAGCCGTACTGCAAACTGACAGACTTCCTTTGTAAATGATCTCAGCCGTAGCCAAACGGTACCCGCACTGACTAGCTTACTAGCAGGGCCAAAAGCGTCACCAAACTGAGCTGGGTGCATCATCATCATTTGACTGGTCGAAATGCAGGGAGATACCGGTGTTCTGCATCAATATACATGGATTATTTGTAGGAAAAAGGGCATATTCTATTTATTACTCATTATTAGTTTTATCGCACATCATGGTGAATTGATGCAATCCCGATGGCTCAGAACTTGAAAATTTTCAACCACCTGCTTAAAAAAAGTATTACACAACAATTCAACAGAAAGGATTCATAATGCAAATATGCAAATTCATGCAAGCGAATGCTAATTCCACTAGCGTTTGATGCTAACATAAGAGGGTGATTCTCACAGACTTGCTAGCGGAAATAGCTCACTAGCTATTTATTTAGCTTTTGAAATATCTGGGTCGGGGGCGGGGGGGGGACTCAAAAGTGCCTTTTTGAGAGGGACTCCAGAAACAACAAACCCACCCCCCACTAAGACATCAACCACATCCAGGTTTGCTTTCTAAGACTCTCCCTCTCTTTCTCTCTTTTACAAATTGAGATGTTTCCGATATGGCAGCATTGGTCCTTGGACGTCCGAAAGGCTTACATCCAACCGTGTCGTATATGAGAGTCACACACCAAAGTGCTCTCAGAAATGCAGACCCGTCCCAGGATCCACTGCTAACACAGTATATCTCTGGTACTCAAAATTGGTGGTATCTTTTGTTCCGGCACCTGCTACTTCCCAGGGGGGTCTCCTCACAGGGGATGAACACTCAATGCAGGCAACAAAGATCTTAACTTTTCTGATGCACACAACTTCCCTGCCCTGTAAATCTTTTTTAAATAAGAAACATCACATCTGTGTACTTGTGTACTTATGCCGTAATCAGCACATACTCCCGTGTCTGCAAACATGCTTCTCCCTTTTTTTGTAGTACGCGTGAGTAAGTGGCTCCACGTGTTCAGACCTTTCCCTGAGAACCAGCCCTGGCTACGCTAATTTGTAAATTTAAAGCTTTGCTAACACTTACCCTTGATCGCTTTGCATTTTCACTAAGCTCTCGTGAATGCCTAATTTGCACTAATGGATTTGGATCCTCTGGGATCCAGGTGGTATATTGGAAGAATAATGTTTTCCCCGTCTGAACATTGTCTAGGAAGGGAGTTAATTACGTTACGTGTTTGTCTCACGCGGGTGCCGTTAGCTTAGCAGTTAGATAATTTATTCAGCTGAAATCACTCAGTATAGGTGAATAGTTAACTCCGAGTAGGTCTTGCGGTTGCCCTGGAGAGGACCAGCATCCTGTCTAAGGCTGTTGATACCATCACTCATCATTTCTATGGGGCCCCAGAGGTTTGGAGGCCCCCTCTCGGCAACAAACAGTAACTACACTAAACATTGAATAAATGGGAGATGCTTCTGCTAAGTAGCCAGCTAGATACAATCTCCTGACTCTGATCGCTAGCAATTAATTTAGTTTTCAGAAACATCTGAGTGACATTTTGAGTGTGGCCCTTTTATTGGGTCTAATGGTTTTCATAATGGGTTCTGGGTCAGCACACCTTATATTGCATAAGCGGTTACTTAAAATGGAGGGGTAGGTGTATGGAGTTTACCAGAACAGTGGATAGAGTTTTGGTATCTCTCTTTACAGATTGGACCTTTCTGTCCCATGCCTTGCAGAACCAGCTTCTCAGTGCCATGTTAATGAACTGTGACGGTTCTCTTTAATGCCAACCCCTTGTCAAGCTTCTATTATGTGTACCAAAAGCATCGGAAGAAGCTTGCTTGTTGCTCCAGTACTTCTGGGAAAAAGCAGTAGAACCAGGACTAAGCGGATGAGGATAGGAGAGTAAAGTAAAGCATCTGAATGTAGGAGTGCTGAGAACAACCAGGGTAGAAGGTTTGGAACGTGGCCAATGTACAAATAAGTGTGGTCAGGAACCTCTCAAATTCGTCAAAATAATAATAATAATAATAATAATAATAAATCCTTCTGAAGATGTACTTCACCACATGGTTCTCCTAAAATGCACACACCCATGGAGACCCTCCTAGTGGTGGTGTTTACCACCATTCAAACCACATTTGTGCATGGCCCCTGAGGTTTGGGGGCCCCTGTTGGCCACAAACAGTCATTACACTGGGGGGGGGGCCAGAAAGAGCAAACCCCTGGGACGTCCTCTGACGTGAACACTGGGGTCGCTGAAGAGATAACTAGGTGGTGGGTCTGTTTCATTAAGGTGATGCCAATATGAACATCAGCCTGATGTAGACAACTTATTTAACATCTAAAAAGTTTAGGGTTTTGAAGCCAAGATCAAATAGCTAATAACCATTAGTCTGTCACTGGGCAATGCTAGATGTGTCTAGCATCCTGGATTACCACGGCAACTAAAATAAATAGGGTATATATATGCTTACCGTGTTCTTCAATGGTTCCAATACATGGGGGGGAACGGCAACCCCCCCCCCCCCCCCCCCCCGGATGGCTCATGGTTATATATTGCAGAGAAGGTCGCAATGACAGACGTTACGTGGGTTCGTTGTTGCTTATAGAAAAGGAAGATTTCTTAAAGTATCCAAACCCCTGTAGGTGTCACCCTATTCCATGCTTTTTGTGAAGTGCTTTTAAGAAATACAACCTTCTGTGACAGTTTTCTTTCGTTATACGATGCCCAAGTGAACAAACATGAAAATGATACATTGTTCGTCTTGTAGAGCTGAACCTTTACTGTTCATGTCAAGTGTCCATCTGAAGACTCGTGGGGCTGGCAGCACGCTGGACGTAATCCTGAACACCATCTTCCTCACGCCAGTCTCCTCAGCCTTCCTGCTGAAGCAGAACAGGACGACACACACACGATGTGGTAAAATGACCACAGACAGCAGAAACATCACCGCCATTTCCGGTGTCGTGGAAAAAGCAATGAAGCAGACATTACTTGATTACAAATGGTGTGAGGTGTATAGTATGCCCTTCAAATTGCTCTCTAAAAGAATTCCGGTGCTCAAATCCCAGTGAAAATGGAATGTAAATGAATTCTGCTCATCCCAAATCGTCATGAGTCAGAACCGTGACAAGTTTCCAATAGCTTGTCAAGCTAATGCAGTGCTGGTCACTTGTTATACTCCATGAACTCAGTTATCTAGCAGAAACATCTGATCCAAGTTGCTCATTCTGTTAATACTTAAAAACCTTAACCAGACAGATGTAGCTGTTTTTACCAGTAGCAGTTCAGGTAATGGGTGCAAGACCATGATGCACTGCAACAGAACGTCTGTGAGTCTGGTCTGAAAATGTCGCTTTTGTCCGTTTGTTTTTGTGCCAGTTGTCACTCTTTACATTCTCCTACTTACGGACAAGAGGTTTTCTTGGCATAAATTCTAGCAGGATGTGTTCGCTGGAAGACCTGAGCTGAGAGCTCACAAGCTGACAAAAATCCTAGCATAATATAAACCTTCACTTTGTCTTGCCAAGGATGGATCTTCAGAGGCTGAATTCTGGTTCCTATATTCAACTGTTCTTACCTTCAGTTCTCTTAAAAAAAGCCGACCAAATCGTAGTTCTGAGTAGAAAGGATAAGCCATTCTTGGAGCATGAGGACTACATGATACGCTCTGGCACGGAGTCCTCTCCAGATTTCTGTATTTCTCCATGTCTGGTTGCTATGGGGACGTGCCGGCTGTTGTGCTTTGATCCACCTCGGGCTGATTCTCCGCAGGATCTCGCACAGGTTTGTCACCGTGTTCAAATGGGCTACTATCAGTCGCTGTACCCGTGGTCCCTTCCGCTCCAAAATCAATCAGTGCTTAACAGGAGCACCCAGAACAAGGAAGTGCAGCCCCTCCCTCATCTCACCCCCCTCCCTTTATCATACAAAATCTGGTTATTGATGGTTTCTATACAGGCCTGCAGGCAGAAAAAGAAAAACAAACCCTACACTTATACAGCCAATTACATGGAGGCTGGGATGGCACGTTCTGTGTTGCAGTGATGTGTAATTCATGGGGTGGCGCATGGGGGGGAACCCATTGTTTTGTGCTGGGGGCATGATCAGGCCATGGCCGAAAAGCAACTTCAGAACTTCAAAAACAGGGAAAGAATAACCAGCAAGCCAGATGGACGTGCATTCGAAGTCTTTTCCTGCAATGGGTGCCTTGCTACGACGGAACCATGATAACACAATGGAGACAGATAGTGAATCATTCACAACTAACTGTGCGCTTACTGGCAGTTACTCCTAGTTGGCAAACTGCAAAATTTTACAAGATAATGACTGGTGACCAAAGGCTTGGCAGTTTCCAGATGGGGACTACTGATGTACTCGAAGGTTGCTTAAGTAGAATAGCTACACTAATATCTGTTTCGACAAATAAAAATAAATGGTTAAAGGCCTTTTCTAAGAAGCATAATTAATCAGCATGAATAATGACAAAGAGAAGGACAGCTTTACCTTTTTCGAGGTTGCCAGAGTCGTCTGATTTTGTGCCGAACGCATCAAGCTTCTCCTTAGTACCTGTTCTTCCTTGGCTGCTTTCATCCTTTGGAGCAGACCCTGTCGGGGCCGTTTCTGGGGCCCCATTCTTGGGCCTGAATCCGCATGGCCCCATCCAAATGCCAATGCTCACCAGAGTCACCGGCGCCACGGCCCACAGATCGTGTCGAGAAATCCTTCCCCTGATACATTCAGTGCCATAACTACGCAGCGTTGAGAAGAGGTACAGGATCTGGGATTTCCAGAAACACAATAGCTGCTAAGGTGGCCCAGATGGACCGAAGAGAACAAACAAAACAAGCTTGTAACATCCTTCGGGGTTAATTAATAATTTACATAAGTGATCCTCTGGGTTCCTGTGCGAAAAACTTGTGTGAATAATCATCTGGGTTTTGTGTGAATACTTTGGGCCTCCCAAAACATGAGAGAGCAATTTCCTCCATGTCCCAGACAGGCTATGATAGTAGGTTTCATTAAAAATTGACCACAGAACACCTCTTAAGTGACTTGCATATGTGAAAGCAGTTACGCACTTGCTGTTCAAAGAGGCGGTGCCTGGCCTTTGCGTCTTGTGTCATGTTTTCTTTTCCAAACAAGAACAAAATGAAAAGAAAATAAACAGGAGCGAATTCTGAACGGCAAAGTTTTTTGGGGGAGTTTGGAAACCCCCCTTTTGCCTGTCATTGGCTGACAGCCTCAAAGTGAAGCCTTCTCAGCTAGTTCCACCCCAGGCCTCCAGTGTCATGGGACTGCAGTGCCAGGAATCACACACGTACACTCTCTGCTCCTGTTGCCCGTGGCCTGACTGTCACTCTGCCTGTCAGTCTTCCGATACGCTGTCATTCTCTTCAGATGTTCCTAGTCTCATTGAAAAATAGAGCGAAATCAAGAAACGGAGACAGACAACTTTAGAATTTAGCTCTAACTGTTAGTGCTGTTAGCACAATACAGAACACATTCTCCCATTGGGAAACGCCACTCTGGAAGCCATCGTTATGATGTCAGGAGGCTTCCTGGTGGGGGCTCCCCATCTTCCTGTATGCGGAACATGCTCTTCCTGGCAATCCCAACTTTCTGTGTCCTTCCTTTGCCCACATTTGTCCCACCATTGGCTGGCAGCATCATTAGTTGACCAATTGCGGCACCTCGCTTGTTTGATATTGACCCCGCTTCGGCTGTTCCCCCCTTCGCACCCCCGCTCTGATGGATGAGCCTCGCAATCCCACAATCCCCCTGGAACTGGCACTGAAGCATCTGTCTCAGAGTTGTTCAGCTGTACTCTAGTCTACTCATTGGCCTGTCGAGCTGTTCCTCATCGTAGTCAAGGACTTTCCTGTGGGGGAACTCTCATGAATCTATGTGCCTGGTGCCTGTTTCATGTTTTTAAAATGCCTCCCCGCCCCGGTTCCCTCAGCAGACAGACACAGAGGCTCACCTGACACGCGGTCTCTCCCCTTTCCGGTTTGGAATCGGTTATGATGCAGCGCTCCTGCATACAATATGTTCGCTTCTCCCTGTTGGATGGGATCGACACGTTTTGGATCGCACCGATTCCGAGGAGCTTTCAGACTGACGGAGCAGCAGATGGAACGCCGCGTTACTCCGTGTGGGAGTGTGCGACTGCCTCCCAAGGTCAGCCGGAGCTTGCTAAACACTCGCGCACACATTAGCTATTCCCATGGTGCCCCAATCACTTAATAGAGCAGGAGGTTTGGACGTTTTATTTGTTTGCAAATGTGCAGCATATGATATCAAAGAACAAGAACAATAAAAAAACTGAGAAATGAACAACTCCAAAGCTTTCTAAGGAAGCTGCAAGTGTTTTAAAGGTTCCTTACTGAGTGATTTATTCCACTCCCTTACCACTGGAGTGCAGACAATAAAGCCAGCTCTGGAAAAATTCTCCAACGGACTGTTAAACTTGTTATCAATCAAAATTAAAGCGCCACGGTGGAAAGCTGAGGCCATGGACTGTTCCGGAGAGTAGGAGAGAACTCGTCCATCTGTTACTGTCATTTTAAGTGAAACTCATTTTCGTCCCTGGGTGACGTTGGGGTGGGGAGGTGCCGTGCCTGGAGCAGAGGGTATAACATTAGGGATTCTGAGATGGGGGGGGGGTTAACATCCTGTTCTATGTCTAGGGATGTTAAAAAATGGCAGAATAATCCCAAGCCAAATGCTCTCAGGTGGTATTTAAATCAGATGGATCAGATAGTTTACATGCATACTAGGTGCACTTGTTTGACTACTTCTGACTACCCTGTGAGACTCGCTCTGAATGGTATTGGGAGGGGGGGGTCATAACCTTGTGATACAGAGATGGGAGGAATCTGCATGAGGGTGTGTGGGACAGTAGGTTAAGACACTGTGCCTGTGATGCTGAAGGTCACAAATCCCATGGAGGGCAGAGAAGGCCCTCCGCTCTCTCCAGGAATAGGCTGACCCTACTTTCTCAATTGTGTGAAAATATGGATAAAAACACAAGCTAAATAAATACAATGTAAGATTCAAATCTAACAGGAAAACAAAATGCGGGTCTTGAGAAGGGGTGTGGTGAGTGGCACCAGCATCTGGGTAGCTGAAGGTGAAAAGCAGGCTCAGGTTCTATTTGATCAGTAATAAGACAGAAGTCAAATGAAAAGACATAACACCTGACTTGACTCATGGGGGTTTTACTTACACAAAAATGTTCTAAGGGCACAACAAAAAAAAAAAACAATTGGTTCAGAGAAATAACCAATCAGATTGTATAGGAGGTCGGACCAATCAATCAGTTGTACAATCTGATTGGTTCTCGCTCTGAACCAATCATTTTTCTTTCTGCCCACAGAATATTTTTGTGCATGTAGAACTCCCCTGAGCCCTGACTTCACCCTACCACCGGGTAATGATGTCCTGAAAATTAAGGCTTACATCACGGTATTTTGTGGAATGTGATGTTATTGCAGGCACATATAAAGAATAACAAGCCACTCAACCATTTCAAACTTTCGAGCTATTAAAATAGACAGTCATATTGAGAGCAGCACCAGATGTTGGCGATGCATGCTGGGAAGGGAAGGTTGATTAAATGGGGGCCCACGCCTGGCACGGCCCTGTTGGATATGCTTAGTGATAAAAAATGGCCAGCTAGGCTGACTCAAGAGACAGCAACATCTTGCAACAAAAGCCTACTCTCCCCGTATGGGCAATGACTGTCTGTCTGCTGGTGTGTCTCTCAGTACTGATGCTTTGATTTGCATCTGGTCCCTGATTCTTACTCGGGCTGAACTCTTAATCAGTACCCTCTGATTTCCTGTGCTATGCATGACCAGCTGGCTGCATCCTGCCTATGATGTTTTGGGCTGTATCTGTCCGGAACAGCATAAAAGGCTGTTATGGAGCCGCAAAGCATGATTCCTATGGACTGATTTGCATTCAGGGAGTAGACAGCGCGCATGCTGATTTCAGCCTGACTCACAAGCATGCAGGCCTGAAGTGCCAAAATTACAAAGAGGAAAGGAGGCCCTGAATGTGTTATTACACCACATCAAACTGCGGTTCCACATCCTCTGGTCTTTGGGTGGAATATCTCAGCTGCTATTGCGACATACACATAGCGAACACGTCCAAACAGAAGATGTGTTCAATAACTGCCAGAACATTAAACAATGGCTCTATGCAAATATGATATTAACCGTATCAAAACAGTAGTGTTGCAGTGTCCAAACCCCACATGGCATGGATGTCACATGCCATACTGTCCAGGTGGATATTCCTATTTTTGGAATTTGGTGTAACTGCTAGGGGATGTTAAAGGAAATCAGTGACAGTCTCGTAGAATTAAGGAGCAGTACTCATGGGAGTTTTACTTACACAAAAATGTTCTGAGGGCAGAACAAAATATGATAGGTCCAGAGAGATAACTAATCAGACTGTAGTGGAGGTGGGTACAAATGACTTGAGGAAGTGGGACCAACCAATCAGAAGTCTTTTCCCACTTTCTGAAGTTGCTTGGACCCACCTCCTCTTCAATCTGATTGGTTATCTCTCTGAGCCAATCATTTTTCGTTCTGCTCTCAGAACATTTTTGTGTAAGTAAAATTCCCACAAGCTGAGTTGTCTGTAACTGCTGGACGTCAAGTATTCGCTTTGTCTGATTACCACAGGCTCAGAAACCAGTCCATCTGACTTTGCAGGACGTGGAATTATTCATTTGCCGGCCCCGTTTTCTTCAGCGTGTCTCTATGGCTTTGACAGGCCCTTGGAGTAAGGTCTGCCTCACAAATTGGAGCTGGGTTTCGCATCGGTAAACAGAGGGAGAACCCAAAACCCAGAACGGCTGGTTCACCCGGGGATATATCGCCGCAGAACTGGGAAGTACCTGCTTTCTGATTGGCTGCAGGAGCTGTTTGCGTTCCTCTGTCTCAGTCAGCCAAATATGTATATAAGATAATGCATTTCCCAAGCCAGGTGTTGTGATGCCATTTGCAGCGTTTTCCTCAGGGAAATAAAAACAAAGAAAATCATTTTCAAATACAGGGCCTGGTGAAAATTATTCCCTGACCCCTGATCAGGTAGCGAACACATATGCAAAGCATTACAAAGTAATGTACCAATGACTCTTTCAGCTCTTTCCTTCACCAAGATAGAATCATCTCAGGCAGCATATGGGAGTCTTTCAGAAATGAATAAATCCTTAACTTAATGAGACAGCCGAGCTTCAGCGTGGACTGCCAGATATATTTGAGCTCCTTTGTGAGTGAAAATATAACGTGTGTGTGTGTGTATATATATATATATATATATATATATATATATATATGCCCATGCATTTGAAGTTGTCAAAGTTTGACCATTTAAAATGGAAAAGACGGCCTCAGACGGTTCACTGAGACAAAGGCTTGTCCTCTACGGAGAAGCTGGTTTGATGCGTCTGTCCGCTTTAACAATAGCAGGGCTGTCATTAAGACAATAGTGAATGTTGGCTCCGAGTTATGGAACTCTGGATTCAGACATGCCAGTGTTGGCTGAGATCCCATAACCTGCTGGTGACAAAATGGAAGGTGGCAGTGGTGCCATGCAATAGCAGGTGAACGCAAACACAACCCATACCCCCACCCTGACCTAGCCACCTCAGTCATCCGATGGGTCTCTGAAGCCCCCAGAAGCAGGCAGGTCCCTCATATACCTTCCCAGGCAGCTGCCATCACTTCAGCCTAATTACCATATTGATCCATTAAGATGTGCAGCGAAGCGGGTGTCGTTGGGGGAGCACTTTCCACGCTGATTGTCGGGAGGGGGTCGACGTTTTGATGTTGCCTGCAGCAGGTGGGACTCCCAGAAGCATTGGTTTGATTTGGCCATTGCAGAATCCGGGTATTGTCTCCTGGTCTGAGTAGCTCCTTACAGTCACTCAAAGCATGCATCTACATGGGGGCCCCCTAATGGTCACAAACAGTCACTACACTCAAGGTCCCAAAGTGACTTGTTGACAAACACATGCCTGCTTACTCCGGCCTGAGTGAAGCGGGGGCCAAAAATCCACCTTAAAGTCATCTTCATCTCGGATGGTGGCTGTCATAGCTTATTTAACACGGTAGAACATTCTAGCAGTCAGCAAAGGTGTCTGTCTGCCACTTCCAGGACATGAAGAAAATCAGAAACGTCTCAGCTGATATTTAAAAAGGAACCTTCTGGTCTGGAAAAAAATAGTTTATTTTCCTTCTCTGTGGATTCCACAATGGTAAGTAGGAAGTATAATGTATTTATAGTACGAAAGGCTTTCCACAGAATCTCCTACAGCTTTAAGAACCTGACACATAGAAATGTTACACAGGAGCATTACTAAAAGTTAAATGGGTCTTTTTTTTCGGATCCAGTCCCGCTCCTCTTTAATCCCACAGCCAAAACATCGCCAGACTTTCAGACCTTAAAAGTGAACCCCAGCCTCCTCACCCGTCAGAGTTCAGATGTTTCACCGTTCAGCCTGACTTACGGTGATCCTTTTCATCTGCTACCGGCTTGCGGTCGCAGGCTTTATGTTAATTTTGATCATTTTTAGATTTCCCAGGAGCCTTACCTCTGAGTTTAACTTTAATTTAGCTGCATTCACAGTTTTTGATCTTTGATTGTCAGTTTCAAAGCAATCAGTAAAATATAAGCTTCCTCCATATGTGTGTTCTGTAAGCTTATAAAAATTTAAAGAGACATTTTCTTTTCTTCTGCAGTTTCTGCAGGCAATCTCTTTTATGGGTGCTTTATATAAAACACAATATCATCCTAATCATAGACTGTAGATGTACGGATCAAGGTCTAAATAAAAGAATACCCTTGTGGCCTGTACAATGTCGAGCCACAATTTTCAGTTTCAGTCAAAACTGTACTTTCACGATGCTAAAATATTAAGAATAAACCAGCAATATTTTTTCTTCAAATTACATTGTAAAACAAAGCTACATGTGTCACTGATTTATCACATGACCTGAAATAAAACCTTCAGTCAAAGGAACAACAGGCATCAGTTAATGTAACTGTGTCTCTTCTTCTACAAACATCCCCTCCATGCTGTGTGCTTTTTATGATTCAGAAAGCTTTAATTGTTGTTCTCCTCTTGCTAAGCATATAATTATAACATAATCCATCCCACAAACCGTACACCCATCTTCAGATCTTCAGACTGCTTCTTCTGTTCACTGTAATAGCAATATACTAGATCACAGACTAAAGGCCCTTCTGGAGCATCTCCTGACATTCCCATGGCATTCCCACGGCATTCCCAGGAATTCCCAGGCATTGCCACGGCATTCCCACGGCATTCCCAGGAATTCCCAGGCATTGCCACGGCATTCCCAGGCATTCCCACAGCATTCTCATGCATTCCTATGGCATATGGGAGAAATAACGCTTAAGGTCTTAAGTCATGTAATCATATCTTTTTGGGGATCACTCATTCATTTTTTTTGGAAAAATGCTAATACTAGCTATGACAACCTTAACCCCTACCTAACCATAACCAAGTAACCAAACAAAATACAAGAATGTTTGCGTTTTTAGTTTTCTCATTGCAGTCACAGGTTTTTATAAAATAGAGTTTTCTCATATGGGGACTAGGAAACTTAGTGTTCACCACGTTAACATCAGCTCTTTTATTAATATCTTGACATATTATTAGATGTATCTTTATAGATACATACATTCACAGCTATAGTTCATTGCATCAGCTGTCAGGAATACAAAATCCATCCGTCAGCAGGAGATTCCAGCTGCATGCATCAAGTCTGGGAATTGTCTTAATGAGGCCTTTTCCAAAAAAAGAGCCACACAGAAGCACAAACGGCATAAAACTCCTAAGGGACTCGCAGGACCGACAGCTAGTCTTGTTTCCTGATCCAGCCAAGCCGATCATAGAGACAGCACCTACGAGCGTGTAGACACTGCGCGCGGCTCGCCGCCGTTTGGGGGCCGTCCGATTCGTACATCACGGCCTGTGCCGCGAGCTGGTGTGGAGGGCCCATACCGCGCACGGTGCTCGAATTTAAATAAAGTTTACAAATAAGTTGTCAGGATGCAGTGGAGTGCCATGCCACGGGCCTGTCAGGCGGCTGAGATATGTACTCATTTGAGGGCAGCAGATAAAGGCTCGGGCTTTGAAGTGCTCTGCCAGTTTGGGGCCTGCCTGATGAATCATCCCGTTTTGCCAGAGTTCTGTTTTTATTTATTTGTTTATTTATTTCCTTTCCAAGCCCCTTGCTTGCCTTCCCCCCCCCCTCCGGTGATGAAGAGCAAGCTAAGGCAATATTGTTGAAGGAGCCCACC
>JAODJU010000002.1:21677221-21697406 GCA_026776725.1 Gnathonemus echidnorhynchus | reverse complement strand
CTATATCCCCTGTCTACCTGACCTGTCTAACCCCTGTAATGTTTGTATATGTATGGTCGGGTAGATCGGGACAAATTAATTTCACTGCATGTTGTACCTGTACATCTGTGCATGTGAAAAATAAAGCAACCTTGAACCTTGGTCCTGTACACCCTACACCCAACCGTCCTACATCCTGAACACCCTACACCCAATCATCCTACATCCTGAACACCCTACACCCAAAGCATCTAATATTGTACGTGCCCATTTTATATCTTGTATATCATGCCCATCCTACATCTTTGGTAGTATATGTGTTTCTAAAGGGATTGGTAAATTGCTTTTAAATTAATGATTACCATTAACCCTATGCAGAAAATGTATTGGAGATGGTATGTTTCTATAACTTATATATGCAAATGTTGTTTTGCTGAAATAATTACCTTTCTGTAATTCTGTCAAGTTTGGATTAACAGTGCTTATAATTTCCTGTTGTTCTATTATTATTATGTTTTGCATTATTGTTTCTAGTTATAAGTTTAATTTGTAAAAGGCCTTTATTTTCCTTGTCTCATTCCTTCCTCCTATTACCTCACATTATTCTCATTTTCTTTCCGTTATTGGTGTCATTATTTTTTTTTCTCGTCCTGTTTCATTAGATAGTTCTTACTTTTGCTGTTATCTGAAACATTTTAATTTCACATTTTGCAATGTGGATAAAAATAATTCAGTCATCGCTTTAGAGGAAACATTGGGGGGGGGGGGAGAGAATCTGATTTAATCATGGAGAATAACATCGAAGATTTCCCGGCTCTCTGAGGAGCGTCTCCGCCATTCAGATACAGAGGAGGATCTTCATGACCATGGAGCCCCCAGAAGCCACCCGGTACCTGAGGTTCCTGCGAGCTGGTGCTGAATTCGAAAAGTACAGAGCCCCCACCTTCTCCCGCGGTACTTACTTTGACCTCCCTTATTGTACTACCTGTTAAAATGCTTCCGGAACATGCCTGAGGTCATGTGATACCCCTGAGCTGGGGGGGTGGGGGGGCACCATGAAACAATGAGCAGCAAGCTTCATCACCCCCCCCCCCCCATGTTAAGTGGCAGAAGGACATCTTTTTCAAAACTCTGTTTTGCATCACCGATGCTATCTGGAAATGGCCAATTTAAAAAAATAAAAAAATCAGGCCGGCAAGAAACTTTCGGTAATTGGACGCGTTTAAAGTGTCTCTGGCGGTGTGGAAACGTGGCCCGACATCAGAGCCGTCTCTGGATCTGACTGCCGGCCCCCAGCCTCATTAGACCGGACAGCACTAGCTCTGTTACACACGCTGGCTTGCAGGGGGATGGAGGCCCACCGTGGATCAACCCGAAACTGGTGCCGACCCTGGCTCCTCATTAACGGCCGGGGGGTCCGCCGTCCTGAGAATCGATGAACGCTCTGCGCCCTCTGTTACACAAACGCGCGCCGTCTTCATCCCGTGAGCTAATTATGTGCTGTGATGAGGCACCAGGCGTGTCCGAGACGCACGTAAACATCGTTCGCTGAAACTGTGAAGCTGACATTAATTTAGAGAGTCTGGGATTCCCTTGGGCCCCCATCATGTGGGAGTAGTGGTGGTGGTGGTGGGGGGTTCAGTACCATGTTTTCCTCAGTCAGCTAGTGACTAGCAGAAAATGCCAGAAAGCTCTAGTAATTTTACTAGCTTCTGCCCTGGAATCGTGAGCAGATTTAAGCCCCAGTACCCCTGAAATGAGCTATGCATCACGGTCCGACCTGCTTCTGTCAAACTCTTAGATAACATAAGCTGCACAGATCACAGAGTATCAGTATGAGAAAGATTATGAGGGGTCATTAATGTCGTCATTAAGATGCTCATTCGGATGCAAGACATGCATGCTGAACATGCATAGGCAGCATGAAGACATACATACGGAAAGTACACGTTCCGATTCGGAATGGAGATATCGACCCTTTGCTTATTTATTTTTTTACTTTTCTAAAGCAATTTATTCTAAATATTACTTTATTTGACATAGTGGAATTTTCACTCATTCAAAGGTAAACGCGACCCATAATTGTTAAATCTCCCAAGGTTTCTTCCTTCTCGGGAGTTTTTCCTTGCCACTGTCGCCTATGGCTTACTCACTGGGGGCTTTGGGTGGGGATGCTGTAAAGCGCTTTGAGACGATGTAATGTTGTGATATACACAAATAAATTTGTTGTTGTTGTTAAACTGAATATTAGCAATACAGATAGTATTTAAAAGTTATGTTGAATGAATGAAGCCCACGATTCACAGTGTGGTTGTTGTTCAGTTGTGTTAAGCTGTGTGTTCACTAATTCCTACATGGGGAACAGGTACCTTTACAAAAAAGGCACTTATATAAATATCAACAAAATCAATATCCCAATTAGTTAAAAGTCAAAAAATAGTACTGCTGCAGTAGACTCCTGCTTCTGTGAAAGACCTTTTCCTGTTTGTACCCAAATGTAATGACCTTTAGCATCTGCCTAATAAATAAACACATCTCCTTGTTAAAAATGTAGAAAGCCATGCCGCATTTTTACTAATGAGGATCCACGTGTTACCTTTATTTGATCATTTTTGAAACAAATGAGACAGAATAAATTACCATCATGCTTTGATGTGCGCGAGTAGAGCGGGTCGCGGGTGTTCTGTGGCACTATATTAGACCCCTCCTCACGGAATGAAGCTCAGATACATCAAGCCTACAGTCTGGGTATCGTGCTGTTCTCCTGGCATTCAGGAATGGAGCCATACCAGAGCCATACCGTGAAGAAAGACTAATTACAGCGTGTTTCCAGCTTGCTTTGGTGTTCCACTGCCGAAGGGTCGGCTTGGTAAAGACGTTGTCAGGTTTGGAGAGCAGCAGTTACGTAATATCGTAAACTAACTTATTTACTCTACTTGGTTCACATGAATATATCATGATATACTATGCGATAATTTCTACTGGCAAGTCTGTCACTGTCCTATGTTAGCATGAAATGCTAGCGGAGCAAGTAGTCGTTTGCGTAAATTTCCATAATGAATCCATTCTGTAGGAGGTTGGAAATTTTAAAATTCCAAGTTATCGGAAATGCATACAGTAAATACACTGCGATGTGCAATGCTACCCATAATGATTAATAATAGAATATGCCCTTTATTCCTTCTGATTATCTATGCATACTGGTACAGATCACCGGTATCTCTGTGTATTTCGACCAATCAGATGGCGGTGACACAACCAGCTTAGCCATGCTTGCAGCCCTGCTCGTAAGGAGGGCCATGTCAACGCGGGTACGACTCACATAATTCACAATGTAAAAACCAGCTTGGTTCTTGGTGCCCGTGGAAAATCGCTATTAGAGATAAACGGGGCCAGCTGGGAGGAACAAGGAGGGCAGTAAGAGGCTGTGAGCCTCCTTTACTATAATGTTTCATTTTCATCGTACCCTAATTCCCCAGCTTCACAAGGAGGTAGCTTCCGTTTTACCCAGTTGCTTGTTTTCACAACAACATGCCTC
Organism: Gnathonemus echidnorhynchus; assembly: GCA_026776725.1. Lineage (NCBI taxonomy): Eukaryota > Metazoa > Chordata > Actinopteri > Osteoglossiformes > Mormyridae > Gnathonemus > Gnathonemus echidnorhynchus. Next base: position 21,693,889 of record JAODJU010000002.1, on the reverse strand, counting down.
TGTTTGCAAGACCCCATCTTTATGCCCATGCAAACAATCGTGGTAGCTTGCAGCCAAGCTTTGATTTTCTTTATTTTTCAACAGGGGGATGATTGAAATTGTGGAAAATTACAGGAAGTCCTCAATCGGCATGTTTCTCCTAATGTGATTTGGAATTAATTAGGCTAAAAATTTAATCAAGGCTAACAGATCTTCTCAGCGGGAGGGAGAAGCGGGCAGAGTGGACCAGAATGGAGGAGCCTGAGTTTAGCTTGCGTGTTTTGGTATCACACAGCCAGAGAGCATTGGCAGGTGCGCTATGCTGTCCCTTGGGCAGCTGTGCCTGAATTTGAGGGTCCCCTTCTCTGCTGAGGAATGTTGGCGAGATGACTGACAAGGGGGTCCTTAGGAGGACTCGTCGAGCTTCCCACGTATCGGGGTCTTTTAAGTGACACAGACACATCAGACGAAAAAATGATTTAAATGTTAATTTCCTCAAAGCTTATTAACAACTAACTGCCTCCAGGTTTTGCAGAAACCCAAAATAACATTAAACGATTGGTATGTGAGTGGGCGTCGGAGTGCCTGGGCACAGCGGGAGGCTGGCGTGATTTGGGCACACACAAACAGAGATACGCACAAACACACATGAACAGAAACGCTCCAGGGTTCCCGAGGAGCAACTTAGAAGTGTAGGGGATGTCGCAGGGAATAACGAGGCTGGAGAATTGGGTGCGTAAGCTGAGACGAGTCAGATCACCTTCCGTGGGGTGAACTGGATCAGCGCCAAGCTCCACATGTTAGTGATCGATAGGGAGAAGGCCTTCATTGTGCATCCCTGGCGAAGGCAGCTGTCTCCAACAAGAACGTAAGCAGGTCCAATCAGGGCTGTGTGGGCCCACCTCAGACTCCCATGCACTACACCTACACTCAGTTCTGCAAACATAACGAAAAAAGAGTAACACCGGTGTTGAAAAGTTACTGTAGCAAAAATACACGATGCATGACACATGGTTTTAAAAAGGAGGCTAGATTCACATATGTGTGTATGTAGTGAGTGTGGATATTACCCCATACGATACTGTTATGCAGGTTGTTAAAAGAGCAGCTGCAATGTGGAAATTAATATAAATTGAACAGATGGAGCACATGTTCAAAGGAAAACGATTCTAGCAAGTACTGTATACTCTGTAAATACTGTATACTCTGTAAATACTGTATATATAAAATGTGTCTTACATTTACTACATTTAATGTCCGTCTTTTACATCTATATACATACTTCCACATACAGTACTTCCATAAATAATCATAATCCACCCATACATTTATATACATATACACACACATACACACACAGGTTTGTAATTATATTTTTGTGGGGACTCTCCATTCATTTCATTCCATTCTTAAACTCTAATCCCAACACAATGACCTTAACCCCTACCCAGCTCTTACCTTAACCATAAGTAACCAAACAAAATGAGACTTCTAGCATTTTTCCTTTTTTGATTGCATTCACAGATCAGATCTTTGTGGGGACCTGAATAATGGTCTCCACAAAAAACTGGGTTTTATTACATTCTGGGGGACATTTGGTCCTCACTATGTAATATGAACCCAATCCACACACACACACACATGCAAGGATACAAACAAGAATGCATATGGATGGATTGTATGGGGTATGGATAATGCAATCCAGTCATAATTATGGTTAGATGTTTATAATGGCTGTGATGCTTGTCCAGTGTTCCTACTGTGTCCCTCCTGTAACCATAACATGGCATTAGCCACACCAATGTCTAGGATGTACCTGATAAATGATGCTTCATTCATAACTGGGCCCACTGGCCATCAGTCAGTCAGTGAAGATGATCACATCTCAAACCGTGGACCTTTGTGGGGACCCTGAGGTTCGGGGGCCTCCTTTTGGCTACAAAGAGTAACTACACTAAATATAGAATAAACATTTTCTTTATTTAGTTATTCTAACCAGCTAGCTATGATCTTCTGACTTAGCTATTTTTGAGGGAGGGGGGTCAGGGGACCCTGAAGTGACGTTTTTAGTTGGACCCCAATAACAACAAACCGGCCCCTGGAAAGACATTAGACAGAGCTTGTGACCTCACTCCTCGTCGCAGGGGTTACCACTGACCCCGCGGCCCCTCTAGGTGACAGCCTGCTCTGCCAGCACTGGAGCAGAAGCACCCAGCCAGCTGGCCAAACTGTCTCGGGCCTTGGGCCTCTCCAGCAACATGAGGTCCTCTGTCTGAGGCTCCACGGCTCGGCCCAGACCGGGTCCTCCCCCAGAACATTACAGCGCCTCTAATTAATAGAAGCCCACAGATGCAATGCGGCACTGTATCTGAAGTGCAGACAATGTCACACTAACACCCCCCTCTCTCTCAGCGGATTGGCCAATCTTTACAGGGAGGCGGGCCCTTCGCTAGCATCCACGCTGAGAGAGTTTCCGGCACGATGCGAAGCTCTCCTAATGACATTTATCTGCAGGCTATTTTGAGAATGGGTCGAGGCGCTGTAAATCCCCGCCGCTTGATGCGGGGGTCAGTCGCGGATGCGCTTCACTCTCTATTCATCACCCGCGGCACCCTGGCGGCCGAGGGCAGGAGGCGGGGCCCGTTAAGCGATGACGAGGCACGTGGCTAATGACCGTAATTACAGGGGTAATATTTCCACAGCGCCCGCGGCCTGTGGGATAGCTTTCAGCCCGCCCAGAGTCAGCTGCTCATCACTCAGGGCCGGGTTCCGCCGCCGACAGCCTGTCAGCACAAAGCGAGTGGGTGTCGAGCTGTAGTCCGCTATTTATATCGACGAAAGGTTTCAAGGTTGTTTTTTTTTGCGCTCTGTTCCTTGTGTTTCGCTTGATGGGGGCCTGTTTATCAAAGACAGCCTGAGGAGGGCCACAGGGAATCTTTGCTGTCTGGCCCGTTTGGGAGGAACACCACCAGACACTCTGGCCGCTGCTGGCATTTTAAATTAGACGCCCCAGCAGACGCCCCTGCTTCGTTTACGACCGATAGCTGATAATTCCTCCTTCCTTCTGTTTCGATTGCCAGCACAAGCCTTCCATGACTCAGAATAAGGATGTCTCAAAAAAAATTAAAATTAGAAACACCACGCAGAGATTTCATTCACCCAAGGAAAAGGCTGACATTTTTCTGTGAAGTGTCGGGGTTTAGGGTGAAAACTCAGTCATCCAAGCTCTCCGGCACTCAGGAGGAGATGTCCAATGACGCGGAGCAACTATCAATTTCACAAAGGGCGACGGGGAGCTTGGTTAAGCTGCCACCTTTGAGGGTGAGAAGAGGAGACAGAAAGGCGCCGGTGACATTCTCAATTAACGGTGGGGACGGCAAGACGGTGACAGCAAACTTGTTCGCCACAGCTGCTAAGCAGAGCAGTCATTGACCTGGAGTTATGCTCGGATCTCGAGAACATGTCCCTTGCAGAGCACAGGGGAAGAGCCCACTAATTAGCTCTGGGGTAATTAGCTTCTGCTTTTTGTTTTTATTTTGTTACAGTTGCAGTTGATTCACACTTTCCAGAAGCTATTTTGTGTGGCCCAGTGCTGCCCTCATGCCTCACCAGCTCAAAAAACGAATACTCAGAATTGTTGGATGGAGATTAAAAAGCAATGGGAGATATCCTAACTTGCATCAGCATGCTACACATCTCCCTCACCTCCCAAGCCCAGGGCTGGGCTTATTGTTCATCGGGTTCTACTCAGTCACCCACATCAGGCTGATATTCACATTAGTGCTGAACCTTTTTTCGTCCTGTAGCCATCCTAATATCTGCATTTGGTATCACCTCAATGAAACAGACCCGACACCTAGTTACAGGTATCTCTTCAGCGACCCCAGTGCTCACGGCAGAGGAGGTCCCAGGGGTTTGCTGTTTCTGGGACCCCCCCCCCGTCCCCCCTAGTGTAGTGACTGTTGGCAGCCAACACGGGCCCCATGCAAATGCAAGGTTTGAGTGTTGATAAACACTGCTGCTGGCCATTCCTGCCTGTTTCCCTACTGGCGTTGTTTTGGGTACTTTAGAGGATGGATCAAAGAGTTTGCAGCAATTTCCTTGTTTGTTCAAAACTTCAGAGTGCGAAAGGAAAAAGGCTTTGGAGCATAAGCACCCATCAAAACAGTGAAAAGACAAGAAGTTGATCAGCTAAACAATTCGCTGAGAGCAATTCTGGTGTTTTACCAACTCCTCCACAAAACACATTAAGGGTTTGATTTTCTCACCCCCCCTGTCACCCCAAAAGAGGTTACAGCCCCATCTTTGCCAATCACTGTGGGGAACTTGTTACAGAAACGTGTCGTTACTCGAGCTTGACATGCCATATCCAAACGCACAGACACGCAGAGAAAAATCACTTTTAATCAAGCATATTTTATGACACCCAAGATCTGTGAGATGTAAACAGGACATTTTCTCAGTTAAGCTCTAAGTCAAAGGCACTGCGGTATTGTCACTGCCCTCAGATCTCAGCCCTGGACGAGAGCACCAGAGGACATGTTGTAAGATGCGAGGAATTCTGCTCCAATCGATTCCTCAAATAAAATGCAGGTCCCTAGTGGAAGAAATATGAAAGTAAATCTTGTGTGAAACAGGTCCCTTGGGTTGGAGCACCAACTGCACGGCAGGTCGGGGGCAAATAAAAAGGATTTCCAGGCGAATTGGGGGTAAAATCACCGCCTGGCTTTTTGCGGGCATGTCCCGGATTTTGTTGCAGGCTCCCCGAGGTGTTCTGAGCGTACAAATCAGCACCGGTTCCCCAGTTATCCAACATCAGTGATCCAGACATCACCACTGTAATTGAAACTCCCATACGACACACAGCTTTGGTGCTGCCGCTCACATATTCACCCCAATCACGGTTCTTTGGAGACCGCAGGACCTGATTTAAACAGTTCCCTCTCTTCAGCCCCCCCCCCCCCCCACCCACTCTTATGTTATTTACAATTCAGACTCTGCTTCATTTAATCCTACAGCCGTTACTCTATTCCGAGGCCAACTAAATTATTTAAGCTGGAATATACTTTAATTTGAGCAAGCTTCTTGCTTGCACATGAGGCGTCCTTCGTGCTGTTTTCGCTACGTGTTGCAGTTCTGGTAGGATCCATTTCTCACCTTGAGGTGACATCTCTCAAATCCGGGTTTCCCAGATCTCCCTCTGGCTGGATCTCGTTAGCAGCTGAGTTGCGAAGGTGGTGGAAAGCGACGGCTGTTTACTTATTAAAGGGTTCGGATTGCCACTGAGTCATAAGGTGACATGGGTCAGAGATAACAAAATAATTGCGCACAATGCTGCTTCCTGTTGCCTGCATGTACGCTTTTGTGTGAAGGTGTAATGTAACTCTGCTGTTAGTCAGTGACAAAAGGCAAGTTAATCGGGCTTTCTTTGAAGTGGTACCACAGGTGGGATGTCATCATGGGTGATATTCTTAGGATTCAAAAGAGAAATCCATGTGAGACCAGATTGATATCTTCAATGTAGATTTCAGAAAATTTTAGATCCACACAACTGGGCAAAGAGATCCAAAGCAGATTTGTGAGCCCCTACCATGTCCTGCTTCATCAATCAGAAGTGGTGGCTAATCCAGATTTGACGTCCACATTGTACTTTAGCATTAACTTTCCACAGTGGTGCCAGTGCATGGTAGGCAGTCAAGGAGTGTTGGCTAACACTCTGGCAAGGATGCCATGCGGAAATGAGGAGATCCAGACTCTACTTCCCATGGGCATCATTCTTAGTTCTGTGATTGCTAATCTAGTGTGAGGTTTGCTTTTCAAATTAAATTGAAAGTTATGTGCTTCTGGCTCCCATGAGTCCTTGGCTCAGCCATTGACAACAAACTTGGGCGATGTTGGACCTGTCAAACTTCTGTCAAATACGTCTTAACAAAGCCACAAAGCGAAAAGTGTGGATGTGGTTTGGAGGGGCTGTGTAGTTGGGTGCTGAGATCAGGTCTTCCTGATCCTTCAGAAGAGCCCAGTGATGCAGTCTGGTGAGTATGGGGTTTACCGGAAAGGAATCCATTCTGATTTATCATTGACAGACATCGGTATTCAAGAATGACCCCTCAAAGACATTTTCTATTATTGTGAAGGTGAAATGTAAAATGGGATAAATGAAAACTAGATTTTCCATTGCCGAGATATCATTTACATCCCATTCACATTCCGCGTCTTCATAAGCTGCTTTTATTTCATATTTCTTCCGAAGATGAGAGAGGGAGTCAATCTACCTTAGCACTCCTAGCTCATCTGTTTTTTCGAAAGCCGCACTGGGATGTTTACAATGCCTTGATGCCTGCTTCCTCAAAGCATTTTTTAAGAGCTGCACGGATTCTGAGACAGAATGAAATCACACTGAGGCTTGGAGCCCACAGCACATCTCCCCGCCATACTGTGAAGACACATACAGCCTCACAGCCTGGTTTGTTTATGAGTCTTCCCTGAGTAACAACATCACAGTGATTCTTCCATATAATAAGTGTATCTAGCTGGTGAACCGGATTAAATTAAGCATGGAATCATTTATATGGTGTTGTTAGATGAGATAGATCTCCTCTGCAGGCTAACGGAAGCCTCTATCTGATCATCTCTTCGTTAATTTTTACACCACATCATTGAAAATGATGGAAGAGTGAAAAAAAAGCCTGTGTAGGTCAGAGCTTTGGTGGAGGGGTCACAGGAGGCTTTTAGAGAACTGAGATCCTTCTGGAAAGCAGAGGCTGACTAAATGCTCATGTATGTGCAGGACACAGCGGTCGAGTCGAGGTGAAACGGCCCCGTTTATGAGCTGCCTTTGAGGGTCACTGCCGTTATGGGTTTGCATCAGCTGCAGACATTTTTACGGGACCCAATTGGCAGCGGGTGCGACAGAGATTAAAGAAATGGATTTCCAAGTAAAAGGATATGATAGACAGGAAGGGGCCGCTAAACCATTAAATGATGACACCCCCATCCGTCCATTTGGATAAAAGCATCATATAATTCATTAAAAATGACAAATATTTGACTGGCGGCCATTTTCCCCATATCTCCCTGCTCTGTGAGGTCTAGTAGGTACCTGCTGTCTGCAGCCTTGTTAAGCACTGCTGGAATGGTTTTCTGGGGATGGCTGTCCGGACAGTAAGCACTCATTTCTGTTCTGCAACCCCCCATCAAGCCAGACCACCATAAATTCCTCTGTCATATACAGTTTGTTATATTTCCATAAGCTTCAGTTATGGCTTTTGGTCACCACGACATTTATATCTCTTTCAAATATGTAACATGTTACAAACCTTCTAGTGACACAATGAATGTGAGGTAATAAGGGGTGGATCTACTGCATGTTGTCAATCACTGACTGCCATTCCCATTGGTCACTTCATTGTCTCTTGTCGACAACAATCAGGCAGCGATTGGCAGGCAGTTCATAGTAAATCAACCCCTCATTTCAAAGCCTCGGTTGTGTGGGCCTGGGGGTCTGAGGGTATTAAAGAAATGCTGGTATAATCATTTGCTTTATGCAATGCATTCGGAGTGGAATATTTTCAGCCAGATCCCATAGTTCTTAGATACTTACATAATGACGCATTGCTGCCTTGCTCTCTTTTCATCTGGGAGTCCCTGGTTTACGAACGGGGGTGGGGGGGGGGTTTCAATGTGCTCAGCATTAATTAAATGACCTTATAGACCTCACTGTGAAAGACAGTGTTTCAGCAGAATTTTAGCGGAGAACATTCTGTGACCTCTGACCTTCTCACCTAAAGGTGTGCTGGGGTCAGGGTTCAGCCCTGTACTTTCAGAAGCAGCAGAGACACCAGCACTTTGAAACACCTCACAAGGATTATTGTGCCATATCTGAGCACCTACTTTGCCCCGAGGCCGCTCTGCTCTGAGCTTGCAAACCAATTGTCTCCTGGTTAATAATAACTCAATATGTGGCTTCGGATTTCAGATGTGATATACCTTCGGCTGGCAAGCGGCGTGCTGAGGGACGACTTTGCTTATTTTGAGCTCAGCACTTCGTATATAACCTCTGGCTTCCATTCCTCACTCTCATAAGCTCGGGGACCTGATTAAAATCCCACAGCTTGGATTGTATTCCTCACTCAGGCTTTCCAGGGAGGTGCAAATGATTCACAGCCTTCTCCGCTGTTGTACAGGTGATAAGGTGCAACTTCTGAATGAAAAACATGCAACACAAAGGAAGCTGATTCTTATCGTTAAATATGCGTCACTTTAATCATCTGAACTACCCACAGCTCTCCCTTCACACAGTAAGTTCCTTTTATTTCTCATTTCAGCCACAAAATGTTACATCCATGTGGAAAACGGACCAATCAGACAGGTTCTTGGCCCAAGCTGCTTGAGCAGGATGTGATGCGGTAAGGTTGAAGAGTTCATGTCAAGGTGAAGAGGTGAAGGTACTCAGCGTAACCTGGTCCTGCAGAGCACTGAGAGGTGATGTTCAGGTTTCCAGGGTGGCCCATGAAACCACTTTGGATTCTCTTCGGCCATATCCCCCACCCCCCCCCCCCCCCCCCCAGCGGCTGTACAAGTACCCCGTATCCCAGTGCGTTCCCTCTGCTTTGCTGGACCAGGTGTCCCCGAGTCGCCTCTTGGCCCTGTCATGCATTACATCCCGTGGACATTTCCCGTCTATGCCGGAGGAGGCGGGGGAATTAATCATCTTCGCCAGAATTATTCGGAAAGCACTTTATCGATTTGAACGTGACGCTCCTCTAAACGTCGATGCGAGCGGATCTGTCTTCGACAGCAGCCCCCTCCCGTCTGATCCCCCTTGTGCTGCTACAGTGTCCCCCCCGTACCAAGGCCAGGCCCGACCCGGTGGCAAACAGCGGCCGCAGCTCTGTCAAACAAGGTCAGCCATTGTCATTCTGTGAGGCGACACCTTCCCTTCCTTAAGATTCCCTTTCCGTGGCAGAAGGACCTCTAAATCAATCTGATATCCTGTCACCTCCTCCCCCGGTGACCGTGTCCGTGCCCCCCCCGCCCCACTCCCCCAGTTTAACTCATTAGATTCACATCCTTGAGCTTTTCCTACATTATCCTACAAAATAGCCCCCTTTCCCTGCACTTAGGGTGACTGTACATCGCATTTTTTTTTTACAGCCTAACCTTTACTGAGCTAATTACGAAGAAGCGCTATCTCCGTGGTGATAAAAGGAAGCAGTGCCTGGGGATGTGAACCTATACCCCACTAGGTTACAAGCCTTCCCCCAGATAAACCCATTCTTCTGGGCTGGCTTGAATCAAGGGTGACGTTTGCAGAAAGCGCCGTCTAATAGAGTTTCCCTTGCTGGGGTCCGCAATGATAGCCGACACCTGTCATCTCGGTTTGGCTGCTCCAATCTCCGTTAGCATGTGGGGGAACAGGTTCTACGGGGGAAGATCCCAGAGAGGGCCGGAAATCAGACGACGAGTGTACACACAGCTGACAACAGGCGCGCACAGCGCAGCAGGCCTTGGCCGTGTGTATGGCGTGTGGGCAGCCATCAAATTAGGCCTTCAAATCCTTCCTTCTCTGGGAAAACCCTCACGCACAGAGGGCAACCAGTTCCCAATCATACAGTGAGCTGCGTCGGGGTCGATTGAAGGTGTTTCCGTAATGATAGACCTACAAATACAAATATAATCTGCAACTATTTGTTTTGTGCATTTACTTGTATGTGAGCTTAGGTTGTCTTTTGGCTTTTTTTGCCCATTTTAAGCCCCATAAAAAGTAAAAATCCTTGTTACTTTGTAGCAGTAGAAGCCGTCTGAGAAATGTGTACCCGATTTATATTTTTCAATAGCTTATGCATCAAAGGGTTAATGACGCAATGACTCCTCTGGTTAATCGATTGTGCTGCTCTCAAATTCCCGCTTACCTTCTCCGCATCTCAGGAAGTCCTTCACAGACACTTTGCGGGTCTCTCGGAAGCAATGACGGCAGGTCGGCCCTCAGACCGGCCTCTTCGGGGGTCCTTATCAGTCCCTCATCTTAATTTGGTAAAGACAACACTCAGGTGGCATAATTCACACCAATCTGCCAATACTCCAGAACTAATTGATCGTGCGACACACCGATGCCACGAGGAGTACTGGCAGAATGTAATGTGGTGCTGTTTGGAGTGTGGGAGAGGGTGGATGTGGTAAGAAGAGGACCAGTTGGGGGGGGGGGGGGGGCAAGGCTCCTTTTTCATCTCTAAATCAGGGAAGATGGTATAAAGGAAATTTGAGGCAGAGACAGTGAGCAATGATTCAGCTCAGCTGGCTGTACCATTTACTCATTTAAATTAGTGCACTAACCGTGTATGTTGACCTGGTTCTGCTCTCTAACCTTCTCACCATGAGGGACCCCAGATAAATCTTCCCTCTGCCTTTTGCTAAAACCGCCCCTGGATTGGGTCCCTGTATCAAAGAGCCGGGTCCTTTACACGCTGATATCACACAGCACCGTCCCGCGCTTGTGTTTGGCTTCACAGAAATGACAAGCAAATCGGCAGCCCGGAAAAAATGAAACATCTAAGTAGCATCTGAAAATCTGTGACCTGCTGGTGCAGTATGATAAACTAAATACTGACATCATCCTTCAGTCATTCAGTCAGGCATCAAACTAAATACATTAATTTTATTGACAGAGCTAAGCTGCACATGAATCGTTTACTATCATCATATAATATAACTACAATAGCAAATGTCAAACATTAGAGGAATATATAAATGACCTATGTTTATGTATTGATTGGGAATTAGAGTTCTCTTAAGCCCTCCATTGGATAACCTGGTTCCATAGTCAGGTGGTACAAAGCCCATTTTGATTGGCTCAAATGTATTCACCTAGATGATGATTGGTCCTTTGCAAGTGACAGGTCTATTTCATACCAGCTATGTAATACAAAGAATAATATAAAGAGATAAAAAAAAAACAGATTAAATTAATAATAAAAATGACAATATAAGTAAAAAGCTTCAGTATCACTATTTGTATTTTCTGTATTTACATACAGCAGTGTAATGTCAGGATGATGTAAGATAAAAAGTGAGGAATACTGAGAAGTGCATAGAAGTGGGATATTAGTGTAAACAACCCCCCCCCCACCAAAGCCCCACCTTAAGGAGCTCAGGTAATGCCCAGGTAAGATAGGGCACCGCCAAAGCTCATTGTGGAGACAAAACAGCCACGAGGACGGGTGACCCACGAAAAACATCCCGGAACAAGGTGTGGAGGCAGCGGCCACTTGGCACTTGTCACATGGACACTGTCCAGCTAGACTTTGCTGTGTTCAAGTCCCACTATTTCATCCACAGACACCCACTGTGTTTCACGGAGGTGGAGAACATGCAGTTGAAAGAGGGACTTGGTAGGACTTGAAAAGGGACCACCCCAGGCCCATGAAGGCTATCTGTCATGTTCTGCATCAGGAAATTGTAACGGTACCATGTGGGTATCGGAAATAGAGCTCTACATAAAGGTAATGTTGCTCTCAGTGTAAATGACACGTGTCATTTGTACTTGTGCATTAAGGCACATGACATGTTTTGATTCCTGACCTTTTCACAGTATGAACAAACTCTGTGGCATGTTCCGGGGTCAGCTGAACTTCTCTACAGCACAGTTTTCCCGTCTCTGCGGCTGTGCGCTCTGGCTTAATGCAGCTATGACCCAAAGCAACCCACGATGTTAAGGTGGAAAGAAACAGTGTGAACCCAGGGCAGGCGACTCAGAGTGCCCTGAGTCGTGGCTAGCAATGTCGCCTCCAATCCTGACTGCTGTAATAAACAGCACCCCCGGTGGTGAGCACCTCGGAGTGTCCTGGATTTACCTTTACCCAAAAGGTTTCTGAGGAATCCTGGGTAAGTCAACAGCTAGTCGGAAACCTTCTCCTCATGACCACTAATGCTTAATAAATAAAATTAAAGGTCAGAATAATAACATCAAACAATCGGCAGCTTTTAATGAATCAGGGGGATTTTGCAGCGTGAGGTTTGATCAATGCATGAAAAACAGCAAACAGAAGCATTGTGGAGGATGAGGGTTTACTTTGGTGCCACGTTGTTTTGTTTTATTCTTTCAGTTTTTTTAGCGATGTGCATTTTTGAGAAAAAGCAGGGTCAGACAGTCCCTGAAGCCTCACACCGTTCCACCCAAATATAACGCTCATGGGAGTTTTACTTACACAAAGATGCCCTGGTCTCATCTCCTCTAGTTGCTTGGAACCACCTCATCTACAATCTGATTGGTTATTTCTCTGAACCAATCATTGTTCCTTCACCCTTCAGAACAATTTTGTGTAAGTAAAACTCCCACGAGCAAATGTGACGCAGTGCAATTCTCTTTGATTGTTTTTGCTCAACACCTGAATTTAAACACTTTGAGCAGTAGTCCCTGTAAAGGTAGCAAGTCTTACAGATGAGGGACAGGTGTGATGGGCTTGTTCATCTTCACACTACGGTTTTCGCTCCATTATTCAAATGGCTCCTTTTGGCCCAGTTTCCTCATTTCGCTTGGCCTGGTTCCTGCTGGAGGGTGCTCACAACATCCACACTGAGCGCGCCGTCGGGATGAGTATTTATCCTGCAGCTGCGATGAAAAACTCGCTTCAATTTTCACTGAGATACTTCCTGTTGTGTACAGCTGTGAGAGAAAAAAAAAAACGTTGAAGGCCATGATTCCTTGTCCCTGGGTCCGTTCTTTGTACCAAACATGTAGGACTAAAATTACCTCACAGTGCAAGAGAGGAGACATCCATATGAAAGTGAGATGGCTAGCAGCCTAATTAAAATGTGACTGACCCTCCATGCTGCAGATTTGTAAAGAGCAAAACTGGCACAAAGATCGAATCACTTCAAAGCTTGTTGTAAAATATGGAAAAATATTTTTCCCGGGTAATATTCTAGAAAACCAGTTTCTTGTCTAGAAATGACACTAAAAGAAGATGGATGGATGGATAAAAGCAACATGTCGACCTTTGCTGGTCCAGCATCCCCCAGGTGCTCACTGGGCATGCTCAGTTTGTTTTGTGCATTGCCTCATTTATGAGGATGAAAGATTTATTGACATAAGCAAAGTCTGGACTGTAGCGGTGCGGGAGCTTGGCCATTTCTCCCTGCCAGCCCTAAATGTGTAGCTTGATTAAATGGACCTGACTGTACTACATAAGGCGAAATTACATTTGGCTGAAACGGACTGGGCCCTGCCCCCACAACATCTCCACACCTGATTGCTCATTTTTCAATAATGGACAGGTGGTGGAAACCCGGGACCTCTGGGTACAGCTAACCCTCTTTGCCCTGCATGTGCATTGAGTTCAGTCCTCTGGGGCAGGAGACAGGAGGATCGAAACCCAGGCGATGATTTCATCTCCCTCACTGGTGTAACAAGGGATCAAGCAGATGAACACCTGGGAGGTCCAAGATACCACTCATTTGACTGCAGAACCTTAGAAGAACCTCAGAGCCCCAGGACAGCTTAACACTTTTATGGTGCTATACGCCCCTTCCGGAACATTCCCATAACTCTTCAGTAATTATTTACAATTATTCATAATATTTATCTAAAAAAACCTGTTTTCCAGATTCAGTTCTGTGAAAAAAATGTATTTTCTGCGATAAATGCCCAAAAACAGGGCAAAATAAGGTCCTTGTGAATCTGGAGACCACATGTGGACAGTGTCCCTTGCCAGATTCTGTCAGATATTGAAACGGAGGATCTGCTACTGTAATCTATTTAAAACAATCTTTAATTTCGCTGCACTGAGTCACAATCAGAATGAGGATTATTGGCCGTGTGAAGTCACACTTACAGGAAGTTTATCTTGGTATGATGCGTGCAGTAAAGTATGACTATCAGAGAACACAGATAAGAGCATCGCTTCACAACCGACAGTCAACTGAGTAATTAAACCCATCTCCAGAGTAACGGATACTGAACTCACACCCTGAGGAAAACCCACACTGCATCCTGTTCTGGAGCTTGCAGTCAGCCTCCTCCATCCAGCCATCCATCCATCCATCCATCCATGCACTCATCTCCCAGACTGCGGCACACCCCACTCCATCTAACATGCTTCCTCATCCATCTGCATTAGGTCAGAACTACAGCTTGCTCTTCTGTGTAGCTGTTTGTTCCCTTTTTCTTTTTGGGTGACATACAGCTTCTCAAGGCACTCGCTGATGTGATGTGTGCTTTGCCAACTGGAAATCAAAGCAAAGAAGCCAGAGAAGGGAATTGCAAAAGGGTGCAGGCTCTAGAGCTAAATACCTGCATCCCTGAGCTAAATGCGACCTCTCTAAATTGGAAAACAACGCCTATGACTATCTTGGAAAGAATTGCTTTGGAAGGTCAATTTTAGTTAAAAAAATAACCTAAAGGCCTAGGTTAATTACAGCTGCAAACTTCACTGAAAACAGATAATTATTTTTGCCTTCAGTCTTATAAATAATTACCAAATGTTGTATGTTTGTTTAATCTGCAGGATTAAAGGTATTCCAGAGTAATGTCCTTCTATTTTGAGTACATCTAAAACCAGGAAATCCTTTCATCTTGATGCCAGCATTCAGGTAATGGGGCTGTTTTTTTGGTGGTCTTCACAGGCAGGAAGAAGGGGTGATGCAGGTTTGAGTGGGTAGTCTTTGTGGTCCAAGGTGTTGCGCACACAGACAGCACCAAGCCCTGTAGTAATAAGTGGGTGATGCATTACAAGACTGTTCATGGTTGCCCAAAATAGGGCCGTCCATGAAACTTTTTACATTAAATTTTTATCCAGCAGACAGTTACCCAAATTGACATAAATTTCTTGAAAATGCAGGGTCAGACAGTCCCTGGAGCAACTGGAGGTCCTTGCCCAGGGACCAAGTGGTGACATCACGTTAACCTTGGGATTTAAACTAGCACCTTTCTGATCATAATCACAGCATCCGAACCCGCTGAGCCAATCAAGAATGCATTTTCCCAGACCGTCCATTCAGGATTTTGACAGACACGCACCACTCTGAGCCGCTTGGTATCATACTGGGAACGCATCGCTCCAAGCCCTCCGAGATGCTAATGGATAAGCATCGCTCTGAGCCATCCGGGATTCTAGCAGACACACATCGCTCCAAGCTGTTCGGGATTTTAAAGGACACGTATCGCTCCGAGTCATCCAGGATTCTAACAGACACGCATTGCTCTGAGCTGTCCGGGATTCTAATGGACACGTGTCACTCCAAGCTGTTCAAGATTCTGATGGGCACGCATTGCCCTGAGCCGTCTGGGATTCTAGCAGAAACACATCAGTCCGAGCTGTCTGGGATTCTAATGGAGACGCATCACTCTGAGCTATCTGGGATTCTAATGGACATGCATTGCTCCAAGCCATCCTGGATTCTAACGGACACACATTGCTCTGAGCTGTTCAGGATTCTAATGCGCTTCTGTGAGCCATCCTGGATTCTATCAGCCATGAATCGCTCTGAGCCTATTGGGACTGTAACAGACAGGAATTGCTCCAAGCTGTCTGAGATTATAACAAACACGCATTGCCCCAAGCTGTTTGAGATTCTAACGGACACGCAACGCTCCAAGCTATTCGAGATTCTAATGGACATGCATCGCTTTGAGCCATCTGGGATTATAACAGACACGCATCGCTCCAAGCCGTCCATCATTGGAATGGACAGACGTCGCTCTGAGTCATCTGGGATTCAAATGGACAGACATCGCTCTGAACTGTCTGGAATTCTAATGGACACGCATTGCTCCAAGCTGTTCAGGATTCTAATGGGCGCATGGCAGTCCAAGCTATCCGGGACTCTAACATACATACATTGTTCCAAGTTGATCAGATTTGTAATGGACATGCATCCCTCCGAGCCATCTGAGATTCAAATAGAAACACATTGCTCCGAGCTGTCTGAGACTGTAACAGAATCAAGCATCACACCAAACTCTCTGGGATTCAAAAGGACACGTTTTGCTCCGAGCCATCTGGGATTCTAATCTGGGACACACGTTACTCCAAGCCGTTCAGGATTCTAATGGACACTCATCACTCCAAGCCACCCGGGATTCTAATGGACAAACGTTGCTCCAAGCTGTTCAGGATTCTAATGGACAAACGTTGCTCCAAGCTGTCTGGGACTCTAACTAACACACACTGCTCTGAGCTGTTCAGGTTTGTGATGGACATGCATTGCGCTGAGCTGGCCAGGATTTTAACGGACTTGCATCACTCTGAGCTGTCGAGGATTGTAATGGACACATATCACTTTGAGCCATCTGGGATTCTAACGGACACACATCACTCTAAGCTGTCCGGGATTCTAAAGGACACATATTGCTCCAAGGCGTCTGGGATTCTAATGGACAAACATCACTCCAAGTTGTGTGAGATTCTAATGGACACGTATAGCCCCACACGGTCTGGGATTCTAAAGGATATGCATCACACTCCTAGCCAACTGGGATTCTAACGGACACATGTTGCTCCAAGCCGTCTGGGATTCTAACGGACACACATAGCCCCGCACCATCTGGGATTCTAACGGACACACATAGCCCCGCACCATCTGGGATTCTAACGGACACACATAGCCCCGTACTATCTGGGATTCTAACGGACACACATAGCCCCGCACCATCTGGGATTCTAACGGACACACATAGCCCCGTACTATCTG
>JAODJU010000002.1:21657797-21677121 GCA_026776725.1 Gnathonemus echidnorhynchus | reverse complement strand
GGATTCTAACGGACACACATAGCCCCGCACCATCTGGGATTCTAACGGACACACCTAGCCCCGTACTATCTGGGATTCTAACGGACACACATAGCCCCGTACTATCTGGGATTCTAACGGACACCCCGCACCATCTGGGATTCTAACGGACAGACATAGCCCCGCACCATCTGGGATTCTAACGGACAGACATAGCCCCGCACCATCTGGGATTCTAACGGACACCCCTCACCATCTGGGATTCTAACGGACACCCCACACCACCTGCGATTCTAACAGACACACATAGCCCCGCACCACCTGGGATTCTACTGGACATGCATCCCACTCTGAGCCATCCAGGATTCTAACAGACACACATTGCTGTGAGCTGTTTGGGATTCTATCGGACATGTGTCACACTCCAAGCTGTCTGGGATTCTAACAGACACACATTGCTCTGAGTTGTCTGGGATTCTAACGGACATGCATCATTTTGAACCACCAGGGATTCTAATGGACACGCATCTCACCGTACCATCTGTGATTCTAACGGACATGCATCACTTCAAGCCAGGCAGAATTTTAACAGACATGCATTGCTTCAAGCTGTCTGGGATTATTACAGATACTCATTGCTCAGATCCATTTGGGATTCTAATGGACATGCATTGCTCTGAGCCATCCAGGATTCTAGTGGACACACGTCACTCCAAGCTATTCAGGACCCTATCCAACACGTTGTTCCGAGTCATGCTGCCTTCTAATGGACATGCATTGCTCAAAGTTGTCCGGGATTCTAATGGAGACATGTCACTCTGAGCTGTCTGGGACTCTAACAGACACGTATTGTTCCAAACCATTTGGGATTCTAATGTGCAAGTATCCCACCGCACCATCTGCAATTCTAATGGACATGCATCGCTCCATGCCATGCAGGATTCTACTGGACCCACATTCCTCAGAGCCATCTGGGATTCTAGTGGACACGCCTTGCTCAAAGTTGTCTGGGATTATAACGGACATTCATTGCTCGGAGCCGTCTGAGATTCTAACGGACATGCATCGCTCCAGGCCATTCAGGATCCTAATGGACACACGTCATTCCGAGCCTTCCCTTCCAGCCACTGTGGCTTCTTCTGAAACTGCTAAATGTGGCGTGTAGGTCAGGCGGGCGGGGGGGGTCAGCCATCGCTCTTCATCTTATCGGCTGCGTGACAGTCATGCTGACATGATTAGACCATCCGTGAGATTTGCAGATATTCCACACTTGTTTTTTTTTCTCCTTCTTATGCTAAAGGTCAATCTGAAATTTCATCGGAGCAGCGTCTCTGAAAAGAGCCAGAGGAAGCGAGTGAGATGGGATTCTCCACTGTGATGCGTATTGATGCATGACACACATCTGATCATGTGCTGATTCATAGGCCACTGCATTCCCCTACATGATCCACATCTGTCCTGAAACATATTTGACAACGCAGACTTCCTGTAATCTCCATGCTACCCTTTTTGCTGCATCTCTTCCATGTTGCCATTGACTGGAACAGCAGTGGGACTGTGGTTAAAAGACCCCCCCACCCCCCTTAAACCAAACGGTGGTTGGCCAGAGTACCAGCAACAGGGATTATCATCATTAGCACTCGTATTACCATTAGCATTCTTGTTGTCATACAGAGCAATTCATGCACAATTTTACGCCATAAGTGCATTTCTTTCACATGGTCATTATTTAAATAAGCTAATTAATCACCTCGCTCAGGGCTGCAGCTGAATCCCTCCTGGAACATGATTTAACTACAGCGCCCCCTGCTGTCCCTGCAGCACATAGCCTGCCTAATGACTGGATGCCCTTTTGCTTGTGCTGGTTTCCCGTCCTTCCTGCTGTTACTGTTAACTGCAGGGGGCAACACTAGAGACCGTAACTAATGCCCCCCCCTCCCCGGAAAGCAGCTCCCAAGGCTCAACTGACCGGTTTAAACTAAGCGTGGCCAAGCATTTTTGCCTCGAGCTAATGCTAATCAGTGTATACTTTTCATTCTGGAGTTGGGAGGGGGGGTTGTGTCAGGTCCTTGAAGTCCATGACGAACATCAGCATCAGCTTTTCTCTTGAGAGACATAACCAACACCTCCGCTGTGGGTCCCCACCCCCTCCCTGAAGCAGAGCTCCCATCCTCAGCAGTTGTGATTTTAGTACCTGACCTAGTTTGTTTATGCAAAGTATGAATTAATCACAGATATGTACTACAAAACAGCCTCCTTATCTGCAGATAAAGAGACCTTAAAAAGTGTCACCTTTAATTTCCATAAAAACCAGCATGATTTATTGCAGCGTCGTTAAGCTCACGTTAAAAAGGTGACCATTTATCAGCTAGCTGATGTGTTTACAGTATGAAGTACACATATTTACCGCCTGCTATTTCACCTTTTCCCCTCCGTGATGTTTATCAGTCAGCCTTGCTCCAGCACAAAAGACAGAAATCATTATAAACCTTCAAGGACTCATGCTGGGCACCGTTCTCATAATTTCAGGGTGACATACAGCTTCACGCTGCAAAATGTTGTTGTTAGCAATGCAAAGAAAGCCCCCTTTATCAGTATTAAAGTGTCCTCTTTGGGCCAGATTTAATCGCGGTTTTAACCTTGTCGGCACATGCGGAGAACGCAGCAAGGCTAAATGACAATGAACCGAGTCGCCTCAATCTGAATGTGGCTAAATCCGCACCTTTGTCCTGTCCATTCAACGAATCCCTCGGTCCGAGTGACCTTTCAGGTATGAGACGATGCATTGCTCCTATCTGTACAGCATGCAAAAGAACCCAAACAAACTAAAAATAATAAATAAAAGATAATCAAAAGCGGCTAAGCTCTGACCCAGACGCTAAGCACAGGTGCAATCTGTTCCAGCTGGAGCAGAAACAGAGGACTTTACCTTCATTTCCTCCTGATTTCCATCTGTTCCCTGGGTTCCTGGCGCCCCCAGAGGCTCCCTTTAGCTCTTTATTTAACACGGGATCATCTTGGAATAAGGGAGATAACTGGCGGACTGGAAGCATGCGCGAGTTTCAAATCTCAATTTCCCCAAAGGCTAGAATGAAGGCAACTCTCTCATCAGTCTCCTCTTACTCCAGCTGGTATCACTGCTCTCCACCATCTTCTGCACTTTTTCTCTCCCTTGGCATTAAAACCTACCTGGAACCTTGGGGAGGTATCCATAAAAAAAAAAAAAAAGAGAGAGATTCATTCCCCTAAGTCACTAACTGCCTATTTAGTCAATATACTGCCACGATAATTGTTATTCCACTCTTTGATTGAGTCCATAAACAGATGCCTGTAAAGTTTTCTACCTCACTTCACTACCATGAGAAAGTATGGGCTGTTTACGCTGCATAAATTTTGCTGGTTTTATGTCTTATAGAATGTGCAAACATAATGGTATTAAAATAAGATTGTAGACGTGGAAATTCATCTGGATAACCTCTAATGCAGCAGACTCTTCAATGTAACCGAAGGAGCAGAATTGGATGAATAAATGATTGATGGATGGAAGAAAGCATGGAGAGCTTTTTCTGGTGACAGGTAGGGACTTGGACACAGGGCGTCAGATGTTCTATAGGACAAGGGAGAGCTGAAGAGAATATTCAACATTGATGTTTCATAACTTTCAGTCTATAGTCTGTTCACGTGCTGGGAGAAGGACCTCCAGAAAAGCCCATCTCCTCAGGGGAGACCCGGTCTGGTGGTACCAAGCCTGCGATATGAATCATCCAGGCTGTGCAGGAACTGTTACAGCATCAACCGTGTTGAGTACAACAGTAAGAGACATTCCTAATTAACGAGAATCTGGGGGAAGCTATGGACGATGAAAAAAAAAGGAATGAATATTCAGCACAGGTAGGTGAAACCAACTGCTTGGCATCTCTGCCTGGCATACCCTGACAGTGCCCTTCTGCCGGCTGCAGGGTCGTCAGCCGGGAGCCACCCTTCACTGCTGTTTCACTCCTTTAATCTCTGGGTGGTGGAGCAATGATAAGGACATCTCCCGATGCCCCCTGCAGCTGGCCCTAAAATCCCTGCTTCCCCCATTGCTCTGCCTCTTCAGCAATACCTCTCATGGCTCTCTTCAGATTGGTACCTCTGATGCCCAGGGACTTGAAGAGATGCTGAGCTGATGTTCCTGCATAGCCTCTGCAACCAACCTCCGGTGAGAATGTGAATGCCCTCCACCTAGCCTGTGAGCATGCAGCCGCCAGCTCTGCATACTTGTTCTTCCTCTTGAAGGCAGCCTCCATTCCTTCTCCCCATGGAATTGTCAGCTTGGCCATGATGATAGCCTTAGTGAGGGAGGAGCACTATATCGGGTCATAGAGAGGTTGGGGTGATCTCCTGAGCAGCTCCAGGTATCAAGAGAGACCACGTCCAACGAGTGTAAGACAGGTCCTGGTCTCCTTGTTGCCACCAAAGTGAATCAGTCTGTGAGATGGTACTGGACTGGTCCTATTTGCTTCAAGCCTACGTGCCTCCAGAATTTCAGCCAGCTTACACAGGACCCAGTCGTGATGCCATTTCTATTGTGTTTACCACTGCCTCCCAGGTTGTCCACCTCCCTTGGTGGTTCTGGCCGACTGCCTTGATCTTATACAACTCCTCTTCCATCCTTACCACCTCGGAGATCACCAGGTCCTTCCTCCTCCTTTGCATTAGCCTTCGACCACATCCTGGGCACTTGCCCCCAGCCAAGACCGATCCTGCCTTGTTGCGACACCCCCACAACTTCTTGGTGCTTCAAGCGGCTGATGGCTTGTTCCACCACTTGCATTGCATCCCACCGACGTCCTGTTCGGACCTGGGTTTTGGTGTTTCGAACAATCGGGTCCAGTGAGTCTCTCAGTTGGAACACAAGTCTCACCTTCTCTTGTTTATAGCCCAGGCTGATGGATTTTAGTGGTAGTGTGATTATATTTCTGCTAAACAGTTCCACGTAGGAAAGGCACTGAGGGAGGCCAAGCCATTTGCGGATGAAGTTGCTGGCTTTTGCGTCCATCCACAGTGCTGTCGAAGCTGTGATGTCACTCAGCTTTAAAAGCTACATCACCCGCTGGTAGAGGGTGTGCTGGTAACATCAGACCTTTCCCTGGCAGATAGCTCTGGTCGATCTTGTTCAGGCCATCCACGAGCTGGGATGTCACAGTGGCAGCCATCTGCTTGTCAGATAGGTCAGCTGTATAGAGCCTTCCAAGGCTTCTGACAGGATGTTCCCAGGAGTGGGATCTTCTCGCCATCGACCAGAAAAGTGATGTTGTCATTCCTAACCCCCTTGCGAACAGAGAAATTTTGAGACTTTGCTGGTTTGATCTCCATATGAGCAGGTAAGAAGTTCCTACAGCCTTTTCAGGAGCCTGGAGCTGCATGCGGTTGTCTGAAGGAGAGTGGTAACATTGTCCATGCAGCTTCGTAGGGCTGGGAGCCTCTGCCCTGACTGAGCCTTAACTCCACGGACCATCTGCCTGCTGCCAATCAGGATGATTTCAAACGCCGTTGTAAAAAGGATTGGGGAGACGGCACAGCCCACGGCTATCCCTTTCTCCAGCTTGTGCCACCTAGTGGTAACTTCCTGGGTCATGTAGCAGACATGGAAATTCCTGAAGTAGCTACCCACTAAGCTCTAGATGTTTTATGAGATGTGGAAGAATTCGAGAGCGAAGGTTATTAGCTGGTGGGGAACAGAGCCATAGGCATTGGCAAGGTCCAGCCAGACTACATGTTCTTCTGTTCTTCTTGGCTGACTGGATTTGCTCCCAAATCATGGCTGAGTGCTCCACACAACCGGGGAATCCGGAGACACCAGCCCTCTGGCAACTGGTGTCAATATAGCAGTTTGCCAGGAGGTAGGTAGCTATGCGTTTGGCCATGACTGAAAAGAAGATCTTCCCTTCCATATTCAGTAGGACAATGCCTCTAAACTGACTGAGGGTCTGGGACTCCTTCTCTTTCGGGATAAAGATTATGATAGCTCTCCTCCATTCAGTTGGAATGGCTTGGGTTTTCCAGACCGCACTGATCAGCCTCTAAAGTAGCTTCAGTAACCCAGGGCAGTTCTTGTACACCCTATATGGGATGCCATTGGGTCCACTCCACTACCAGCCTGACCTCTGCCCATCTCGGGGGGGCGAGGCATCGAATGGAGCTGATGGTACCGGGGGGCGAGGGATGTGCCTTGGTGATCCAAGGGGTGTTGGCTGTCACTTAGCTGCCCCTTGATATAATTCTCCAGCTCCTGTTCTGTAACCTTCAGTGTTCTGGACTTACTCTCCTCCAGAAGGCTTACAATGAAGACAAAAAACAAATGAGCCAACAGCTGCCTGATGTGCCGATCATGCAGCGAAACTCATAAGAGATTCCAGGGGCCTACAGGTGAGGCTCAACCAGCCACCAAACTTCTCTCCCAAAACTTCTATTGATGGAGCTTTTAAGAAAATAACACAGCCGTGAGCTGGTGGGATTTGAAAATGTATTTCTTATCCAATTAAGCACATTAAAATAAAACAATATTCATTTCTTCTTCTTATCCACCGCGGGTCACAGTCATTACAGCTCTGTGGCGCAATCCACAGCGGAAAGCCAGGCACTCGGCGTGGCCTCCTCTGCATTAATAGAGAGTGTGTGGGGCGTACCAATGCTGCCCTGGGACGGGGGCTCTCATTTCATTCTAGTCCCAGTATCTGCAAATAAATGTGTGACGAGGACTTGGGTCGGGCAGGGGAGTGGGGTACGTGGTTTTGGGGAGAGTTCTGATTGGCTGTGGGGGCAAGGAGGCCCCTCGAGGCGGGTTGAGGTCACATAACTGACGAGCCATCGTGTTGCAGATCCTGGCTCTCCTCCTCCTTCCTATGCCTCCTGGTGCATCCTAATTGGGCAGCATTTTATGGCTGTTTGTAGGTTTCAGGAAAACAGTTTGAACTGCTTGTTCATTTTGTGTTAATTTTACTTTTTCAGGATTGTTTATCTCAGCTGGCAGAGTATCACCTGCTTCCCATCCCTGAAAAGGTGATGTTTTTCTTTATAGCATGGGGACTATACGTCCTTATTAAACATTAAGCAGTAAACAGCTGTTATCCACAACCTAAAGCCTGCCCCCTCTCTTTCTGTAAACACAGGCACCAGTCCTGTTATTGTAAATATTGACTTTCTTTTTCTTTCGATATATATATTTTTTTCATTTTCTCTGTGTTTTTTTGACCGGATCACTTATAAACAGAACAACAAATTCAATCCATTACCATGCTGGGCCACGACAGACCTGAATACCAGCTCTGAATAAATTACTTTCCTCGGAAAGCACATATTGCCTGCGGCTCGTCAGGAACAGGAAGCTGAATTGCCCCGGAATATTGTTGGAACGCCAGGGTTAGATATGCTTCTGTGTTCAGATCCTTCTTTATACAGCCACCTTTAAAGACGGCGAAATGAGTCTATTATACCGAAAGCCATCTGCCTCTGCAGGTAAACAGGGGGAATTAATGGATGTAAACACAACTGGTAATGCCAATTGCTGAGTGGGGCCCGACAGTCCCTCCCTCGTTTCCTCAGAATTGCGGCACCTCCCCGAGGCAGGGAATGTGGTCCAGTCATTCCTGTTGCCTGGAACTTGAGGAGAGGATGGAAAAATACGGAAATCCATGAGCACTTCAGCTCTTTCTGTGGCTCCTGCTCCTTAAGAATGGGCTTAGAGTAAGTTTTCCCCAAAGTATAAGCAAATATTGTAAATAGTGCAAGTTAAATTTACATTTACATTTATGGCATTTGGCAGACGCCCTTAGCCAGAGGGACTTAAATAAGTGCTAACATGTGTTAGTTGGGAGGCAAGCTGCTGGACCTTTAAGTGTTGTTCTTTATGCTTAATTAGCAACTCCATAAATGTATGGTAAAAGCACGATAATAGTAATTATTAATTATTATTGTACATCTTGCAGCACTTCCTGTGTTTCATCCTTTAGGGTAATTCTTCTGGCTAAAGCCTACATCTCCTCCTTCATCAGGCTGCAAATGAACACTTGTATCGGACTCTGTGGACAGTGTCTCATCCGGGGAGAGGCCTCTTAAATGAACTAATCCAGGGGCTCCAACAGATGTAAATAATTTTCCGCTTGTTGAGCGAGACAATAAAATCCATACGTAAGCCGCCGCTGATTTATTAGCCGTTTGGCCGGGCTTTAGCACTTAACGGGATTATGGGGAGCGGGACGCCCTTGCACCTCCCTGCTGTGGTAGGAGGCTGTCGTGGATTGCTCCGGTCTGCCCTCTAGTGACTAGTCTCTTAAACCACCACCCACCCCATCTTAGTAAGGAGGGTGTCCCTGACAATCATCTTTATTCCACCTATGAGGTCCTGCGATCCGTTTCCCATATTCCCTAACTGGAACCGTCGGGAATAAGCGTGAACTCAGATGGGTGTGATACGCACCCACACACTAACTGCGCCCTCTGCAGGCATGTTTAAACTCCACACGTGTGTCCCCAATCCTGAAACTCAGATGGTCGATCCTCAAATAAAAAAAAAAGTTGCTACTTCAGTCCTCTCAGCCTTTAAGGCTGTTTATCTAATAGACAAACCCATCGAGGTCCCTCCTATGAACCCTCCTTGCTAATAAAAGGATATAACCTAATAATGGGGTGGCGGGGTGGGGGGCTTCGACAGAAATGCTGTTTGTAGGTTTTCACAGCATTGCAATCATATGTTCCATAGAAATGGAAACTGTAAGAGTGGGTTTAGCTCGGGGGCAGAATCGAAGACTGAAAGCAGAAGAAACCTGCAGTATTCTGGCATGGAACATATTAAGCAGATGCACAGGGACCGGGGGGCCGGAAGGGGGCCTGCTGTTGTACCCTTGAGGGAGGTACTTAAGCCTAATAGCATCAGTAAATACTCAGCCGCAGGAATAATGGCAATGCTGTTAATCATCTTGGATAAGTGCTTGTATTAAGCAAAAACAACAACAGCAGCTCAGGAACAAAACAGGACGCCTTTAAAGAGAGATTAGGTATTAATGAGAGAAACGCTTTCCCGGGTACGAGAGGGAGCCTCGTGGCTTAAGAGGCTCAGCAGGCGCTGGCCTGTGACGTCAGCGTCTGTCCCCAGAGTGCCACCAACATGAGACAATGGCCTGACAATCGGCCCAGATCTCCATTTGGCCAAGCCCACCTAATGGACACTCCCTTTAGGACAAATGACTAATCACTTTGCATATATGACACCCCCCCCCCCTCTTTCTGGCTGCCACACAGTTTTCCCTGATGCTGTCAGTACCAAGGTGACACCCCCCCCACCATTCTCTTTTTTTTTTTTTTTCTCTATTGTTCTTCTCATCCAAGGGCCCTAATCTTTACAAGCAGGCTTGGAAGCATTTTTTTTGGGTGGGTGTCTTTATTAGAACTGCTATTTAATTAATTGCAGGGGGTTCCACTATGACTGGTAGCTGCAGACACCCTCAACTTAAATGATGACATCCTCAGAACCGGGTCTGGGATGGACGGGTCTAGCAGCAGCAGGGTGGTCCCACTGGGAGTCACCAAGTCCACTTAAGATGTCCTGTGCTATTACACCCAGGAATGATGATGTTTCACTGCAGTTATGTTTCTGTAATGCACTGTACTCTCACAGGGCTTTGCTATTGGCTGAGAAGTGCATATTAATAATAAACTTGCTTTTGACAGTGAGGAGAATATAGTGAGAATAGCTTTATCAGACCTAAAAGGGATACATTTGATTTATTTTTACATATCTGGGGAACGTTACTTGGGGTTTATGAGACCACTCTGAGAATAACATTTCTAAACACGAAGAGCCGTTATAGATGGTGAATTGGGAGAGGCAATCCTCCTCCAGGTGTTCAACATGCCAAACCTGTGTACAATTAGCTATAGCTGCAGGTCATCTAGAAAACTCGGGCGGGTAGAGAGCTTTGCCTGAAGGGGGTGCCGAAAAAAAAATGACTCAGTTTTGGGATAGATTGCTTTCCCTTTGGGCTGCTCTCTTGCCAACTAGAATACAAATGTTTGCTCAAGGACTGGCTCTCTCCGATTGGTGCCTTATTCACTGTGGGCAGGGCCAAGGGTGTAACCCGACACCACGGGCCCTGGGTGGATGGGACCCATATGGCAGGGAGACGTGCTGGGTCTGTGGGCCAGGTGCAGGAGGCATCTGGCTGAGGGGGGCGCTTCCCCACCTCTGCACCAAACGCAGGGAGGGTTGTCTGCGAATGCAGGATTATAAAATTTAATTTAGAAGGTGTGATGTGTTGGACTAAACAGCATCACGCAGGAAAGAAAGAACCAGTGAGGATGCTGCATCACTCTAAGGATCAAGGACCATCCACAGCTTTGTGATGCTAAAGATCCAGAGGTTTAGACACTTAGAAAGTTTACCTGTTATATATATATAAGCCCATATAAGATTATATATATAATCTTCCTTTTGCATAAAGAGAAATTTTGACCAGACTCATCACCCAGTAATAAATTTCTTGTGAAATATGGTTTATAGTGTCTCAAACATAATGCCAAGATTTTATCTGATAATTAATGAAAGGCAAATTTTATATCTGCCATTAAACATTTGCAGCACACAGCATGGGTTACATTACCTGAAGTGGAGGAGGAATCAGCTACATTTTTGAAGGGGATGCTGCTTGGGGAGGGGAGGGGGGGGTGGTTGCAGAAAAAGCCAATTAGGTGGGACCTTCACAGTCACATGACACTGTCTGAGATGGCATTGGGTCTCACACAGCCCCGTCAACACTCCAGCCTTGGGACATGCTGCAGTTTTTTAATACACACACACGCACTTACACACGGGTCATGAGGACAGATGTGAGCAGAGATATGACCTTTGTGAGGCGTGTGGCTATGTGTGTATGCGTGTGCATGCGTTTTGACTTTCCAAGTCAAGTAAGAAAAGTTGACCATAACACACAGTTCTTACGGAGCTCTCCAAACCTTTAAAGCACTCTCCGCCTTCGCTGGTGCAGAGTGAGGAATTGCCTCGTGCATTATAGTGAGAGTCAGTATCCCCACAAGGACATGTGTGTGTGTGTGTGTGTCTGTCTGTGTCTGCGAGTGGAAAGGCCGGCCCAGATCACTGAGCAACGTGTTTGGATGCTTCTCACAGGGTCAGAGCTCGCCAACAGCCCTCCAATCCCCCCCCCGGCCCCCAACATATCGGGCGACACTGGCATTTGCCCGGCCGGTGCCTGGGGTCCTGGCATTTGGTAATGAGATGTGAGGCCATCTGCCACAGCGTCCGGCGCCCCCTATGTGCCCCCCAGGGGATTTACACTCCACGGCGCAGTAGCGGCCAGATCGCACTACGCTCTGCAATTTTCTCCATAGGTTTGCTGTCAGGATCAATGTTTCCTGCACTGATTCGCCTCCCCAG
This sequence comes from Gnathonemus echidnorhynchus, assembly GCA_026776725.1. Lineage (NCBI taxonomy): Eukaryota > Metazoa > Chordata > Actinopteri > Osteoglossiformes > Mormyridae > Gnathonemus > Gnathonemus echidnorhynchus. The sequence continues at coordinate 21,665,711 of JAODJU010000002.1, read as the reverse complement.
GAAGGTGGTTGCCGCTTGGCTAAAAAACGTGGCGGGGGGGGGGAGCTAACAGGCAAATTAAAAAAACGCTTACAACAAATGAACTAAATTCTGCGTGATTAATATTAATATGGCGCCTCCACCATATTCTCTGTGTGTACTTTCACAGACAGCTGTGCACATGAATAATTATTATACCCACTTAGCTCATCGTTGCATAACTTATTCCAGAAACAGTAAACTGCTTAGTAATAAGTAGATTTATGAATTCATGGCAGAGAGTCTCATCTTCAAACCTGACTCGACATTATGTAATATTTAAAGAACCTGGAATCGTTCTGCAGTCCGTTTTGAATGCCTTTCCAGAATCTTCTCTGCCAGAAACAGGCACTTTGTAAAACAAATCTCAGATGTCATTCCTCATCTTGTTTTTTTTGTTTTTGAAGATCCCCGTGTGTGTGAGTGTGTGTGTGTGTGGGGGGGCGTTTTGTAAGGATGACCTTAATTTACTGTTAGTGAGCCCTCTGTCCTGCCAGACCTGCACGTATCATGGCTTGGTGGCTGTATGCCCAAGCCATTCCTGTCAAATAATTTGCTTATGCGGCATTTCTCCCTTATCTGAGCTTCGATCTCAGGATCATTACTCATGATCTCCAGTTCCATTTCCCACCACATCACTCACTGGGAAGCTCATACTGGAAACATAAGAAAAAAGCAATAATGAAACACGGCTCTGTGTTTTCGAATATGGCACATTTCAATATGGGGTGTGGTTATACTGTATCTGCTCAGGGAACGTAATCTCAGTGACTGAGACAGATGCTCCATTAACTGGTCTAAATTCTCACCATCATAATTTTCATTGGTTTATTAGGGAAGTATTTACATTTCCCAGTTATGTCCACCCATTTCACCCCATTCCTGTGATCTCAATGTCTGATCCACAAGCCCCCAATCCCATATTCCCTGTATCTAATCACATTCTCTCATTCCTGTGGTCTCAGTCTATGTTTATATTTTATTGTGAGGACCAAATGTTCCCCTTAAAGAAATAAAAATGTGTTATTTTGATGTTTTGGGGACCATTTTTTTGGTCCCCCCAAAAGATCTGTGAGTGCAATCAAAAAACTTAAAATGCATATAGCTTCTTATAGTTTGGTTACTTATGGTTAATGTTGTCATACTGGGATTTTCCCAATAAAATTAAATGGAGATCAGTATATCCACCTGAGACCCAAGGAAAAAAGTGTCTTTCAATTTTAGGTTATTTGTCTTTGGAGGAAATAAAACATCTTACAATTTAGATTTTTTTCAAATTTATTTTTATTTTTAATTTCACACATGTCCTCTTTAGTGCACAATAGGAATAAATTAGTTTCCTAACATCAGTGAAAAGATAAATGCAAAAATAAAATGTCCACTACAATGGACATAAATGAATGGGTGGGGTCTCAGGAGGTTACATCTGTGTGTGTGTGTGAAAACAAAAGACGTGTTAACTAAATGTGCTGTTTAACTGACCAATCGTCTGTGATACATATTTCTCACATGTATATATACACTAATCCCTCAGTTTATGAATGCACACTGTCCAAACTCTCTCTTTTTTTTGTTAAAGAAGAATCGGTATATATCTGGACCCCAATCTCAGCACCCTGGATCTTTTCATGGCCCTCAGCTGGGACAAAGGTTTCTACTGCTTATTTGATGAGGGAATGTGTAAAGAAAAAAAAATAGCTCTTCCTTATTTCTGGAGTTTGCATCCCTATCAACTAATTTTATACAAATGGCTTCTGAACCAAAGCGATGGAACAAATTACATTCATAAATCAACAGATGACTGTATATGTACATGAATAAGCAAATACATATTTCTAGATATACATCGTAGTTATCCTGCTAATAAACATATGCAGTAAACCCCTAAGCAGTTAAAGGTCACGTGTGTCTCGCTTCAGCAGTTTGATAAGGTCTGTTGAGTTTAAAGGGGTTTTTAAACACCATATGTGTGCAAACACAACACGCATGTTTGCTTGCTTCTCCTCCTGCGATAATGGATTGTTAAGCCTGCATGTGCCCAGAGGCTGATAATCAGGTCTAATTGGGCCCATCGACTGGCGCCATTCGAACTCGCCACATACGACGTGCAGGTTCCCAGCTGTCGCATCGTCCCAGAAATGCTCCCTGCTGCGATACAAAGATGCGACAGAGTAAATGCATTCAGCTGCGCAGAATTAGAGCCTCTGACCTCCAACAGTGGAATAAATCTATGCGGTGGGGCTCTTCTTTACCTATTTGCACTTGGATTCAATAAAACATTTTCTCAGCGTTAATGCTACCTCTAGGCAAGACTAAACAAGAAACAAAAACACAAAGAAGGTATCTCTTCTTTTAAATAATCTCTGCCAGGCATATCCCCCTCAGACTTCCCGTAAGCCTTCAAATAGCTTCTTACTTAGGTGAGATCCCAACAATTTCCAAAAGAAAAAGAAAACCTCAAGCAATTAATAACAGATTAGCGCCTGCCAACTTCATTTCTGCAAAGTCAAACATTTACTTAAAACAGTTGTTAATCAAATGGCAGCGCCTGTGAGTCGTTTCTGGTTGTGGGATTTCCTCTGGCCCTATAATCAAACACCTGCGAAGCTGAGAGGCACAGACCCGCCTTGCAGCCAGCAGACTCATTAGTTCGGCAGTCGAGACCCCGGAGATTTTGCAGCGGCACATTTTCAAATGATTAAATTAACAGGTTCCCAGTGGCGGCCTTATTCTGCGACTCAGAATCGTAAACAACGCCCCCCCCCCCAATCTAAGGATGCATTTTCTCGGGCCAAAGAACAAATACAAATCAATTTTTAACTAGTGAAGTCAAGGATCTTCAAGCATGTTAGTATCAGAAAGATTTTTCTTAATAGGCAGTGACTAAAGTTTCCTTATTGGTAAAGAATACCGAATGCCATCCTTGGTGTTCATCTTGTAATAACTGAGATTATTATTATTATTATTATTATTATAATTGTTGTTGCTCCAAGTGCAAATTCTAGCTAATTGTTTGAGGTCTACATTCTAATGAACCTGAGGCTTTCTGTCACGCTAATGACGTGTTTGGTATTAGCACAGGGATCCGCAGAGATGGACACCCCAGAATTCTGGAGTCGGACGTGCTCCAGTTCCCGAGAAAACAGCACTCCGGACAAGCCAGCCCCTTTTCCCGCTTTGAAAGAGCTATCCTGCTTATCACGGTTTAATTTAGTGAGGAAGTAATGAATTTCCCAGCGTAATCTTTCAAATCTCCACACGGAGATGAGGGACATCCCCAGTCTGACTGCATAGATAATAGATTTATGACAGACAGAAGTTCGTTTTGGGGGTTTAATTGCTATCTCTGCTTATGAAGGTTTGTTTGTGCCTATGGGGCTGTATCTTACCGAACTCCACCTGTCAGCTGAACCCCCCCCCAACCTCGCTACTGATGGCAGAACTGACATTTGCATCAACTGTGCAATACCTCTTCTTTTTCTCTCTGCTTGTGTATATGTGTTTATTTATTTAATTTCTAGTATGAGTTATTTATTGACAAGTGAGTACAATACACACGCATATATAAATGCCATATGTTGATAGTTTATAGAGGCACCCCTGTGTGTCCGTGGTGGCATTTACGTGTGCCTGCCGTTGCATGTGCCCGCGTGTGTCGGCGGCTGGCGGGAGGGGCGTTCGGTAAACATTTGTTTATTGCCACGTCTCACGGCAGACTGGGGGTGGGAGTGGGGGAGATGCCACAAGGCACATGCTTCTCACTGCTTCTGGTAATCAGAATTTTTCTTTTCTCCCCTGCGTAATGATCTCGGTCCCGGTTTGGGAGCCTCTGCTGTGCATTAATCATGAGGAATCTGCTGTGGAGATGCAGGGAATTCCAATGTGCGCCGAGGATAATTACGGGAAAACAAAGCCATTCCTGTTCAGATCAGGCACATACTGATTCCTCCAGAGCGCCCTTCACACGTGGCGCCTTTCTGAGTGTTTCGTTACATCTGGGTTTCGGAAGGACGACGCTGGGGGGCCCATTTCTCTCTCCGGCGTCCCTGAAGCACATTTGAGTACGAGGCAGATAAAAGTCACATTGCGGTACTGAGATATCCCACATATCTGTTTACACCTGTCTCTCCTTTATCCCAGGGAATCGCACTTGTTGCCGTGGAAGATCTCTCTCAAAAGCTAGATGCGTTCTTGTCCTGCATGTAAGTCTAATGACTATAAGCAAAGAGAGACGTTTTTTTGTCGTAGCCTGGCTGTGGAATTTGATTGGCTTTCGCAAAAACACGCGTGTCGGCTGTCAACGATCGAATAGTTGAGGCTGACAATCTGAGCAGATTTCACAGCAGTGGCTGCTGAATCGTCTGCATAAGCAGAGCTGTCAAACACTGATGTCACCAGTGGTGGGAAATCCCCACTACAGTATATGATTGTTTATCTGGTTTTAATCTTACTTTCATGTGTTTTTGTTTTTTTAATCCTTCCCAGGTAGTTTCTTTAATGCCAGGCTTTTACTGCTAGATTTGGGTTAGGACTCTGTGCTTGCGTCCAGAAAGTCATCGGGTCGAATCCCACTGCTGGCAGAATGACCATATCGTCGATGGGTCGTTAAGCAAGGCTCTTAACTCCTAAAACTCCGTCCTTCTTTTCATGTGGGATGGAGTATCCACCAGGATAGATGGATATTCACCGGAGGGATCAGTTTCACATTTGTTTTATCTTCCCTATTCATGGTTTCACTCCGACATCTTTTTTTTTCCCACAGAATGAAATCTAACGATCTGTGAAAAACCAATTTTCCAACCATCTTATACACTTCCCTTATGGAAGTCCATGATGCAGGATTGACCATCCATGCCTGTCACTGTGGGGGTGTGCTCTGTCTCTTACTTGGTTACACACCTAAATTGCTTACAGATCAGGAAGTTGGCAGCTTGTTAGACCCCCCCCCCCCAAGGTATGGATGGATTATGGTGCCCACAAGTCAAATGTGCAAGGGGGTGGCATACATCTGAAGCACTTGGAGTAGATATTCAGGATCTATAGCATGTGTGTCTTGTGTTTTTTCGCAGGTTGTATAAATATAGGCTTTATCCTGCTTTAGTTCCCAAGCTGTGCATCGTTAACCTGTGGGGTTAGGGCGCTGATAACGAGGCTTAGTGACTCACCGTCCTCTTCAGTTTACCTTCCCGTTTTAGCGGCAAATGGTGAAAAATAACCAAAATAACAAGCCCAACACCCACAACTTAGCCACCTCTAACCGTAGCTTGCGCTGCTACTCCCGCGCTCATTTGTGATTTTCTCCCTAATTCATTAATCAATAAATTTGTCATTAAATCACTGAGCGGAAACCTTTTCTTAAAGAGATTTATGCTACTGATGGTTTCACTCATTTTTTACACAGCTGAATATCAAGTGAAAAAAAAACATCAGTAACAAGCTTCTGCTCGCAGGCTCTTTCGTCCTCCATGTCACTTCACCTAGCTGGGTGTGGACTGTACCATGTGCTTCAGAGGGGGGGGGGGAGAGATTATGGGATTATCCCCATAAACAGAACTGATTACACCTGCCCTGCACATGTCCTTCAGTCTTTGAGGGTGTGTCTCTTGGAAAGGATAAAGGGTCGCCTAGGGCAGCCAGCAGGGGCGTGCCATGTTAGGATGCTTAGCAAATGCTGGTTTCTGATCCTCATGCTACATTCCATAGGTAGATAGAAGGAATTAATCATCTAGATCCTACTGAAAGGATAGGTTGGCTTTTCAGGGTACTGTGTTGGGTGTCAGCCTTCAGGAAACAAGTTATACTTTCTAGTCTCCGAGGTATGATGTAAAGTAAAATAAAACTAAAAACAGGAGTAAAATCTGGCCTGTGTTTTGAGAAAATCATTCGGAGAGGCCCCAACATGTGAGGTGACCACCTAATCCATGTCAAGGGGGGCACTGTGAGCCAGGACAGGGTTTGTAAACTACCATTTCAATTAAAAGGACCTGGATTTCACTTTAGCACTGAGTTCTTGCTGTGTGCTGATTGGTCAGTCTCCTATAATCATGCAGGTGTCACTAATGTTAATGTGAAACAGCTGGATGAGTCTTTCAATCAAGGAAACAAACCAGTAAAGGCACAATAAGAATTGAACTAATTAGCAGAGCAGAGGAGCCTTTCAGTTTTAATGTAGTTTGTAAAACCTAAAGTAGCTCACAGTTTCCCTCTCTCGACATGGATTATCTGGTCACCCTAGCAACATGTCTCCCCTTAAATGAGGTACAAATAGGATATTCCTTTGTGATGCATTCTGGGAAGGGCACTGGGCCCATTCTGATCGGAATGCACCGACTCAATTAAGACACTTTCCAATTAACTCTATGTTAGTCTCACTTGACTGTCCTCCAAAAGGGGGGGGGGGGGTACGCAGAAGCAGCACAATGACGTCTGAACCCCTTCTGAGACTCCCCCAGCAGAGTGGGAATGAAAATCGACAAATGGAATCCCGCGTCTCCGAACTGCCAATTGTGTCTGATTAAAAATGGGATCAAAACAATTTACTAGTGTTACAGAGGCAATTTGGAGACAGCCTTTCATGCAGCACAGAAAACTCTGTTTTCTTTGCCTGAAGGGGACTGAATGGTGAGCAAACAATCACATTTATTTTAATCCCATACACTTTCACTCAGATCCTCTTACAGACGAACAATGGAAAACAATGCTTTTTCTCCTTGAGCCAATTCACAAGGCTAATGCCTGTTAGCCTCCACTTCTATTTAAAATGTTGCGCAGAGCTTAATATCTGCTGAAACGGAACTGGGGGAACAGTATCAGCCCTGACAGATTTACTTCAGACACGATTTTCCCTGTTAGCATGACAAAACGGTAGGGCACGCCGCTTGACACATTTCTGCAACTGAAGGACTTCATTCTAGACTTTTTCTGTCAGAGTCAGAGCCTATCAGAGTCCGGCGGATCCGTTTTCTTTTTTCCCGAATCCCGTATGGGTTACCACCGCTGTGACCTTGAGAAGGCGCTCGCCTCGTTGTTGCGTCAGCCGTCTGAAGGCTCAACTGAAGCGCCAGAGCAATGTTTGCCTCGTGAAATCCAGCAGGCGGGCTAATGGAGACGGGGAGGATGGAAACTGGGAGCTTGGGGTTTAAATAGCGTTTATTGTTCGGAAAACACGACATCAGTGCGGCTCAGATGACTTGCTTGACGGCAAAGCTCAAAACTCCAGCCTGGTTGCTGTGGAGAATGAGGCAAGGGTGCTGTTGACCTTTTTTTAATGATTTCGGCCTGTAATAAAGGCTCATCCAGGGTCTGGTCCCACAACCGAAAGGTTGCTCACAAACACTGGCCTCCTCCCCTGGCTTACTTACAGTCGCGCTCCGCTAAAGGGCAGGGTAAACCCTGCTGGCTGTTGGAATCAGAAGAGATTAGATTGGAGGTCTAGAAAGGATTTGTGATGTGTGTCGACAACAGTGAGTATGAGGGAATGAAACACAGAAACGGGAATGAAAAAGAAATCGGTAACTTTTTTAATGAATGCCACATCTATAAGAATCTATGAGCACTTTCATAACACATATTAATGCTTTCATAAAGCATTATAAGCATGGCCATAAATATTTATAAAACATATTTATAAAAAGGCATAACACACAACACATTATAGCCATGTTTATTACGCACAGTTCACACCTTGCTTTTAGCAAGCAAGCCCACTTCTATAATGTTAGTGGCCCAGAGGGTTGGGCGGCCAATTGACCCCCAGAGGTTTTTTTTCTCCATTGATTGAGTTTTTTGTTCCTCTCTTCCATTTTCTTTCTTTCTTTCTTTCTTTCTTTCTTTCTTTCTTTCTTTCTTTCTTTCTTTCTTTCTCCTTCCAACCATGACTCCATAAAAGTCATTTTC
>JAODJU010000002.1:21642778-21657392 GCA_026776725.1 Gnathonemus echidnorhynchus | reverse complement strand
CCCCCCCCCCCCCCCCACACACACACACACACCATGGGCAATTCAGAGACATCAGTTAGCCTCATTACACACCCTTAATTTGGACTGCTGAGAAACGTGCAGGAAGTGAGCGGTGAAAGTGCACACACACAAACGGGGGAGGGGTGGGGGGGCACCGTCTATTTACCTACCATGTCATAATATAGATACTTTTTAGCAATATATCACAATTTGGATGGGTTATATATTTATATTTTCAAATATTTATGCAGATTTGTCATATTTAACCTCCCTCAAGGAATGAAATAGACTTTTTTTCAGATACTGCCAAAGCAGCTGTTCTATCGGAAATGGCGAGTGCGGCTGTTTCACTGAGTGTGTGCTTCCTGAATGTCTCATAAAGGCTCATAAAACGTGCAAGTCCTATAAGAATCGAAAGTGCAACATGAACATGTTTCATAATGTAATATTATGTGTAATTGTTTTTTTTTGTTGTTGCTCTGCCTTCATTTATCTGTTATAACAAGGGAGAATCCCTGTGTTGAAATGTATCATCTGTGCTACAATTATCTACTTCTTAATTATGTTTCTATATGAAACTCATTTGTTGGCGATTACGGTTACATTAGCTAAACCGTGCCATATATTGTGCAAATTATCAATGTGATATTTTACGACACAGGGGCTTCAAAAAACCCATTCTTCTATCGATTACGGGTGCTCACAGCACTGTATAGGAAACAGAGTGGTAAACTTCATCACCAGCTCACCGTAGCCGGGCGTTCCACAATCGATATGCAGCACAAATGGATAAGCGCACGATTGCCAAGGCTGGACTCCGGAGCAGCAAAGGCTTCTGGGAGGTTAAACATTAAATCTGCCTTTTCACCATGATTTTTGCAGCGTCTGCATTCAGCTTACACGGGACTGAGGTGACAAAGCCAGAGCGAGCTGATAGACAACACCATTTGCCCATTAAGAAGTTGTATGAGAACATCGACACGGCGACGACCTTCCACATTATTAACAATGGCAACCGTTGAGTCATGTGACTTGTAAATGGGGGGAGGGGGTATGTCACAACGATCAAGCCACCACCTTAATTAATACTGCCAAATGAAACTGCCGCACTTCACAGACATTAAACATGAACCACCTGGGAATAATGGGGCAGAGTGGGTCTGTCATGCCCACCTCCCCCCCCTCCCCGGGAATGTTCCTTGACCCATCCCTCATCTGAAAACAAAATGCCCAACGATGTCCAGGTTGGTATCAAACTATGATTGTGGCAGCATGAAAACGAAGATGCGTCCCAGAGCTAATGCTGCTCATAAATACCCATAATCACTAATCATACAGTAGCAATCAGCTACATTACCATTTAAAGGCCATTATTAAGAGCGTGCATTTCAGCCAGTGACCCTCCGCCGATTGCCAGATTGCTCAGCTGCTCACATTTTGTTCGTTCCGTAACGTCATAGCCTGCCTGTCCGCTCGAGGGCTACGAGACACCTCAGGATAGCCCCTGAGCGCCCTGTGAGGTATGGCATGGTCATTCAAAGACCTTCACCTTGCTCTCCACCAATGTACCTTAAACACTGCCCTATCTCGACTTAATCCTTTCTTGAGTTTTAGTCCATCTTCAACTTCATATTTTTAAAAAAGAATAAAATGAATCTCCACAAAAGTTTGACACAAAATATAATAGCCTGGGATCCGATTCTCCACTATGGCTCCATGAGTGTGGAGTTTGCATGCTCTTCTCATGTCGCTGTGCGCTTTGCTCCGGGTACTCTGGTTTCCTCCCACAGTCCAAAAACATGCAAAGGTGAACTTGGAGTTGCCAAATTACCCGTAGGTATGCATATGTGTGTGTGTGTGTGTGTGCCCTGCGATGGATTAGCACCCCGTTCTGGGCAAGTGTAAAGTTTGATGTGGAAATTTTTGCCCTCGAGGTGCTAAAATGTTGTGTTTATATTTAGGAATCCTGTAATGCGCTATGATGTTTCTCTCCTGAAACGGAATGGAAGCTAACAGCTGTATGACCTAGTTTGGGAGACCTTCAGACCCTTCTACAGGTTACCGTGACAGCAGACATCCTTTTAAGCTTCTCAATCCACGGATCGCTTGCTTATGTGTCCAGATCCCGCTTACTTACCCAGGGGGAATAACAGTTCCTTGTTTCTGACTTTAATTAGCCATCTGGTATACTAGATCACTTGAGCGCCCTCATGATTCAGCAGAGGCCTACAGTTTCCAGTCAGTTCAAAGGACATGTTGAACCTTTGTGAGGATTGATGGCCACAACAAATGACTGGATTCAAGTCAATCTGAGCCAGGGTTCTGCAGCAACAGAACATTGATGATTACATGCAGTTAGATACGGTTACTAAAGCTTCGGAGTACAGTAGAGTGACCTCAAACTGGAAAAGACTCTTTAATAACAGGTCAAAGTGTAATCCACTTAACTGAGTAACATCCTCAAAATGCCAATCAGCTAGGCCTACAGCAAAGTCGGCCCTATGAAGTGTCAATCCAGATATAGGCAGTCCCCCACTGATGTAAGTAATCCATTCCACAAACCATTACATGAGTCACATTGACCCCTCCCATACCATTCAGGACACATTATAGGAAAAATCACAAATATATGTCCTAAAGAACACATATTAAGTAAATGAAAAGATGAAATGTAAATTGATTTACATGTGCAGGTTGCCTTTTTGTATTAGTGCTTCTGTAAACTCTATGTATCCCGGATATATTTAGTCTATGTCCAGATATATGAATATATGAGAGTCAGTTTAACTTTAATGGAAAGCTGCCTTTATTCAGAGCAGACATCTAGCCTATTAGTACCACGGTTCATCCCTGATTGTGACTGGAAATAACGCAGTACAGCAAACAGCACTCTGCTGAACAGCCGACTCGGGCTTGTCCATGGTGGCCAGCCACAGTGATTTCGAAGAGGGCGTCAAACTGGGAGGAAAATGATTTTGATTACCTGGGACGGGCAGCAGTTTTAAGATTCAGGGGGTCCCTGTGTGGGGCCAGGTAGTGGGGACATCATACGGGGGATTAGTGTGACATGGGGCTGCTGGGTGAAACTCAAGGTATTTATACCCCCTCAAGTGGAAATTTTCCAAAAGGAAACCCCGCACATTTTCCAGTTGCTCTGAACAGGATGATGAAATGAACAAAGTGCCAGCAGATTCAGACACAAGATGGCTGCTGTGACATCATCAAGATGGATCCTGCTGGAAACACCAGTAGTCCATCTCCTTCTCCTGCTTCCTCTTTTTCTGTTTTTTTTTTTTTTTTTTGTGATACACTTCATAGGTTTTGATCAGTGGAGCATGTTTCCCTGAATTTCATAATATTACAGCAGATCATGGTGTCAGAGAACATACAGATTTAATGACAGCTGTTAACAGGAGTGATAACTTACACTGGCTGAGATCCCCCCCTCCTTTACTCAGTATCGCAGAACAAATAAGACACTAAGAACCCCTCCCCCAATCTTCTTAAAAATTAGTCTACAACCAAATACTTGAATACTTTAAAAAAAAAAAAAAACAGAAAAAAAAAAAACAAAAACATAAGGACCAAATTAACTTGTCTGAGAGCTGTGCTGAAATTTAGGATGCTGGACTCAACCCCCGCTGCTGACACCTGCTATGTACACGGCGTTCTTTGGAGTTTGAGAAAGATTAATGACTCATCATGAACACGACGTTTTCTCAGTATAAATGTCTCCCTCCACCGTAGCATCAGCCCAACATTCAGAGTCTCGATGTAATTAGTTTGGTAATTTCCACTGTTTATTGTTGCTATATTCATTTACAAGTGGTTAATTTAGTCTACGTTTTAAATTTTAATTTTCTTTCTGTGATTTTTATGTCCCGAAATGAGATGAGATTTTATGGTGTGGGAACAGTGTGCGTAATTGTTTCTGAAGTGGCCTCGTGAAAGCGGAATCCATAAAGTCAGTGTGATTTGAGCACAGTGCCTCCTGGTGGGTTGTCCACACTACTGCACCTTGTAATGGCCACTAGCTTCGGTGATCCACAGTAACAAGACCTAAATCTTTCGTAAACGTGCCGTGAAGGTCAGGGGGCCTCCTTCAGTTTGGGCTTTTAATTGCCGCTCCCCTTCATAATATGATTATGTAGTGCGTGCGTCTGAAAGATGATGAGGTGGAGGGTAATTTAATTACCACCCAAATCCATCCTTCCCATGGAACGAGCTGCAGAGGTGACAGTCACTGGAAAAGGAGCTGGACGTGTTTTAGTGATTGCGCACTTTGCCTTACGCTCTCTAACGTCTAATAACTCAACATGCAGTTCTGGTTGAGCAGGCAAGTTCTCAACTGGCATAAGTACCATGTCCCATAAACCCTCAGAAAAGTCAGATTTTACATAAGTCAAATCATTCAAGACACTTTACAGTCAAAAACACTTAAGCCAATAAACATTATGTACTAAAGAACACATAACATATAAATGAAAAGATGAAGTGTAAAAATGTACAGATTAAGTGTACTTATAGACAAATGTTATCTTTTTTCTGTAAACTACGTATCTTGAATTTTTTCAGTTCAGATTTACATAAACCAGTTTTATGTAAGTCGACAGCTGTCTGTATACAGACATACTTTTTTGCATTATATCACACTCTTTGGATCATAAGCAGCAGCTCATGATAGGAATCTTTTTTTTTCTGATCCAGGGAAAACCAGTGAATGTTTAGTCTATAAAAACGATCCAGGTTTCATCTGTGAAATCCCCGTACCGGCTGGCCACTCTCAGCTCCCTGCTTCCTCTTGATAGCAGCGATAATCGCACGCCCTGCATACCTGCAGAATATCATGAGCATTACCCTCTGATGGCACTCCAGTCACTCGCGGCTATACTGTACACCTCCGCCGGGCTGCGATTCGAGGGCTGCTACACTCTGCTCTGATTTTCCCACGATGACTCAATGGGGTTCCTTTCATTGTTAGAATTACAGAAATGGGTCACCCACTCCACCAGACAGAAGTTAAGGGAGGTTTTTTTTTCCCTCATATCTGTTATTCAAAGCTATATGATTCTTTGAGAAGGCAAGGCCAGTCAATCCCTGCAGCGACTGGGGGTTAAGAACCTTGCTCAGGGACCCAAGTGTGAAACTACTCCGCTGATGCTGGGATTTGAACCGGCAACCTTTACGTGGATCATGAATCCTAACCTGCTTTGCCATACACTGCACCTGAGATGTGCTTGAATGTTACTAACATTGTACAGCCATGTAAACATGCCCCTACCCATTCAGAATAATTAAGGCCAGGGCTGTTTTACCCCTGCATCACCAACATAGTAAACATTTTTGGTAAATCTTTACATTACAGTTCTTTAGTAACTCAGTTGTAACTCAGTATTACACTTTTTGTGTTATTCAGCAACTGTTCCTTCAGTACTGCAACGTTGTAGTTGTAGTTTATGGTTAAGCATTAAGTAACAGTTAGTTCATAATTAATTGCAAGCATTACAGTATTATAGTGCCAGCAGGGATTATCTTTCCCGGCATGATCGCGGGCAATTGTAAATAGCCCCTGTCAATGCATTGTAAATAGCCCCTTGTTTTACTGTTGTTGATAATAATTGTGTTTCCCGATTGTGGCATGTATGTTTGCCTGTGTCTAATGTAAACCCTGTCTAATCCTCGCATGTCTTTTGCTTTGTATAAATCTCCCACCGTGTGTGTACCTTACAGTTCGGTGTCTGACCTCCTTGTATTTCTGACATCGTGTTTGGTTTGGTGCTCGTTGGGTGCCTGTTATAGAAGATAAGGGCACTAGGCACGCCACTGCCCAGATCCCCTCACCAGAGCTGCTGGCAGATGAGCAGGGAATGCTGGAGTGTGGAAGATACCCCCCTCTCCATCCTAGACACACTGGACCCGCACAGTGCACCCTGAAGCCGTTCCTGCCAGTCCTCCGGACTTGCGTTGGAGACAGTGATGTCATCAAGCAAGAAATAACTTGCGGCCACTCACCGGTCATTAAGTGCAGCCTCAAGAAGCTGCAGGTACGACAACCAGAGACGGGAGACAGAGGCAGAGTAGGTGTGCCAGTGCTGGGAGGCCATGAGCTGGATGAGTGGCGGGAGCGGGACCAGGAGGACCGGGAGCGGCTGCAGGAATCCACGGAGCAGGAGTGGCAGACGCTGGAGTGGGTGCGTGGTGAGCTGGCCAGCTGGGAGCAGGAGCATGATGGCCAGATGTGTCTGGCTGAGGCAGCAGAGGTGGCATTCTGGGGCCGTGAGATGGCGCTGTTTGGCCGGGAGGAGGCTGCAATGCGGGACCATGAGCAGACATGCTCAATATGGAGGCCCAGCTGACGTTGGACCTCCATGAGCGGCGGGAGAAGGAGGCCCTCTTGGCATGCCTGTGAAAGGCTACCCACGTGGAGCAGGAGTGACTAGGCAGGGCCGGTCGACCCTGCAAGCAGGAGACACCATGGGAGGACAAGCCTGGTGCAGAACACCAGAGCCCTACCAAGCGAGGGCGGAAGAAGGGCTGGGGCCAGGAGGAAGCTGCACTGCCAGCAGATCCCGGCTGCTCCGCACACTGGCTGTCCCCAGACAAGGGTGCCAGGCTGTGGGAGTCATTGGGTGTAGTGTTCCCTGGTCAGGGGGACTTATCCCAAAGCTGATGTGGGGATTGGGGGTAGTGGTCGCTGGGGTGGTCGACTTTTGCGGTGGGTAGTGTAGCGCCGGCAGGGATTCGTATTCCCTGCATGCTCGCGGGCAATTGTAAATAGCTCCTGTCTGTGTATTGTAAATAGCCCCTTGTCGTTATGTTGTTTAGCATGTGATGTCCTTGCGTTTCTGCTGTTGTGTTTTGTTTGGTGCTTATTGGGTGCCTGTCATAGTCCTGTAAAGGACTGCAATTAAAGAGCGTGTTCTTCCTGACAAGCAGGTCTCCTCCTCCTTTATTGCTCTCGCGATTCCTCAGTCTGCCTGGCGCCACAGTATATATTTTTTTGTCGTCGTTTTGTGGAGTGTTACCACATTTTCTTCTATGTATGAAATAAGCATTTCTTTCTAACTGCTTACTTTCTAACCTGCATGGACCTGCGTTACTGTTCCCATAGCTTCTGGCTGACTCTGCTGGTTCAGTATCCTGCTCCTTCCGCTCCTGTGTGAGATATCTGTAAAGCACTTAACTGAGGCCATTTTTAACTGTGCTCCATTTCCTGCTTCTAAATTGCCGATATTACCATCTTCGACAGAAAACAGCAGCTTAAATGGAAAACCACAGAGGAGTGACAGAAAATCCCTCGTTAAGGGCTACATCCTCTGTGATAGTAATAGGGTCTTGAGCTGTTTTCTCTTCACGTATCGAGCGGGGCTCTTCACTCGATGTCTGATGCGACTTGCTACCGACTGATGGAAAGTTCCGGAATCCCCCCGTCGCGTTGGCCGTGGTCGTGCTAACACACGCTTCACAGCGCTGCAAAACGGCTGTCACCGCGTATCTGAAAACTTCCATTTACATGAGGCTTTTTTTTTTTTCCTTTCCCGTAAATGCTTCTGTGAGATAATTATACGGCGAGCTCTGAGAGAATCTTCTGGAAAGGTTTGCCGCTTGAGAGATCCTCCCGGCCCGGGAGCTGGAGCTTGTCTACCCTGAGACTGCTACCCCTCTGCTCTTGCACAAAGGCGCTGTCTCTGGCGTCAGGCCCGCTGCACTTAACAGAGCAGGGTTTCCACACATGCCGAGATCAGGAGTGTGCGTGCGTGTGTGCGTGGGTGTGTGTCCCTGAGGTATTTTTAAATTGGCTTCACTCCTTTAGTGTATCTGCGTACATGAACTTTAGAGTTTCAATATTAGAACAATCAGGAAAGATGCCTTTTTATCTTTATCTGATTACATTTAGAGGTAAATGGCCCATTAGGATACAGAATCAAACGATAGTCGAATGGCATGGATATGGATGAAACGTCTTAAGCATGAGGGACAGCGTGAGGTTCGAGTCAATGACATTTTGTGAAAATGACTTGATAGATCGAATCCAGTAAAGACGCTGTGAATGATGAGGTGACGATAAGATCTGGGTGCTCCGAAAGACACTCTGGATGCTTCTGGAATCCTTACTGAGGCCTTTTCATGTGCCGTTAAGGCTCAGACAGTTCTGCCTGTGTTAGTAACGTGACGGAAACAGTTGAGGGAACGTCAGCGCTGCTGAACTTTGTTTCTTGCGGCTTGTGAGGCAAGAAAACGGGCTGACAGACTTAAGCGTCAGCGTCGCTGAACGACGTGACTCTGAGTTACCCCGTCTGATAATTCTGGTGAATGTTACCCTGTATAAGAATGATGTCACCCCTGAAAATGGCTCTCGATAACCAGAAGATACAGTTGCACAGTGCCGTAAATGTAGACTATGACTGGAGAATGTACTCCCTGACACCAATTTATAGTTATTAAGGAATGATAGTGCAGATATTAGTATCAATCACCTACTAATTAAAACAAACGAACAGTAGCTTTAGTATAACCTCATAAAAGAGTCTGAATACTAATGCATTTTTGGTAAATATAAAAAATACATATTCCAATGCCATGTTAGACTCCAATAGGTCATCATAATAACAGATAATTTAAATTTAATAACCACATGAGCAGTTAACGTGTCTCTGTAATCAGTGTGTTTAGCTGGTGTGTGGATAAACACGCCCTCAGCGATATGGAAACACATGATATATATTATTAATCAGATCCCTTTGCAAGGTGTCTCAGCACTGAGTGTTCTGTGCTCAGCTTGCAGATGATTTTGTGAGTCTCCCACAGTCACAGCCTCTCCTGTCCCTGCTGGAAAGCCATCAGTTAAACAATCAGACCTTTCTCTTAATAAGCATCTGAAATAATTGCCTCACTGAGCCAGTGATTGCAGAATTTGTTTTGATGTCTTGGGGAAAAAAAAAAAAAAAACGCATCCATGAGGATCCGGCATGGATGTTTATAGACACGGAGCAACTGACTCTGAAGTCCACGAGGCCAGCCAGCAACACATCACGTTACGCATCTTAGGCACGGCGGGTGGTGATCTCCTGTTTTCTGAAATTGTTTCTGTCCAGATTCAGTGTTTGCTGTCCAGCATAAATATGAGCAGGCGATCGATTAGAGCTGCCGACGTGCAGACAAGTGGCACTTTGGGTACAGCAGTCACTGCGACCGCTGTCTGTCTCAGAGGCTCATAAAGATCTATACAGGAAGTTCTATCAGCCGTATAACATGTTCTTTAATTTTTTACTTTAGAAAAATATTCTCTGAATAATAATAATAAGATAGTGGTTACAAGATGGATGGATGGATGGATGCATGGATGCATGGATGGAAGAATAATAGCCTCATTCTGATGATCTGATTTCCTCATTAAGTTTATCAGTAGAGTTCAGCAATTTGGCTGCTTTGAGCTGCAATTTCAATTCATTAAAAAAAAAAAAAAAAGCTGTCTTTTGCCAGCTAAAATGGTCGTTTAACTGGTTTTGTCTGAAGCCCTCTGCTTCGTTCTCAGTTTGTCACCCCCAACATCCACCCTGTAATCCCCCCCAAACTCCCCATCACTCAGAAAAGTAGTTGCAGCATGGGATTCCTCTGCAACAAACGCGTTGGGCTTTATTTCTCAGGAAGAGAGATGTGTCTGAGGTCGCTTTGTCGTCCGTAATGAGCTTCACTCCTGCCTCAGGGATGTGGCATTTGATTATGCTAAAGCGCAATGTGGGGCTGGGCTGCGATCAATGCCTCTCCCGCCATCTCGCGCTGACGGGGCTGGGGGGGGCAGGGCAGTATTTATTTTTTATTTCCGTTCCGCCACTGATTAATGCAGGTCCCGTAACAAGTGTCTGCGGGAGAAATTAGAGGCGACTTTACGTACTTCTCATAAACTAAAGATGGCAGATTGCTGCATCAATCATGACGGCTGGCTTGTGGCAGAGGGGACAGGGACGAGGGGATGAACATGGCATCGAGAGCACCCTCTTTCATACTGCCCCGAGGAACCACCCCCCCCCACCACCACCACCCGCACCAGCCCTACTCCCACCCCCAGTGATCCGTGGGAAAATGAAAGCATCTAAAAATGTGCCTTCCAGCGCAGAGCTGTAATTATTTCCCCCAGGGGCACTATCTGTACAGACCATAAACCCCGGCGACATGAATATTCATGGCTTTGGCAGCAGTAACACTCACACGCGGCTGTATTTCCGCACAGTAAAGTCACGCCAACATGAATGTGCACATGCTCCTAAATATTGACCTTATTAAGCTCACAGTCACTCATTCTTCCTGCTTTAACTAGAACGATCTGAGCAAATAAATGTCCGGTCACCCAGATCACCGCTTTGTTTTTTTTGTCAGCCATTGATGTCCCACGCTGCAGCGGAGGCCCTAACTGCTGCAGACCTTTTCCCGTCGTGCTTTTGTACGGCTGTGCAGGTTTGCTGGGCCGCCCGCTTACCAGTTCATACACTAATGAAAAGCGCAGGGCAGGTTGTCAAATCAGATCCTGCACCCAGGAGATAATGCGCCTGAAGCTGGGGCTATCTCCGGCGCGATCGGCTCCCTTCATCCTCCTGTGTGATTTGCCCTTCGATGGAGGCGGGGCGATTGACCCTAGCCCTAACCCAATTGGGCTCTTGGATGACATCATCACTTGTTATCTCACCCCTTCGCTCTAACCGGGAATGAAGATTCTGGGTAAGTTACAGATGAAACATCCCACCCCTGGGCTTGTCGATTAAAAGTCTCCACAAAATTAAATTTTTATATGCCAAAAATAAGTACAGACAAGTACACATATTGCCCTAATGGGTAAAGGGAGAGCAGTGTTACTTATAATGTACATTTAAGTGCCCTGCTTTCCATATCACCAATTAAGCTGCGGTTTAAAAAAAGCTGTTTAGACTGCTTATTATGTGATTATGATTATAGGGCCACATTTAAACCTCACGGCTGCCAGTCTTGTTCCTAATAATAATAATAGTAACGCATGAGATGCTAATGACTTCATGCTTGACGTGATTCCATTCCGCTGTATCTACCCAGCATCTCAGATCCACGCGCTTCACTTCTGCACACAGCTTGGAGCTCCCTGGGCTGGAAGGTGCCCCACAATCCTCACACGCATAAACACGCACACACACACACATGGATGCACACACACGTGCTCACACATGCATGTACACACACACACACAAATGCACAAACACATGCACAAAAAAAAGGTCTCCACAGCATCAAAATACCCCCCCAATGTAATGCATACCTGGATCATACACACACACACACACACACGCAGAGTTACTGGGAGGAATATGGTCACCAGATCACCTCAGCATCTTTCTGAGCAAGCACCAAGGAAAATGAAAAATGAAAAACTTTAGAAGAAACCTGGGGGAAGCTGTAGATGGGGCCAAATTCTATCTGAGTTTTGCCAGTGGTAATGTTTGTTGGGGGGGGGGGGGTGGCTCCGACTGGCACAGGCAATGACATATAACAACTGAGCTCCTGGCAATGTGTGTAAAAGGCCCTTCATGTTCCAGAAATGTTCTGACCCATTAGCCCTGCTGAGTGTCGTATCATTACATCATTACATGGTGGTGCTGCCAGTCCTCTCCTGCCAGTCTCACGGTCAGAGACAGGGATCCACTCATGATCTTTGTTTGGGTCAGTGACAGGGATCCGATCATCCTCTATGTTTCAGCCAGAGACCGGGATCCGTTCACGCTCATTGTTTGGGTAAAAAAAAAGGAATCTATTCAGGCTTTGTGTTTTTGGGTCATATAGACAGTCACAACCTGACACCTCCGTACCTGCATGATCTCCTTCACATTGCTACCCCCTCCCGCACCCTCAGATCATCTTCTTCTATTCACTTGGCTGTTCCCTCTGCCCGTCTTACCACCATGGGGTACAGAGCCTTCAGTCACTCTGCTCCACCGCTCTGGAACTCACTCCCAACAGATATCAGAAACTCACTTTCACTTTTTAAATCTGCTCTCAAAATTTTTTCAAATTAGCATTTTCTCTCTAATTTTCTGTTTTATTTATTTAATTATTGTTATTATTACAATTATTTTTTATGAAACTTCTTTTATTCTATATTCTCTTTATTTTATGGCTTTATGCTTTATTTTATGGTGTCCTTGGGTGTTAGAAAGGTGCCTTTTAAATAAATGTATTATACAGAGATCCATTCATACTCTGTGTTTGGAGCAGAGCCAGGGATCTGTTCATGCTCTGTGTTTGGGGCAGAGGCAGGGATCTGTTCATGTTCTGTGTTTGGGGCAGAGGCAGGGATCTGTTCATGCTCTGTGTTTGCGGCAGAGCCAGGGATCTGTTCATGCTCTGTGTTTGGGGCAGAGGCAGGGATCTGTTCATGCTCTGTGTTTGGGGCAGAGGCAGGGATCTGTTCATGCTCTGTGTTTGGAGCAGAGTCAGGGATCCGGCTATTCTCTGTTTGGCTTTTGTTCTATAATTTTTCTGCTTGACTGTGCGAAGACAATATGACTGTTTATATTTAAAAAGTGCCTTTCAGGTAACTCTGCAAGGAGCCTGGGCTTCTCTCATTAACCAGCCTTCCTCACATGAGCAGACAACATAACCACTTTCATGTCCATCAGTGTCAGTCTCTCTATTGGCAGAAAATTCCTGTCCTCAGTATCAAACTGTTTACACTGAGGGATCTGAGAAAACCCATGAGTGCCACACAGCAGTCTGTGTAACGGCCATGTTTTTCATATACATGTTGTTTTTCATATACATGTTGTTTTTCATATACATGTTGTTAACTTGTTTTTTGTTATGTAATTATGCAAATTAACAAACAGATTATATCACAGCATCTTGAAAATCAACTGCTCTTGATCATTCTTTTCGAAATTCATCCTAACATCTTACTTTTAAAACAATGAAAAAAAGCATGACTTTGTTTTAGAAGATGCGACTAGGGGAATTGTTAAACATTGTTTTATTATTAAGATATATTAATTAGTATTCATTAATTCGTTATATTTTTGTAATTTATCAATTTAGGAAATAATGAGCTTAAAGAAAAATGTGTTTTAGTCTGACATTAAAGGTAGTAGTTGTTAGTGCTAAACTCGTGATTATTTATGCATTTTGTTGTATAATGTATGTTTATCAGTTTTATAGCATGTGTGGGTAACGCTTTTCCTGATGTCACTGCTGAAAGGCGGAGCCTCTGATCAAAGTCCGTCTGGCAATATTCATCAAGTGGAAGTAGAATGAAACTGGAACAGAGAGCCATAAAGAATTCTGACATGAAAGAGACAGCCATCAGTTTAGCGTCCCCCTAAAAGGCTTCTGATCCTGGAGATCTGCGGGGCTGACAGTGGCGGCCAGCAATGCCATGGCAGACTTGGGTGACGCCTCGATAAAAAGACTATTTGAAAGAGAGAGATATTTGAAGATCAGAGCGGCACATTGTGCTGAGAGGGAATGGAGGTTGTAGGACTGACTGGCCACCGGCAGCTGGGTCAGCTTCAGTGCATCCAAGTTGTTTGTTTGTGGCAGCAGAGAAGGACTGCATGATATGCTCTACTTAATGCTTATCCACGTTTATTATTATTATTATTATTATTATTATTATTATATTGTATGTCTATTTAAATTGATTTCCTGTCTCTGCTACACTTGACCCGTACCCAGGATTACAGCTCTTTTTTAACGCAGCAGTCTAATTGTACCGCGGTACTCAGTGAGCAGCTCTGTGAGGACAGAGACACCCAGGCAGGCCGCGTAATGCTGGTAATGCTGATAAATTACAATGCCAATTGTAATTACAATTGCTGTTAGCGGGAGAGGGAGAAATTTTGGGGGTAAGACAACGTGATTGCCACTGCAATGGCCTTGCTGAGGCATCGCACACCTGTGAACAGGTTTATGAAAGGCAGACACAGAAGCACATGCTTATAAAAGGCACACGAAGGCACGTTTATAAAAGGCACAAACGCACACTCAGATTCCCATTTGCTTGTGCACACATATAGACACCTGCTCACGTAAGCAGGCGTGTACAGAAAAAGCATCCATGGTAACACTATACTTAAGGCCTTGTTTTTAGTCATTTATAAACACATACATGAAGCATTAAAATGCATTCATAAAGCATTATAAGCATAGCTATAGATATTTATAAAAAGGCATAACACATTATAGCCATGTTTATTATCAATTATAAATACTTTATGAAGTTCTCATCTATAATGCACCATAGATAACTTAATAATGCAGCACAAAACACCCTTAATGCTTTTTTTAGCATTATAATGCATTATAATATCTATAGTGCATTATGGACGAGAGCTTCATAAAGCATTCATAATACACAATACAGGTGGTTATAATGTGTTATGCTTTTTGATAAATATTTATAGCCATGTTGAGCTTTATGGATGCATAATTGTTTTGTTATTAATGTGTTTATAAATTCATAAAAACATGGCCTTACGTAAAGTGTTACCGCACCCAGAAACACATATATACACTGCCCGAGCAAAAAAAAAAAGTCGCCATTTGAATTTATATCAGCAAATACTTAAGAGCCAATGACTGGATCATTATTACAGCTCAG
>JAODJU010000002.1:21623293-21642752 GCA_026776725.1 Gnathonemus echidnorhynchus | reverse complement strand
TCAGCTGAGTACCTGAATCTACTGACTGGCCAGGTTACACCTCCATCCATCATCAATGGATTTTTTTCTTTCCTGATATCATGGGCATATTCCAGGGTGAGAAAGAAAAGATTTATCAGGCTCAAATTGTCAAAGAGTGGTTCATAGCATAAGGAATCATTTTCACACAGAGTCTTGACCTTAACCCCGTTGAAAGTCTTTGAGATGCGTTGAAGAAGACTTCATGGAGTGATTCAGCTCACTTTGTCAATACAAGATCTCAGTGAGAGAAAAATGCAGATATGGATGAAACTAAATGCAGAGATGTTGCATAAGCTTGTGGAAACAATGCCATGACAAATGTACGCCATAATCAAAGCTAAAGGCGGTCCAACGAAAAATTCAAATGGTGACTTTTTTTTTTGGCCAGGCAGTGTATAAACACTGACCCATGCAAACACGTGTGTGCAGGGAAAAGCACCCACCTGCACAATCGCATACATGAGCACACACATATGCAAACACGGGCACATGTAAACGTGCGTACAGAGAAAAGCACACACCCACACCATCCTACACAAGCACATGTATATAAACACCTGCACATGCAGGAGTTTACAGAGAAAAGTTCACCATCTCACACATTCACATGCTTAAATGCAAATGCAGAGACTCACACTGGCAGGCCGTGCTGTGTTCCATCTCCATACAGAGAAACTGAGCAAACATGAGCCCCAGAAAAGAACCGCCATCAAAGGACGGCTTGGAAGACATCTCCTCATGCTTCGAAGGCTTTTCCGCAAACTTGGAATACCCACTCATATCTCCTTAGGGGAAAAAGTTCCCTAAGTTGGCCATACATGTTATTATTCCTAATTAGATTTTCAGAGATGTGAAAAGGCAATCCTACCTTTATTATCTGAACTCTTTAATTTCAGAGAAAAAAGCCAGTGAAAGTGTGGTAATAAAGGACATTCGTGTCCCCAAGCGTTGGTAGATGGCTCTCCTGATGGCTCATTCTTATCGAGTAGGTCAACTTTCCTCACTGCAGGATTTCACTTAGCTGTTTGTAGGTTTGACTTTTTGACTCTATGAATTAATATCCTTCCCTGCGTTCGACACTGAGTCATCGACTCTCCACATGAGGAATGTAACACAAAAAAAAGTCTCCATAAGCTGGTGAGGCAGAGAAACATAAATAGCAGGAACGTAAAATTCAGCCGTAGCACAGCGTTGGTTTATTACCTAAAACCTCCGCGATTTTGCCACTCAAATACTTGACGAGCGATTTGCAACGCTTTTGAAGAGCGCTTTATAAAAATAAATCGAAGTGAGACGAATTGAGCGTCTTCCAGTGATTCCACATTTTGTAAACACAGATAAATGTGTAACAGATAACAGCGGGAAGCCAGTCCTCCCATTGTATCTGGCCAAGATCTGAAATATGATTCTGAAACAGCTGTTTCAGCAAGAAGCATCACACTGTCCCTTTATTTAATCATTCGCCATCTCACTTTCCCAGTGTAAACACGGCTGCTCGACAGACAAGATCACCCAACCTGACTCGGAAATCTCAGCACCCGCAATGTATTTACTGAAAGCTATAAGGCTAAGCATCCTTCTTAAAGGTACAACGATAGGTCTGCCTGGGACTTAAACTTTCCTCAGTCAGGGGTCCTTAGAAGCCATTTGGGTGTCCAGAGAATGTGCCTAACACAGGATAAAGGCTCTGGCAATGGGGCTTTCAGACACACCAAAGAAATTTTACAGTGATTACTGATTCTGCTAGCGATTTGCTAGGAGAGGGTCTAAGGTTCCGACACGCAGCCAAAGCAAGCAAGCAAAGCCTGAGCTGAAGTAGGGCAGCCCGATGTGCCTGAGTGGGATTATGCCAAAGTGAAGGAAGCTAAAAGGGCCAGACAGACCTCGGGTGGGGGTGGGGTTGGCGGGGGGGGGGGGGCTTCTCCCATCATGAGAAAAGGTATCACCAAATCAATTAACCACTGCCGGATCTGAAGCGCCTTTGAGGCAGCATGTCACAGTGGTGGCACACATGAGTAATGTGGGAGCAGAAATACGGCGAGTGGGAGCAGAAATACGGCAAGTGGGAGCAGTATGAGCTGGAGATTAGAGCCCCAGTGCAGTTTAACCCAGCTCTAGCTGCATGTATTGGCTCCAAAGGACCATACTTTTGCGTGTCTGAGCACTGCCTTGTTTTTCCTGCGTTGCATTGACTCTGCGGTTCTGCATGTGTGCATCTATGCTCATATGGGCCAGTCCGCCTTGTTGAAGGGGCGGCGGTGGTGTTTACTATCCCTCAAAATCTGGGTGGGACCCCCGAGATTTGGCCCGCTGGTCTGGGAGAAGCTCGCCGCTTCCTGGTGCCCGCTGTAATATTCAGCGTAGGTGCTAGCATGCTGCGACCTTGAGCTGAGCCGTGCCGGATAATGCCGACCGCGGCCAGTTTCAGCCGTGGGAAAAACAACCTTTAACGTGTCTTTGAGTCATATTGAGAAAAAGGCATAAAATCACAAATGGTGAGCCAATGACCATGCGACGTTTTAAGGCACATAAGCGGGCATTATGTGAGCCAGCTCCCTGCCAGTCCCCTGAATATAAACACAGACACACTGTGGTAACCCTGCAGGTGACTCTGCCAGCATACAGCATCTTAACCTCTTAATACTCCAGCTGAAGGCCACAGCAGCTACGTGTAGATCATAATTCCTGCAATTTTCTTATTCTCCTGCTCTAGTTAAAAGACTCATTGCACTCCCTCATGTTCATAGCGAGCTGTTTAGGCTCCCGGTCAGACCAACCAGCATCTCATTGTCTGGGGAGAAGTTCTGCACTTTTTGTGAAAAAAGAGGAAACTATCTGATAAACCCTGGAAGCTTGAATGCACCCCTCCCCCCCCTCAGGTGGCCCATAGATTCTGAAGGGAGGGACATTGTAAGCATGTTCCCCACCTTCAGAGAGGTGCTGGATGCTTTCAAAGTATGTTCTGTCTCATTAGATTGAAATGCCTGATTGCCAGATAATTACCAGCACATTACTCTTTCACTAGATGTTCTTTTTTAAACCAAGGAATTTGTACATCAGTTGTGTTTCCTATAATGCCCTCGAAACAGTCACTGCACCCTTTTTAATACCCTCTACCCCGGAGATACTGTGTGGCCCAGCAGCTTAAGGTGGGCATCCCAAGGTGGGGTTTAATTTTAGGGCCCCTAAACAAGGCCCTTAACCCCCAAGTTCTCCAGGGACTATCTGACCCTGCTTTCTCAGAAAAGTATGTTGCCTTGGATAAAAACATCTGCTAATGAAATATAATGCATTCTCACTGCATCTGACCAACAGTCAGTCCTCTTACCTTCCTCACTTTCCATAGACACACATTTCTCCGGTTCACTTGCTTCCTGATTTAGGTCGAGTTAAACCGGGGAGTAAGACTCTGCCCACTTGCCGATGGGCTCTTTGATCTTGGGAAATCAGCAGCGACAGGGTTCAGCGATGTGCCTGATTAGTTGAGCGTTGCTGTGACAATGCTTGGAGGAGCAGACGTAGGTGCATTTCCGATGTCACGGATAAAGGCTGACCTCTTCTTTCCCCAAGGTTCTGATAAGACCTGGTTCAATTTGGAGGTTCAGTCCACGGCTGCAGAGAGCAGCAGGGCCCAGCATGACCTGTCATAGAAATAGATGCACATCAATGCATCGGTTTCTGAAGAGCTGGGGCTTGGGTCACAGGCGCCGGGTGCTGACTGGCTTATGGGAAGCCTGCCCAGACTTCCTCGTACACCAGGGAGGAGAAGATGAGTTTTGATGACAAGCTGAGCGAAGGGCCAGGAACAGCATGGAAATAGGTCCTTGAGTGAAATAGCCTGCCTGGGGAACTTTCTGGAAGTCTTTTCTTATGGATTCCTCTTTGTTGTAATGTAACTTTTTACAAAGTACAAAGTAATCTGCGTGGCATTTGCAGCACTTACCGTACGTGGCGTTTGCACCGCTTACCGTGCATGGTGTTTGCACCGCTTACCATGCGTGGTGTTTGCACCGCTTAATCTGTGTAGCGTTTGCACCACTTACCGTCCGTGGCATTTGCACCGCTTTCCATGCATGGCGTTTGCACCGCTTAATGTGCGTGGCGTTCTAAGTCAGAAGGTCAGGGTAGTAAAGTCTTTAAGGCTACATTTATAATACAAGCCTCATAGTTCAGTTCCGATTTTTTGCTCAGGTCAGATTTGTCCTGATGGTTCACCTTCATAAATACAAGTGTCATGTATTTAATAGTAATGTGAACGCTTCTATCCTCAAACAACACGCATGCGCACATTGATATGTTTTTTTCACAGTTGTAGCCGTCCTACATCGTTATTTTGCCACATTGTTGGTGCTGGCTGGTGACGACACTGCTCATTGCATGCATATAGATAAAATACCACATGAATTTCAAACTGACCGTTTTCATTCCTGGTGCATGGCCAGGAATCAGATAGGCATCTGATATAGGACCATATATGAAAGTGACTCAAACCTGATTTAAAAAAAATCTGATTTCGGTGTCCACACAGCTGTGAAAACATCAGATCTGAGGTACATTACAGCAAAAAATCTGATTTGACACTTCAAGCTGGAAATGTGAACATATATTGCCTTATATTGCAACCTATATATCCCAACATATATGAGTGTGGGACTGGCTTCCCATCCAGGTTGTTCTTCTGCTTGTGTTACCCGGGAAAGGTGCCCTACAGCTCCATACAGGATGAGCAGTTGGAACGTGGAAAGACGTGTAATCTATAAAAAAGGATAACTAGGGTTTTTGACTGTGATACATAGCCATCTGAAGAGACGGAGCAGTAGAGATGTTACAATGAAGTCATTAATTGATGTCCACAACAGACTTCACAGCAGGTTGTGAAACAACTTTGTTGATCACAATCTCTTGCAAGCCCATTTACCTGACAAACCATGCGTCATATCTAGCAGGACAGAGGACGCAGTATCAGGTTTGATAAACAAAAGGGGTGTTATTAAACTCAGAAGCACAAAACTGAAAACAACCAGGATCTCAAGGAAAAGAAACTGGGGTGGCACAGGACAGGCATAGGCAACACTGAGTAACAACACTATGGACAGATCAAGAGGAACACCGGCCTGGGAGGGACTTATATACAGTACAAGACTAGCGTGGGAGCAAACTAGAGGCAGTTGGGAGTGATTAACATGAGGGTTAGGAACGAGAGGTAAGACAAACGAGCTCCAGGCCTGGCTCTAACTATGCCAGGGAGGAGATAAGAGGATTAGGCAAACATGGTGGGAAGGACATGACACCATGACTGTAAAGGCTTAAAACAAAACAATTAGGTTCATATTTTCAACACTGTAAGGGTCACAGTCGTGTAAGGAAAAAGTATGGCCCCACTAAATTCCAAAGATGATCTAAAATAAAACTAAACTTGGTTTAGGTCTCCTAATTTGGAGGTCAGTATAATGCAAAACAAATTTGATTTGTAAGACAAACTTCAATTGATAAGTACTCTTATTGACTAGATTGCAATCTCTCTCCAATTACTCCAAACAGATGCTTTGCATTTTACTGGGCGATTCAATCAAGCAACACAGACTTTCAATGACAAACCAGCGGAATATGTGCCGTGGACGTAAAGCCTTTGTGGAGAATTAGAAGGGACTCCCTGACTTTGCTCCTGCCTTCCAGCCTTATTTGTTTAATTAAAAATTACCAGCTGTTGCTACATACTCAGCTCTTCAGAATGTGTTTGTCACCATCTTATTGCTGAGTTTCAGAGTCCAGAAAAGACATTTTAATAAATTAGTTCCTGATTTAGGGGCATTCTGTCCAGGGTGTACCCTACCCTGGGATAGGCTCCAGGCCCCCCTGTGACCCATGCTAGCACACACACTTAAGAAATAGATAGATGATTTAGGGGTGGCACATTCCCCCTAAAGCCCAGAGTCACATGGTTTAGGTGTCTCAAAATTGCCTATTTGGTGTGTGCAAGTCCCGTGATGAGCTAGCGTCCTGTCCTGTTCACTTCCTGAAACAAGCTCCAGACTTGCTGCAGCCCTGCTAGGGATAAGTGTTCATGGAAAATGGAGGGGTGACTTTGGATAAATTCAGATTTTGGAAGCACCCAGGGCACCAAATGAAGGAGATGATTGCACAGATAATGAAGGGGATGATCATACTGATGATAAAGGAGATGATCACACAGATGATGAAGGAGATGATCATACTGATGGTGAAGGAGATGATCACACAGATGATGAAGGGGATGATCACACTGATAATGAAGGTGATGATCACACAGATGATGAAGGGGATGATCACACTGATAATGAAGGTGATGATCACACCGATGATGAGGGGGATGATCCCACAGATGATGAAGGAGATGATCACACAGATGATGAAGGGGGTGATCACACTGATAATGAACGTGATGATATCACAGATGATGAAGGAGATGATCACACAGATGATGAAGGGGGTGATCACACTGATAATGAAGGTGATGATCTTACAGATGATGAAGAAGATGATCACACAGATGATGAAGGGGTGATCACAATGATAATGAATGTGATGATCTCACAGATGATGAAGGAGAAGATCTCACAGATGATGAAGGAGATGATCACACAGATGATCCCTTCAGTGCACTTTTGTCAGCTTCAGGGAAACCCAGCAAGGCCTGTAGGGCAATGAGAATGAATGTAATGACTTGTTGTCATTGCTGTTTTTTAAACACCTGGAGAGGTTATTAGACCAGATGTAATACATCATGGAAAGAAGGAATTAATTTGGACTCTGTACACTAGGAGCTACAGGCTTGGCTGGTCATGTGATCATAATTAGCCTGTCTCTGGCTATGCGGATGGGTGTTCGAGCTACCATGGTCACTCTGCTGGATAGGTGACCTCTAACTGGAGAACTGTTTTTTCTTTTATTCTGGAGAGCAATGCAGTGACCTGGCCACCAGGTGGGGCATCAGTGGGCTGTTAAATTAATAAAACTCCACTCTGAGCTTGTCATGAGCAAACCAGTGAGAAAATTTAACAAATTGAACGTGAGCTTTGTTTCTGAATTCCAGTTGCCGTTATGAGTTCTCCTTGAGCTCCAATTCTGAGGCAAGGAAGCATATTAATCTTTTGTACTTTGTGCATCAGGATAACTTTAAATAAAGGTTAGCTTTGAGTCCAACTCATGAAAGAAGGTGACTCAAACACACACAGGAAAGCATGAAACCAGAACAAATAGAAATGTACGGAGTAGAGAAACATATGGTCAATGAGTTCACTGGCCATGAAAGTATGTCTGTTTTAGGCTGACAAATGGGCTGAGTTCAAGGTCCCCTATTATGACAACTGGATCCAGTGCTTTTGTTCATGTTACGTCACTGCTCTGAGTGCCGATGATTCAAGAAAATCTGTGCTTTCAGCGAAGACAAATAGAACTGAAAAAAACAAAAATCCATCATTGGCTCTCGTTGCTGAGATACTGCCATGGAATAGATTCCTTTCTTTGTAATAAATAAAAACGAGAGCAGGGAAATAAGTAAATAAATGCAGTGAAAACTTTGATGGCTTGTTGTTAATTTCTGACTGAAGGTAACAGGCATACCTGTGCCGCCATCAAGTGCAGCAGGCTAATTCCGGAATGAGTCAGCGCCTGAGGGAAACGTGGTTAACAGTCTCGCCCTCTTCTGCTCTGACCCGCGGTGCGGCGTCGCCATAACAACCAAGGTGAAGTGAAGCCCGAAAAAGGGGTAAACTCGATGGTGTTCCGGTGCCCGCGCAGATGCCCACGCCATCGCCCACGCTAGTGCCTGTCATTAGGCGTCCCGCTTCACCCTGCTGGAGCCCCTTTCGGAGCATAGGGAGGTGGCCCCATATTTTGCAGTAAAATTGGAAATGGACTCCGAGCTGTAACAGCGTCACAAATCGGGGAATGTGTCAGAAAGAAAACACCACACCAACCTGCCCTTCATCCAGACCTACACCTCCCTAACCTCACCATGTCTGCTCCTGTTATGCCTTTGACACAAACTATATTAATTCTCCAGAAAACTTGTTCATCTTATTTTGCTTAAATAGCCAGCAGTCAAGCAATGAGCCTGTCTATTTGGATTTAATATATTTCACTGAGAGGGTGGCACGGTGATGCAGTGGTTAGTGCTGCTGCCTCACAGCTCTGGGACCAGAGTCTCCATGTGTGTGGAGTCTGCATGTTCTCCCCGTGATGTTGTGGGGTTTCCTCCAGGTACTTCTCTTTCCCCCCAGAGTCCAAAATCAGGCTGAGGCTGACTGATGTTACCAAATTGCACGTAAGTGTGCATGTGTGAGTGAATGGTGTGTGAGTGAATGGCGTGTGAGTGAATGGCATGTGAGTGAATGGAGTGTGAGTGAATGTGTGTGAGTGAATGGAGTGTGAGTGAATGGCGTGTGAGTGAATGTGTGTGAGTGAATGTAGTGTGAGTGAATGTGTGTGAGTGAATGGAGTGTGAGTCAATGACGTGTGAGTGAAAGGCGTGTGAGTGAATGACGTGAGAGTGAATGCGTGTGAGTAAATGGCGTGAGTGAATGTGTGTGAGTGAATGGTGTGTGAGTGAATGGAGTGTGAGTAAATGGCGTGTGAGTGAATGTGTGTGAGTGAATGGCGTGTGAGTGAATGGAGTGTGAGTGAATGGCGTGTGAGTAAATGCCGTGTGAGTGAATGGCGTGTGAGTGAATGTGTGTGAGTGAATGCCGTGTGAGTGAATGGAGTGTGAGTGAATGTGTGTGAGTGAATGGCGTGTGTGTGAATGGCGTGTGAGTGAATGAGTGTGAGTGAATGGCGTGCGATGAGTTGGCGCCTCACCCTGGGTTCTTCCCTGCTTTGTGCCCTCCAGGATACTTCCCAGACACCCCATTAACCTGAAGAGGATAAGCGGTTGCAGAAAATGGATGGATGGATATTTCACTGATGCAATTCAGATGATCCCATGGGAAACAGTGACCTACTAAGATCACCTCCAATGCTTAGTACCATAACTGCTATGCTTTCGTGCTGTATAAACCTGATAATTGCCACAGCCGATACAACTCTCTCTCTCATTGCCCCCCCCCCCCCAACACCCAGCATCGCCTGGTTCATGCCAGACAGATCCCATGAACTAATCCAGGAGGAATGACTGATATCTCTCAGTAATCACACCCACCATGGGCTACTTCCCCTTACACTGCGCTGTTAGCACTGTCAACAGAGAGACCATCTGGATTTACAGTGGGAAGCTATTCATGTGTGACTAACAGTGATTTTACTCTTCCGTTATATTTGAATTATCTTCTAGTTCACTCGTACTGAAAGTGCCTGTTTTTCCTGCCATGTTCTAGTTCATCTGCCTTTCATCTGAAAAATATCCTTGTGTTTAGAAAAAGTCTGCAATAAGGATGAGAGCATTAATTCTGAATGTTTTTTTTTTTTTCCAAATGCATCCACAATCAAACATCAGCCCTTAGAAAGCGAATATTTTCACATGAGGAGAGATTCAGACGTGTGGAAGTCCGCCAGTGTATCAGAGACTCGTGATTTAGATTTCACAAGACTGACTTTCATTGATGATGCCCATCCCTTTCCGAGGCTTGGCACAGTGAGGTCACCACTGAACCCCTGAACAAGGCCCTTGATCCACAACTGCTGCTCCTGCTTTCTCAACTGTAAGTAATATTACATAAAGGCATCTTCTCCACAAATAAATTGTATATGTACAGGCAATATAGATGAACCACTACAATCTTTGAAATCTCCCTCCTCAGACACCCCTCTCCCATAATGAACCCCAAAGTAGGAATTCATGGAATTATTTTTAAGAAGGAAAACAACCGTTTCCGTGCACATTCATTTTAAATCCAGTGCTTAATGGAGACAGGTTGCACCTGAACAGGGAAATGAAGAACAAACACTTGATTAAGTTTTACTTAAAACACATGCAGCTGTTTTCTGATTATGCTTCGTTTACAAAAATACCAGCTTCGTTCATTCACATTTTAATCAACGTTTTGCTTTCCTCGTCGAAGATTAGCATTTTCCGTGCTACCACTTGTATTCTTCACTTTCATGCATTTTTTAAAGAAAGCATGAATACTAAATATACATAATTGAAATATTTGTAATGTAATTAAATATTTATGAAAGTAACTTTGCTGGCAATTAATATGTAATCTTCATGTATTCTATGCAAATATTTGTCACTTGTAAATATTTACATGGATACGGGCTTTTCACTTCCTTCAGCAACCCCCGTAAAAAAAAGAAGAAAAAAAAAAAAATAAACTCAGGATTTATTAAAAACAAGACATTCAGTAAGCCAAGCTAAAGTCAAGCTCAAAGCAGCTCAAGGCAAGTCTGCAGCACCCGAAACTCCTTTTCTTTTTAGTTTTTTTTATTTGTGACAGAGGATATTTTTCTAAGGAACTGCATATTGCATTTATTTGAAAACACTAACACTAGCAAAGGGAGACGACCACACAGGTCCTTACCTTTCACTGCCCGCTGTATATATCATTAGCATTTTTTGCATCCTTTTATATTTAATTTTAATACGCTTCCTCTGTTAGCATCGCTGCAACCTGGATGCCGGGGTAGAGTCTGGCTTTCAGGGGGAAGACCACTACCAGTTTATCACAGGTCACATATGCAACCTAGGATGCAATTAGAGTTACAAAATCAAAAATATAAATGATAGAGTTAAACATAGCCTTTTATATCTGGCATCGGCCAACGCAGTGCTGCGGATTTACTAATGACAGGCCTGCGATGCAGCTAACGGGCGAGGGGGCGGAGGGGGGGGGGGTCAGTAGTCATTCACGTCACCCGCCCTCATTTCTGGTCCTTTTCTGGCGGAAACGGGGCCCCCTGTCTTGTTGTCACTCCTGGGACACAAAGAAGCCAGTCGTGGGTTTTTGATTTTCATTCATTCATTTTTTTTTTGAGCAGTCTCTATTTTCACCCCTTTATTTTTAACGTGTGCCTTCAGTCTGACAGGAAAGGAGGAGACATATATAATAACCCCATCTTTCAATATCTTGGAGCCCCTTTTTTACTTTTTTTTTTTTCTCGAAAGTGCCCTCAGTCTTCCAAATTTTCAGAAAGGACACGATTCCTGATGTCCGTCGTGGCAGGGACAGCATGCCCGTCTCGCGTCAAGCCAGTCACCGAGCCAGCTATTAGCGTCATGCTAAATTGTGCCCAACTGCTGCCAGAGGCCATCTTGTCTGATGTCAACGCATTAACAAAACATTTAACATTATGTTTCCAGTCATGCAAATGAACAGCGAGGACACAGAGTAAATTGCTTTAATGGCGCCTTTATAATTACCATAGAAAACTAGCCAAAAGCATTCACTTATGCAACGGATTTGTCAAAGCGCAAGTAAAAATTTTGCTTTTGGAGGTTTGAATCCATCCTCGTATTGCAATCAGAAAAAGGTAAAGCTACATTTAAAAAAAAAATAAAATAAAATTATATATTATATATATAAGAAAATCTGTAATTTAATGTTTTGTTATTAATGCTTTGAACACAATTTTGAGGACCAGAGCAGCCCTGCTCCTCCTCTGCTGAAATGTGTAGAGAGTAATTCTGAAGCTAGTCCTGGTGTGTGCCTGTGTGTGTCCAGGTATACCTTACCTTGTGGGGACCAACATGATAAATACCTGTTTTTTTTTTTTTACCTTATGGGGACCAGTTTCCTGGTTACCATATGGGAAAACTCTACTTTATAAAAATCCGTGACTGCGCTGAAAAAACTAAAAATGCAAACACTTGTATTTTATTTGGTTACTTATGGCTATGGTTAGGGCTGGGTAGGGATTCCAGTCCCCACAAAGATCTGTGAATGCAATCAAAACATTAAAAATGCCAAAAGTCTCGGATTTTGTTACTTATGGGCTGGTTAGGGGTTAAGGTCATCATGTTGGAATTAGAGTTTTCCAAATAGAAATTAATGGAGAGTCCCCACAAATATCTAATTTC
The DNA here is from genome assembly GCA_026776725.1 of Gnathonemus echidnorhynchus. Taxonomy (NCBI): domain Eukaryota; kingdom Metazoa; phylum Chordata; class Actinopteri; order Osteoglossiformes; family Mormyridae; genus Gnathonemus; species Gnathonemus echidnorhynchus. Next base: position 21,630,736 of record JAODJU010000002.1, on the reverse strand, counting down.
AAACCTGTGTGTGTATGTGTGTATGTGGTCATATAGACACTACAGTTTGTGGACCAAATGTCCCCATAATGTGTTAAACTACATGTTTTTTATTTTTGTTCAATAGGGTTGAAGTCAGAGCTCTGTACAGGCCATTCAAGCTCTTCCATACCAAACTCACCCATCCATGTCTTTATGGACCTTGCTTTGTGCACTGGGGCACAGTCATGCTGGAACAGAAAAGGGCCTTCCCCAAACTGTTCCCACAAAATTGGAAGCATAGATTTGTCCAAAAATGTCTTGGCCTGCTGAAGCATTAAGAATTTCCTTTACTGGAACTAAGGGGCCCAGTCCAACCATTGGAAAACAACCCCATACCATTACCCCCCCCTCTACCAAACTTTACAGCTGGCACAATGCGGTCAGGCAGGTAACATTCTCCTGGCATCTGCCAAACTCACACTCATCCATCAGACTGTCAGACAGAGAATCATGATTCATCACTCCACAGAACATGTTTCCACTCCTCCAGAGTCCAGTGGCAGTGTGCTTTACACTAGTCCAGGAGTCTCAGAACGATAGCCACGTTCAGATTTTCATGTCTTAACATAATTATAATAATACTTTCGTAAAGATTAATTATGTATTTATGGGTTAATATTATTTTTCATTTAGATATTTCTTTAGCTATATGTCAATGAGGCAGTCCATCGCGCGCTTCTGTGATGTTTTAATGGCATCATTTACATCTTCCTCAAAGTCATTCTCTACGACGAGATTACGTCTCCGGTCAAATGGTATGCTTTCCGGAGTTTTCTTTAGTACCTGAGATTGGATGTACGCTTCAACATTTATTGGGATTCCTAATTCTTTCATATACTTTTCGTAATAAATTGTCATCACACCTTCCCAGGTCTTTGTAAAAATGATTATATTTTCTCTGATTTACATATTATAGCTAGCTGAGTTGTGACTACATTTCCGCTGCTCGTCTGCACAGCAGTAGTGAAGAGGAGAGTGAAGGGCAGACGTCTGCAGAGCCGAACGAAAGGAGGGGTGAGGGTGACGACTATCGCTACAGAACTGAACGATGTTGTAATATGTCACCTTTGCGCTGTTACGCGTCCGACTGATTTAAAACTGAGATGCCCCCTGAAATTGGTTTTCTTTATTTTTTGTAAGTACTTTTGTTTTTGTGTTAAATGCATATATGCCCATATCACATTAAAAAATCGTATCTCAAACCCCCATCTCTACCTATTGCGGCTCATTGTAAATCTTGGTTCAGATATTTAGGAAAAAAATGGCCCTTTGCTTTAAAAAGGTTGCCCCTGCGCCAGTCCATCTGACACTTGGCATTATGCTTTGTGATGTGAGGCTTGCATGCAGCCGCTCGCCATGGAAGCCCATTCCATGAAGCTCCCGGCACACAGTTTTTGTGCTGGGGTTGATGTCAAAGGACATTTGCAACTCTGCAGTTACTGGATGAACAGAGTGCTGGCGACTTTTCCACACTATGCACATCAGCATTTGCCGATCCCACTCTGTACTTACAGTTGATCATGAAATATCTTGCAGGGAAGAAATTTCATGAACTGACTTATTGCAAAGGTGGCATCTTATGACTGTATGATGCTTGAATTCACTAAGCTCTTCTGACCAACCGATTCTGTCACAAATGTTCGTAAACCTGTCTGCATGGCTGGGTGCTTGATTTTATACACCTGTGGCAAAGGGTCTGAATGAAACAACTGAATTCAATGATTAAGAGGTGTGTCCCAATATTGCCCATATACTGTGCACACACACACACACACACACACATTCCTAATTCAATGGCCAACAACAGTTAGAAAAATAGTGTTGGCTCATTAGCAGCTGGACTAATACAACAATCAATAATTAATAAGTGTTTTTTTTTTTTTTTTTAAATGCCGGATTTCTCAAGTGTGCACTTATTTGTACAGTTTATAAATTCGGAATTATGCATTAAACATTAATTATCTAGTGCTAAATATTTATTAAATAGTTATTTATTTAAACTATGTTGTATGTATTATGTCTGAATTTTTTATAGCCTTTGCTATATAGCTGTCATGTCTAAGCGGTCCCCCGGGTTTATAAATAAAGGGAAAGTGTCATGATTTCTTATTAAATGTAAAATATGATGCGAGTATTTTTTGATTCCGTTGCTCTCTGCCTACTGTAGATAGCACATGACTTGTATAAGAATAATTCATTTAATTAATATTTTCGGAATAATAATTCTAGTGCAAGTGTATATGATAAATATATATCTTTTGCAGAGAGTTATTAAAATGTTTTGCACAATCTCCAAATTAAACTCATTAGAATGGTCCTCTGACAGAACAGACTTAGCACACGCCTCCCTCCAGAGGTATTTGTGGGGCTTAATGGAGATATCCAATCAGCTCAGCCGGGTATTAAACAAAGCATGCTCGCCGACCAATGGTGTGTGTGGATCTGGTGGGCCATTCAACTACTGCTTTGAACCCACAACCTCGGGGGGGGGGGGGGGTCTCCTTCACAGCATGAATTGCGGTGCCAGCGGTGGCAGGCTGACCTCACACTTGGTGACCTTGTAGTTTGGCGTAGTCCCCAAGGGGGACCCTGTGTTTAACCCAAATTCCTACCGCGGAAATAAAATAAATCAGAAGTTTAAACGCTGAACCTTTGAGCAAAAGGAGCCAACCTGAGTTGCTTTTGGACAAAATGCACCGGTGAGCTGAGGGAAGCAGCAGCAAAGGAGTTAAACGACATGCCAGTTGCTTAGTAATAAAATAACAAACGCAGGATGAGTCACACGAATCTGCTTCAGATCCTCCATTAAAAGGGGAGAAATAAAAATGAAGAGATGAGAAAAAAATGTCAGAAAGCACACAGCTAAATAACATTTTTGGATCATTAGTCACAGACTTTGAAGTCAGTTGAAGGCATCATTTTACTGACGTGATAGTACAAGGCTCACATAAAAGCTTTTATGTCTCATATGTTTCTATTTTCCACATACAATATTACAAAATTACAAAGGTGGTAACCTTACCTAACTGAAAGGAGCCCTAATATATGGATTTTCAAAAATACAGAAATAAAGCTGAAAATAACTGTAGCTGACCATATTCACTTTGGCTGTAGGACTTGAGAAACACATTGTCATCTGTATTTTCATTGGCTGCTACCCTGAAACATAGTTAAATGGAGGATCCTGATGTTTTTAAACCTGAAAACAAGATTTTACAAACATATTAGTAATATTTCCATCTTATTTTAGGATTGTTTAATATCTGCTTCACCTTCTGTTCATAAATGTTGATTTTTAATCTGTATTCTCTGTAGCTGTGGTCAAAGGTAGATTAAATTCACACAATTAAGTTACGGCTAGTTAATTTAACATTTCTGAAATTGTGTTAGCATTTAATTTGACAAACCAGCGATTTATTTAACACACAAAAAGTCAAATATGCTGCTTTATGCTGCATACCACTTATCCATGAAAGCAGAGGGATAAGGGTTTTTTTAATAATTAAACGTGACAGAATGACACAACAACACTGTGGAAAGAGCAATATGTATCTTTTTTAATCCACAGAAATGTGCTTGCAGTCGAAGTCACTTGTAGTCAAACATAAATTAAATTCCTCTAAAAATGACAGCTTTTCTTTTTTTTTTCTTTTTCCCAATTAATGAATGTCAGCTTTGTATGTAAATTGTATGGAAGCTTTATTTTTTTGAGTGTTCTGGACAAGGCACGCGAAAATGAAAGATTTTACTGATTGAGGAGGTTAACCGATGGACCGGAACCGGCTGAATTAAGTGTCAAATTGGCAGCGGCTGATTGCGACACACGCAGGGTTTCCGGAACATTCCCTGCGCGAGGCACAGAAAGGCTTTTATGGGATTTCACACTTTAATCTGTCCTACTGGAGAATTACAGCGCGAGATCAGGAGGAGAGAGAGAGTATGACACCAAACCCACACAACCATCCTCTTATCATGGTATTTGTATTACAGCCTGGGTACCATAACCACTTCTGGAAAGTTCTGCTCTCCCACTCCTACAAAACTGTCTAGATAGGACACTTATACATCATTCACCTTAGCTGCATTACCTGTTTTAACATTACAGATAAATGAGGACCATAACTACCTGCTTCTGGAGTCAAGTTAGCACTGAAGCCTACAGAAGAGTGGAGCACTGTGTCACTGGGGGGGTGTTATTCCTATTTCCCATAAAAGCAGTAGCTTCCCAGTCCTCACTGCAGTTCACTGATGCCAGCCAGCCACTCAAACCATGCGTTTGTGCGGGGCCCCAGCACTTTGGGGGCCCCCTGTTGGCCACAAACAGCCACTACTCTAAATATTAGATAAACATGTTCCTCTGTGATCTCTCTGTGTCTCTCTGTGATCGTCTTCTGATCGTTCTTCCAGGAGGCTAGGAACTCCCTTTCCACGGAGGAACATGGCTACCTTTCAGCTGCACCTGGAGACGGGTTCTTCTTGGATTCTGTGCCAATAATGCCTTTGCTAAGGGGACTGAGGTCCAACAAAGTGGGGAAACTGATAAACCTCAAGTTTCTTGATGGACCGGGAACCCCCATTTCCACTCTTGGGCCTGGTTTCTGAACGCTCACCAAGACCTCTAGCTGCCGTCGCTGAGATAAAGCTTTCAGCATCCATTAGCACCATACAACGCAAGACCATGTTTTAATTTAACAGCCCGGCTAATACACGTTCTGAGCTAATGGCATTTAGCAGACAGATGTCTAATGCAGAGGGCATATATTAATGTTCCAATTCTAATAAAATGTCATACCGAGAACAACATAATTTCTGATGGAGAATAATTGGAATGATATAGATTAATGTGACAGGTGATGGGAAGATTCTCTTCTTCCTGAAATGTTTTGAAATCCTTGCAAAATACAAGACTGTTAAAGGAGTTTCCGTCTGTCAGTGAAAATGACTGTGCTGCTCTTAGACTTTGTGTAGTTTTAACTTGGTCATGCGATAGTGGACACATTCCGGGAGGTTCTGTTTCCCAGGCCATTTCACCATGTGAAAAATTAGCTTGGAATTCAAGGTGACGTCGCCCCAAACGACTGTGCGACTGTCCCGAAAACTGCCTGGAAATTTTGACACAAGAGGCAGGGAGTCTGATCAAACACAGCCATTCTGCTTCCTGTGCACAGGATGTGAATCTCGTGGCTTATCAGCAGTATGCTGTTAATTTGGTCAGTGTCCTGGCTCACTGTGTCACAAATAAGCCAGTCATTTTCCTGCTAAAATGTGGTCTTTGGCTGGGTAAGATATTTATATTAGTTTATTTAAACAATATATTCAATTGCATCTCAATGATTAATTAAATGCATCTATCTGTTTTTTAGTTGGGGTTTGGTTTGGCTGCTACCTGACAGCTGCCCAATCAGTGAGCAAGAAGGTGTACCCATGTGACACAGTGTTTACCTCCACAAGTCATGCATTTGCATGGGGCCCCGAGGTCAATGCACTAAATATTAAATCAACACATTCCTTATTTAGTAGATGCTGAAGCAGCGTGTTCTGCTAACCAGCTAGCTAGCGACCATCTTCTGACTCTCTGACTGGCTAGCTACAGTTTTTGGGACTATTGAAAGGGCAGAGGGAGGGCCCTGAAGTGAATTGTTGACTGGGGCCACAAAAACACCACACCCACGCCTGTACCCATATATCTATGACATCATTTCCTGTTGCTAAAAGAGGAGGGCTTTCATCAGCCACATATTCGGTTAAGCTGTCAAAGGGGGAGACCTTGAGAAACAACTACCATTGGTGTCAAAGGGCTAATTAAGACATCCGTCGGTACGGTTACGGTTGCCTGGCGCCAAGCCAGGCCAAGATGACTGTCAGATTAGCCATTCCAGAGGTCGATATTTGTGTGACTCTAATACTATGATGATTTAAGTGCTGATTTATTTCCTTTTCGCATGGGTATGACTTATATCCCTTTAAGTAGCCATGGTGGACGTTCGACACGCTAATCCTTCATATAGGGTGGCTGTACGCTGGGGCAGCCAAGGTAAATTAAAAAATGAACTCGGTGTGGTCAGGGGGGTCTGGGGTGCAATCCCAGCTGGACCTGCCGCAGTGTGCCTCTGAATCTGAAGTACTTAACGACCCGCCCCCATTCCTGTCCTCCAGAGGGCGACCAGCAGCATGAAGAATAATGTGCATCTGACATTAATAATAGAGGCAGAAAGGCAGGTGGGTCGCACGCCCATCGCCAGCCGTGTGCCGTGCGGCCGTGATCCGCTCCTGACCCCCTCTTCACATAAAAAAGCAGCAGAAAACGTCAGCTGGACCTGCTCAATTACCCCCCGTGAAAGAAGCTGGGGGGGGGATATTGCTTCACCCCTGACAGCTGTATGGCTTTGTTTCATAAACACTAAAGAGCCAATCCTTACAAAGTAAAATCGGCCGGCTAAGTCAGCACCCTCTCAGAAGATGGCATCCTGGGGGGGGGGGGGGCGCTTGTGTCCCCTAACAGGCTGGCTGGCTGCGCTCATGAATGTTTAATCCTCTTTGCACCACCAAATACACTCAAGCAGCAGTATACCTTTGTAAGAGCAGCACAGCAAGCTGGCACTATTCACTGTGATTTTTTTAGGATTTCTTTTCCCTATACAAAAACTTTGTTTCACACTGTTGGTCATGATGGCTGCTCAGTATCAATATTTCCCTGTTCGCTGAGAGTGTCTCTCTCCGCTCGCCACCTGAGTACTGCAGGTGATTGCTGGATTTTAAATAATTCAGGTCGCTAAATTAGATTTCCCTGACATTAATGAATGTATTAATGAGATCCCTGGCACCCTCCCTTATGCAAATCATATAAGCTGTGAAGGAGCGGGAAGTTAAATAGGTCACAGTGCACCTGAAGGGGACACAATGAGGGAAACAGTCGAGCCAAAACCACACAGTGCGAATGAGATGGAAAACCGCACTGACTGCTGCTCTATGCTGTGCAGATACAGTCTAGAGTCCATCTTAAAGTCACATGCACAGCTTTAGCAGCGGCTCAGGCTGATGCTCAGTACATATTTGACACTGTCCCTTTAATTTCACACACTCAAGTATATGAAGTCTAACGACATCATGGTAATGTGACATCATGGTCCTTCTGGACGCCACGAATCGCACGCCATCTTCCACGAATCCTTTTTACTCAACCATTTGGATGAAATAGTAGTGAAGCCCATTAAAGGCTAATTTATTTTTCTCAAAATGATTTTCAAATGCTGAATTAAAGCTAGTCTGAGTAGATGCCTCCGGTGATGGATTAAATTATACCGATGAAGAGATTAGGATGAGACCGAACAAACAAACAGAGTCTGAGTTTTAAACATGAGATGAATTCATTTTCATGCAGCATCAGGCTCTGTGACCATATTGAACTGTCTGCGGTAACCC
>JAODJU010000002.1:21593563-21617108 GCA_026776725.1 Gnathonemus echidnorhynchus | reverse complement strand
TCAGCAATGTCACCTTTTTGTTTCTACCCGCCCTCGCTGATTTTGGGTTCCGTAACGTAATTACAAATACATAATGAAAGCCGGCATTAGGAATTGCCATGTGACTATAGTGCCATTGCATTTGGTGAGATTACGTTTTTTGGAATTAGCTGCTGGTCTCTTATGGGTGTCTAAACACTTACCTTTAGCTTGCCTTGCATTTTCGGGTATTTAATGCACTTTATGGCTGATTACACTAAGCCGATTAAGGGTAACATGACAGTACAGCTGTTCTTGGACCTGGAATTTGGTTCCGGCATTTTCACCAGCCTTACACTGTGCCACACTGGCCTTGTGTAGTTACGATGTTGTTGTTGTTTTTTTTTTGTTTTGGCAGGGAGACGTTGGCACAGGGCACTGACTTACAGGTTAAAAATAAAGATTTGATGTGGTGCCTTTTAGACATCCTGACTCCTGTCTAGGGGGGGGGATTTGTTGGTGAAAGCTGGTATAAAGAATGGGGTGGGGGGGATCATGCCACCTCTTAATCTCTGAAGTTATTTATATTTTAAATTGCGAAGGGCGGAATTAGCATGCAGAGTGTTTTAATCTCCAGGGCTCTGCAGGATTATATTTCAGGCTGAATGAATCTACGTCAGAGGAAACATAACATATGTTTTATTTCCATTCCAGTTGTTGGTGCTGCAGTGATACAGTGCCTTCCAAAGCCTGAAAATAGCTTTCATTAAAGGGACACCGCTGCGGTTTTTATTTATATTCCAGTGGTGCTGCAGTGATGCAGTGCCTTCCAAAGCCTGAAAATAGCTTTCATTAAAGGGACACCGCTACGGTTTTTATTTATATTCCAGTGGTGCAGCAGTGATGCAGTGCCTTCCAAGGTCTAAAAATACCTTCCATTAAAGGGACACTGGTGGTGTATTTATTTACATTTTAGCAAAGGTAAGTGGGGTCAAAATGTTAACAAGCATTTCTTTAAAAACAAACATAAAATCACAACTAAAAATACAATGGCTAAAAAGAGAAACCATAACAAGTCAATTCGTTGCTCTTTGATTTTGGGATTTAGTTTAGACACAAGTATACTTCAAGCAAATTAAATTGCCTTTCAGCTTAAATGTATTATTTTTATGGGTTACACTTCTGTGTTAGGGCAGGATGCCCTTTTTAATTCAAATCGATATTTTCCAAGCCATAAGTCAAATTTGTTTCTCTATTACATTTGCTACCAAGCACGTCTTAGATCCAGGGTGTGACTCTCTATCTGCTGGCCACATGATACCAGTATCAATAGTCAGTGTATCAGCGCATTTACACTCTCAGTGTTAAACTAACACCTTCAGTGTTAAATGAACACTCAAAGTAAACAAGGCTTGTTCTATTAATATCATTCCTAAATGTGCCATATCAATAAATGTTGACTTATCTAAACCTAAACTCTGTAAGTGGCAGCTGTATTGTATATTATTGAATTAAATGCTTTAAACACATGTTGTCCATGTGCACCATTTATATGGCCAGTGTGGCTCTGGGTATAAGAGGGTGCATCCTGTGATGGATAGATACGGTCTCTTTAATTTGGAAAGTAACTGAAGTACGAACTTCACAGTGACCCAGACTATTCTCTGATATTTAACTCTGATGGATTGACTATGCCAACACAGACACACACACAAGTTGGTCTTCCTATCTAAATGGGGACCATCCATTCATTTCTATGGGAAAAACCATAATCCCAATCATGACGCCCTTAACCCCTACCCATCCCTAACCTTAACCATAAGTAACCAACCCAAATACAAGACTTTTGGAATTTTTACTTTTTTGATTGCATTCACAAATTTTTATACAACTGAAGTTATCCAAACGGGCACCTCAAAAGATGTCCCCAAAAGTAGGGAAATTTCAGGTTTTACTACACTTTGGGGACAATTTGGTCCTCAAATGTGATCTATGCAAACCCACACACACACACACTCGTGTAATCATATTTTTTGGGTGTCTTACACTTACCCAGGAAACTGGTCCCCATAAGGTAAACAAAAACGGGTATTGATCACATACCCGTCACCCGTCACATATCCCCTTTGGTCCCCATAAGGTAATCAAAAACGGGTATTGATCACATACCTGTCACCCGTCACATATCCCCTTTGGTCCCCATAAGGTAAACAAAAACGGGTATTCATCACATACCCGCCACCCGTCACATATCCCCTTTGGTCCCCATAAGGTAAACAAAAATGGGTATTCATCACATACCCGTCACCCGTCACATATCCCCTTTGGTCCCCATAAGGTAAGGTATACCTGGACCACACACACACACACTGTCTCCTCTTCTGATCCCTACCAAAACAACTGCCTGGGTTACATCCTCCGCTGGGAGATGATCGACACGCAGCCAGGAACCTCTGCCTCCTTTACATGAGGACTGGGGAGCACAGTGATACCGCTGCAGGTCTGGCACTAAATGTCCTTTTCCCTAACTGACTGGTGATTTTGCATGGAGCATATCAGCTTAACTTGAAGAAAGAGCAACCGGGCCATATGTGTAACAGATGACGTCCTGGTACGATCTCAGTCTCATGATGGAGCGAGTGACGAGCCGCAGGCAATTACACGGATTATTAGCTCCTTAATCCAAGCCAGCACCTCATGATCAGAGCAACGTGATAGGATGCTTCACTCCATCCGTGCATCAGGGAAGATGGGGCTTCACCGTGGCCCATCGAAAAGCTTCCTTCAGGTCGGTGATGGGCGAGGACCAGTAAGCTGCGACAGCTTCAAGGGGGAGTCATTACCTTTATTTCCATCTCAAGGCACCCCTCTCCCTGGCGCACAACTTTATTAAACATTAATTTTTCAAAAAGATTCGACGTAAATACAAACACACTGGCACTTTGCTGCACTGTCATCCATCAGTAGCTGAATAATCAATTGCGGGGGAGGCCATTTAAAAGCCAGACAGAAATGACTGGATAAACCACACGCCCAAAGAGCCCCCCTGCCCCCCCTACGCTTTCCAGGCCTGCACCCCATTTTCTCCTAACCAACCCCTTGGCTTGATTCACCTTCCTATGGGACTGGATTCCAAGGCGACTCCTGATGAAATCTGTCATCATTTCAGTACCCCCCCCCCCCCCCCCAAGACCAATAGCCGAGCCCTTCCCAGCTGACTGACCACCTGTCACATGTCTTTACTCCTCTTACTACAAAAAGAAAGCTGTTTAATCAGCCCCACAACATCCAGCAGCCCTGGCCTGAGCCGTCCCAGGGCTGCCCGTCCATCTGTGTCTATCTCAATCACACTTTCCTGGTTCGACGGATCGTATGTCAAGGCCGGGACTCACGGCCATGAGTCACCATCGCAGGAGCAGGCTTGTTGTTTCTGGGCCCCCACTCAGACAGTCAGTTTGTGGCCCCCTCCCCCAAAGATGACTCAACAGCCAGACAGAGTCAGAAGATCGTTGGTAACTAACAAGTTAGTTGAACATGCTGCTTCAGCATCTCCTAAATAACAAACACATTTACTCAATATTTATCGTAGTGACTGTATGTGGTCAACAGAGGGACAACAAACATCTGGGCCCCAACACAAATGAATGGTTACAGTGCTGGTAAACGCCACTGTTGTCTATGTAATGTCTGCCACAGAAAATGCTCTTTGCTGAGTTAAGGCCCATCGTTTGCTTCTCCACACTACCGCCCCCCCACCTTGCACTCCCCCTCGGTGACTCTCCATTATGAGAGCAGTCATTTTATTGTCTTCATTCATCACGTTACAAATTGATCAAACCTGCATAGAGTTATGCAGATGCGATGTTGCAGAAGCGGCGTTTGGGCTGCTCTTACTCAGAGACGGATGTTGCCTTACAGAATGACGCCAGCTGGACAGCCGTACGTCACGGTGAACCGCAGCCTGACAGGATCCCAGCCCACGCCAAGCGAATAATGCGGGTGGTACTATTTACACGCCGTTCCCACACTCCTCACAGTCGATTCGGTGTTTATGTTCGCCGTGACTTCTCATCAAATTATCCACCTTAAGCAGAAAGTTGCTTTATCGATTTGTTTGTGTTTGGTGGGATGATCTTATCTAGCCTGACATGGGACTCTCACAAAATGCAGCATCGCATTACTCACGCAGGAAAGTCGGAGTTGCAGTTGCACCTGTAGTGATGCAAACTCGAGGCAGTGAGCCCTGAGGGATGGGAGCATCAAAGGAGGAACCAGCAGTTTCTGATCGATGGAGATACCTTTGCATCCAATTCTACTTACACTTACATATCTCAGGTTAAGGAAAAAAACACGCGAGAATGATCCACTGGATCTAAAAAATAGAGATCTGCAGAGCCTGGGAGATGTCCTTCCCCACTCCAAGCATCTCCAGATATCATAAAATGACATTATTAGATTATTTGATTGCCACTGTTCTCCTGACCTCCAGCAATCATACATCAGGCAAAGGATTCATTTGCTTCCTATGACTCATGTTTGTCTCCTTTTTGAAAGCCTTTATTACGCTGTATACTGTTTGTAGAAATAATTCTAACTCGAAGCAGACTTTACTGAGTTAATAGACCTCGACTGTTGAAATGCAGCTCAACCCATGAAAATGTCTGACAGCAACCTGTCCAAGGGGTGAGGATTCAGCCGGGGCGGCTGTTCAGTTAGCAGGACATGAAGAAGTGAGACGTGGGTGGGAGGGAGTAAAGGGAGGGCCCCTGCCTGCATGGGGTGGCTGGGGGGGAGGTGATAGGGAGTAAAGGGAAGGCGATGGTGTGAAAATGTTGAACACATTGTGCAAAATTTCCCAAGTGGGGTCATAAGGTCTGGTGTGGGCATCTCCTGCGGGGGCCTCATATGTGCTTTATACCATCACTGCAAAGGTTACACAAAGCGTGCCAGTGTGAATAAAACATGCCTTCATTCCCGGAAATTAATAGTGTTACGCCACCTTTGGCCCGTCAGCTGGAAAAGCTGCTGGTGTCTCACCTCACATCCACGCAAGCGTCGGAATTCATCACACCATCAAAGGCCACTGTGCCCTTCAGCTGATTCTCCATCCCAGTTCACAGTGAGGTCCCAGCTGGCCTTTGTTTTGTCCTCGACTGATAGAAAGATTTGCATTTTTTTTTGGTCGTATGACACTTCCTAGAGTAGCACACAGAAAATAAATGCAAATACTTAAGTGACAACAAAAAAACCCAATAATGTAAATAATGACACTGGGATCAAATTTGAGATATAAAATCTGCTGGGAATAGCTGTCCGTCACTACAATCCTGTTGATCTTGTGTAACTGACAACCTCAGGACTGTTGTTCGACTATATAGGACAATTCATTCAGGTCTGATTTGAGGTATTTGCCTCTCATTGCCATTTTTATACAAGGTGAAGCATTGATGTCGTTAGGTTCGATCATTCAGGCCTATAGCCCCGTGTATTTTACCCCCCGATGCCTGTCTTCCTTCAAAAAAAAAAAAGAAAGAAAAAAGTCAAGCCCCAGGCAAACCTGATTTAGAGCCTGATTTTTTTTCAATTGCTAGAAACACCCCTGATTTGAAGACTGGCTGATTTGCTTTAAATTTCAGTTTTTATCTCTTTGTGACACTTAATTCCGGAAGCGTTGAGATTAATCGCGGGCAGGTCCCATAAACAGAAAAGGGGTTATTTTTTAATTGCCAGCGTTTACAGTTGTTTACTGTAGCAGAGTCCTGCCAATTTCAGCAGCCCACCTCCCCCCACTCTGGCTTTCGATTTAAACACACGTTCTGCTTGGCAGAATGACTGTGCGCCCTCTGTACCTCACAGAGAGAGATGGTAGAGTGTGACCTTGCCCCGCCAGACCCTGTCAGCCCCGGGGTGAGCTGGAATTAACTAAAACAATGGCAGCACTCTGTCTCCGGCGCAGGTACCTGTCACAGCTAGCTGTCTCTGTTTGCCCTTCAAACACACACAAGACAAACTTTTCTATTTCCTATGGAAGAGAAGTACTACTGTGTTCGGCCATATAAAACAGCAGAATGTACGGGGAGGGGGTTGTTCAGATGAAGACACTGTATGTGAGAGGGGCAGGATGACATGAAGTCTTCCCTCCTTTTTCTGTTTTTTTTTTTCTCTCTTCAACACCTCCAGAGACTCCATCCTGCCATTCACATTTTCATTCCTCGGCATTCTAGAAAATTCAACAGAACCACTCAAATATATAGATCGAGGAATATTTGTTTGTTTGTTATTTATTCACTGTTTTTTTGGTAACACTTTATTTTGTTTGATAAACGTTTTTAGAAATTTATCAACATGTAAACATATTCATAACAAATAATAATGCATCCATAAAGCATTACAAACATGGCTATAAACATTTCTAAAAAGGCATAACACATTATAGCCATGTGTATTTTGCATTATGATTCCTTTATGAAGCTCTCATCTATGATGCGCTATAGATTGTTACGGCACGGCATGGCACAGGCAGGTAACTATCCACTAATTATCCACTTGCAGCTCCAAGACAAAAGGGGTTTATTAGCAAAACAGAACACACTAGGAATGGTACAAATTCGAAGGACCTTGAGGGGTCAAAACAAAAACATGAAAAAACATTGATTAAGAAACCATGACTTAAGACAACTAGGGAGCAGGATTAGGGAAACGAAGCAGAACAACAACACGTAGCACAGGGTAATATCGAACGTTCAAACACACAATGACTGACTGAGGAAATGAACAAAGGCAGGCTCTTAAATTCAATGATAAGAAGGACTAAGAAAAGGCAGGTGAGAATCATCAAGAACAACCAATGAACGAGGACACAGGGCAACAAGACACAGCTGAGGAAACTAAAACTATTTAATGAAGAACTAAGGAACTTACAAGACCTGAAACTTTGGAAATATGGGGAAATATTACGATAGGAATAAAATCAAGAAACAAGTAAAACAACCAAGGCATGCAAAGAGGACAAGATTAATTTGTAGAGAACAGACCAGTCAGGGGAGATACTGGCTGGACTGATCTATATTTCGAGACCAGGGCAAACAAGTACAGTGAGAGGGGCAGGCAGAGTCGTCATCGGGAGAACAGGGTCCGAAAGTCCAGGCGCCGGGGAGATCCGACTGCTGCTTCCTGGAAACCGTGGAGTCCGGTGAGAGCGACCACTGGGTCGTGGCGCTGGCAGGTTCAGGTGATCTCGGTGGAATTGAGCGATCAGGCTGGGATCCAACACATCTGAGGTGGGGACCCAAGCTAGCTCTTCGGGGCAAAACCCCTCCCAGTCTAGCAGATATTGCAGTCGGCCTCGGCGTGACCTGGAGTCCAGGAGGGCTATGATGGCAAATGCTTCCCCATCCTCGAGGGGGAATGAGAGTTCTGGAGAGGTCAGCAGACAGATGTGCTAAGCTGTAATGTACGGGCTTCAGGAGGGAGACATCGAAGGAGGAACAGATACAATAGAGGGCAGGTAAGTGGACCACTCCGTGGGTTGGGAGGCACACAACACACACAGCATCTTCCCCACTTCCTGATTAGTCCTCTCCTCGAGACTGTTCATCAGGGGTTGGTAAGCTGAGAACAGACCAAGGGACACGTTAAGATGAGAACACTTAGGGGGGCCATGAACTATCAGATACTATGTCTTCCAGAACTCCATTATACTGGAACACCCAGGTAAACAAGAGGTCAGCTAGTTCCTTGGCAGATGGGAGTTTATGGCAGAGATATCAGCCTACACATCATCGAAAAGTGGTCTACAACTATCAGAATAGTAGTATTAGCTTGAGACGAGGGCAGGTCGGTAATGAAATCCATTGCTATGTGAGACAAGGGACAAGAAGGCACCGGGAGGGGTTGGAGGAAGCCAGCAGGAGGGTTCAAAGGGGTTTTATTCTGACCATAGATAAGACTGGACATACTGTTCTGTTTCACGATGCTACCCAGGCCACCAGTAGTGCCAGAAAACAAGGTGTATGGTCTCTAGGGAAATGTGGACCCACTGGAGCACTTGATTTCTGAGGGGAGAAGGTACATACGTTCTATCCAGGGGACGGTCCGCTGGTGGGAGCTGGCATTGATTTAACACCTTCAGCTGTTCCTCCAAGTCCCAGGTGATGAGGCCTGCAAAACAAGACTGAGGAAGTATGGACACTGGTTCTTCCAGCATTTGAGGAGCGTCATACCGGTGGCATCAGCTTTCAGGCTCTTGGTACCGGGAAAATAATTTACGCGAAAATTGAATTGGGTGAAAAACAGGGCTTATCAGGCCTGATGGGTGTTGAGCCGCTTGGCCTTCTGCAGGTACTCGAGATTTTGGTGGTCCATGAGTATCTGAAATGAGTAGTGGGATCCCTCCAGCCAGTGTCTCCACTCCTCCAGGGCGACCTTGATGGCCAAGAGTTTGCGATTTCCTATGTCCTAATTCCGTTCTGCGGGGGAGAGTTTCTGGGAGTGGAAGGAAGAAGGGTCGATCTTACCCGATAGGGTGTCTCTCTGGGACAAGACCGCACCAATCCCTACTTCAGAGGTGATGCGTCGGGCTGACGTAGAACCGGGGCAGAGCAGAACAGGTTGAGGCGATGGAAGGCTGATTCCGCCTCTGGCCTCCAGGACAGCTTGGACCCCCAGTCTGGAGTAAGTCTATCAAGGGCGAGGCTACAGAGCTAAAATCCTTAATAAACTGGCGGTACAAATGAGAAAAGCAGAGAAAGCGCTGCAACTGCTTTACTGTACGTAGTCTGTGACACGCCTGGACAGCTCCTAGCTTTTCTTCGTCCATCTCTACTTCATCAGTGTGGATACAGTAATCTAAAAACCTCACAGAAGTCTGGTGGAACTCATGCTCTTTGCCTTTGACTTATAAGTAGTTAGCTCTCAAACGTTGCAAAGACTGATGCACATGGATTACATGCTGGTTGAGATTGCCAGAACAAATAGGGATGTTGTCGATATAGGCGATAACTAACTAGTATAACATATCGTTTAGGACTTTGCTAATGAAAGATTAAAAAATGAAGGGGCTATTGGCTAATCCATATGGCATCACAAGGTACTTGCTTTAACCAGTGGTGGTAATGAAAGACATCTTTCACTCATCCCCCGCTTTCGTCATATGCACTCCATAGATCTAATTTAGTGAAGATCTGAGCGGTCCGCACATGCTCCAATTCAGATGGAATTAGGGGAAGTGGCTCTTGGCGCTTCTTTGTTATAGCATTCAGCACCCAGTAGTCTATGCATAGGCAAAACCCTCCATCCTTCTTTACAAAAAAGAACCCAGATACCATGGGGGAAGTAGAGGGTCGGATAATACCATGTTTTAGGCATTCACACACATACATCCGCATGGCCTCTTCCTTGGGGCGTAACAGGGAGAAAAGACATCGTTTGGGGAGAGCAGCTCCTTCCACAAGCTCTATGGCGCAGTCCGAGGGGCATGTGGGGGCAACTGGAAAGAACTGGCTTTGCTGAACACGTCTCAGAACTCCTGATACTGTGGCAAGATGATTGACATGTCTTCGGGTTGCGGACTCTTCACTAACAACACCCTGCATGGTTAAACAGGAGGCAAAACATTTCTCTGACCAAGCGTGGACCTCCCCTATCCTCCAGTAGATCCTGGGGTTGAAGCCAGGGGAGTCCCAGAATCACCCAGTCTCTCACAGAGGGGAGGATTAGGAATCAAATTTTCTCAGTATGCAAAACTCCCAACTGCAGTTGGAGAGGGGGGAGTCTGATGGGTGAGTCGGCCTGGGGTGAGTGGTGAACCTCCCACACTTGTGAGAAGAACGGATAAGAGTGGCTCCATCTGGATTCGGTGCCCGGTGGCAAACTTGACATCTAAAAAGTTACCTGCGGCGCCTGAGTCCAGTAATGTGTGTTCCATCACCAGGCTCCCCATCCACTGCAAAGTAATCGAAATAACGATCTGACTCTGGGAGATAAGAGTAGGAAAGAATGACCTTACCTGGATGGTTTCCTGCAGCTTCCACTCCAGGTGCACGAGGCAGGCTTGGAAGATGTGCCCTGCAGCCTCTCAGTACAGATGTTGCTGGAGTCTCCGGGAACGGTCCGCTGGGGTGAGAGGCACTCGGCTAACTTACATGGGCTCGGGTTCAGACGGCAATGGGGAGGGGCATTGCCGCTCTGGGCTGGGGAGCAAGCGGCATCACATCCAAACGATGTTATCCAAAACTATGGTCCTCGAATGAACGAGTGGCTCCACAGCAGACCTGGAGCTCAGGATTCAGTGCTTGGTGGTATAACATCTGCAAACAATTGAGCCCAATCCAGCAGCCAGAGTGCTGAATTCCAAGGCAAACTCGGTGGCTAGTCGATTCCCCTGACACAATTCATAAAAGCGATCACTTCGGGTGTGCCCCATGGCTGGGTGATCGAAGACCTCTCTAAAGACAGTCTGGAATGCACGTGAGGAGTGGAGAAGAGGACTATCTTCTGCCCAGAGGGCGGTCACCAATTCCAGGGTCCGCCCGCTCATTAGGGAGATGAAGAAGTTGACCCGATCTTCGTTGCTTTGGAAATGGTCCTGGTGGTGGTCAATAAACAGCCCGCACTGCATTAGGAATGGCCAGCACAATTCTGGGTTACCATCATACCAATGAGGCATCACCACAGACACTGGGAATCGTAATGGTGAGCTGGGAAGAGGTGTGGCTGCTGCCATACCGTGCTGCATCTGAACAACCAGGTCGCCAGTTAGGCGATCTGTGTCCAGGCGTCCTCAAGTTTGGTTTGCAGTTCCAGTGGGTCCATGTCTTAGCGAGGTGCTCTGTAGAGAATACACCAGTCAGGGGAGATACTGGCTAGACTGATCTTTATTTTGAGACCGGAGCATACAAGCACTGTGAGAGGGGCAGGCAGAGTCGTCGTCGGGAGACCAGGGTCCGAAAGTTCAGGCGCCGGGGAGATCCATCACGTAACGCAGATAAGAAACACTGGGAGGTCATGAGCGGGACGACGGAGGAGAGGGAGGACAGGAAGGGACTTGGGCTGGAGAATCGGGAAGGTTTGGCAGGTCCAGCATGGCAGATTGGAGCTAGACAGAAGACAGGGGTTAGTATGCTCAGTACATCTCTTTGGAGTAGCGACAATACCACACACTGAACCAGGGTTTGGACAAGGCTTAAGTTACTGCTACTGATTAATGCTAATTGGAGGTGTCAGCGTTGAACTGAGCGCCAGAGAGCGTGACATAATTAAACACAGGGATAAACAATATCAAACTAGGGATAAACCAAAACAGGGAAGCAAAGGAATAAATACTAAGAAAAACAAAAAAACAATAAACAAAATAAGTGAGACTGACTTTAAACCCACAACTGCAGGGTTAACAGCGTCTGTGCCATGCGTTCAAGCCACTGAACTATGCAGCATCCCAGGGAACTTGGAAAACACACTAGGAACTACTATAATGAAAGAGGGAACAGGATGGCCAGCAACACCTGCAGGCCAAACGTGGACCAAACGCATAGGACAGGGATGGACGGGCACCAACCTTGACAATAGATACACATAATGTGTTATAATGGTCGGTATAAGCATTAAGGATGCTTTGTACTGCATTATAAAGGTATCTAAAGAGCTTCATAAGGCAGTCATAATGCATTATAAACATGGCTATAATGTGTTATACCTTTTTATAAATAAGTTTAGGCAAGCTTATAACGCTTCATGAATGCATTATAATGCATTATGAATGTGTTTATAAATTACTAAAAACATGGCCTTAAGTAAAGTGTTGCCACTTGTCCATTCTTAAGTTTAGGGGCCCCCGTTGGCCAGTGTCATGACCTGCTCGTACGATCCTCCTGTGCGCCACACCCCCTCATTTACCTCACGTGAATTCCCGATTGTGATCACCTGTGTCCTGTTATTCCGGCTAGTCTTGTGTATTTAGTCTGCGTCTGAGTCCGTTTTCCCCAGATCCGTAATTAATGTTAGTCTGTCGCTGCACTGTGGATTCCGCCAATAAACCCATTTTGCCCGTATTTACAGCTCCTCTCCTCTGTCTGCCTGCTCGTCGGACCGCGATCATAACACATAGACAGTACAGTGGGAGCAGTAAGTATATGCATTTACGTTTTATTTTGCTCCACTGTGTTGCACTGTTTACTTACTCACCGCTTGTGTCTCTTTACTAAAATACCCCAGCATTCATACTGATTAAACCCTTATCTATACTATATGCTGAAAATCGTATTTAAGCTTCTCTCTACGCCACAACTGTTACTACAAAGTGAATTTATTCATGTATTTATTGTGAATTTATTAGCGTGTTTATTGTCTGAAGCGCATCAGCGGTTTTCTGCAAACACCATCTCATTGTTATACAACAACACTAAAGAACTCTTAATCTCTTCATCTTAATCTCTTAATTTTAATGTGCAGTCTGTGTGAGTGTCTGTATACCTGTCTGGGAGATTAAAGACCTACAGGGCTAAGAATCGCTCCTCTTTATTTTGTGTTCCTAATCAAAAGATGATTAGGCACGGGATGCCTCCTGGCCAGTGCTGGCACTGAGGCTCAGAGTTTAGCCCTGTAGCCTCTGACCTCCGTGTTTATGGGTTCCAATCTAGCCCTGTTTGTGAGGTTTATATGTCTCATTTTAAGCCAGTAGCAGCGTTGCATTATTATTCAGATATGCCTGCTGGCATAATATTATATCGACCAGCTACTTATTGGTCAGTGAATTAGCCAATCAGGCTGCTCCATCCTCTCACAATGGCCTCATTGTGCCTCATCAACGCACACAGAGGGTTCTTATGTCTCATAGCTCACCAGCATGTGTTTGCTTCTCCAAATTTCTCAATCTCATCATTATATGATCTGTCAGTTTCCAGCCTAATCGATGGGGTCCACCACAGCTTTGAGGGGCCCAGGGGCCCAGGGGCCCATCACCCCCCAGACTGCAGACGGCTTTATTGAATTAACACTTTATTAAAACCATTTTCTGGCTCTAATTCTCTGAGGCTGGGGTTTATTAACCCCAGGCAGCGGGATTGTCAAAGCTCCTTATATGTAATGGAGCTGACAGATCCATTATTGTCATCTGGATTTGTGTTTGTCATGGGCTACAGCTGAACGTCTCTCCCACACATCTGCTCCTCGGGCATTAGCCGAGATTTTGGGCTTACCCATTAACGGGCAATCTGAAACGACAAATTAGCCCATTTTGACTAAGTGCACTGTCTGATGTGCTAATTAAATAGCCCGTGGCACCATTATTGTATGAGTAATCAATAGCCGGCACGCACACGAGAAACACTTCCTGTCCTGATGTTCCTCCTTATTTGCTAGATACTTAGATACGCTGAAGTAACTTGAAAAGTTCTGCATCGTACTGCCGCACCAGCATTCTATATCTGCAGTGTGATTTAAAGCCACTGTTCTGTTTGCCTAAGAGAGATGCATTGTGTGACTCATTCCCTACCTAATTTAATACTATGATTGCCTGGGACTAGCAAAGCCACAACAGAGAACAGCCTAGGAAAAAAAAAGCATTAGCTATTACAATTAGAGTTATGGCATTAGTTAGATGCTCTAGACTCCGCATTGATATAGTTGTTTCTGCAAATGATATTGTTTCTAATTAATACCAGGGTTGATGTATCTGTTAATTAAAGATTTGAGATATACACACTTTATCGGAAATGAGCTTGAACTGAAGAACCTATTACATCTTAGAATAAAAAGCTCTGCGTGTGTATGTGTGTGTGTATGTGGTCCAGATGTACATTGCATTGTGGACCAAATGTCCCCACAACGTGATAAAAACCTGCTATTTTGATGTTGTGGAAACCATTCTTCCCAAAATTCAATCTGTGACTGCAATCAAAAAACTAAAAATGCCAAAAGTCTTGTATTTTGTTTGGTATGTTCAAGGTAAGGGCTGGGTCATGGTTGAGGTTAGCTGGTAAGGGTGGTCGCACTAAAGATTAAGTATCTATATCTTTTTGGGGACTCTCCATTCATATCTATGGGCATAACCCTAATCTCTCTCTCTCTCTCTCTCTCTCTCTCTCTCTCTCTCTCGCTGTATGCAATGTGCAATGGTTTTGTTTAATTAATGTATTTTCCAGTATCCTACTGTCTGTTTGATACAAAACACAGGAAAACAGTCGTGTGGGAAACAGTAAAAAGTACAAAATATCAGAAATTTAAAGTACAATTTATCGGATAATCTGGATCGCTGAAGCAAAAATGGTAAGAAGGTTACGGAGGAAGAAGCTGCACATCTTCTTACAATCGAGTTTCAGATTCCAGTATGAAGGACTAATAGAGTTAATTGACTGTAACTTATACCCCAGTAAAAAGTTTAGTGTCACCTGAATAAATTATTGAGCTGCTGTCCAAAAATACTAATTTGGTGGCTAATTGAGACTGGAATAATTGAATGTAACGGAATAGCCTGGACCACAGATGGCTGGCCTTTCTTCCAGCAGACAGGAAGTTGGGGGCTGAAGCTGTTCAGCAGTGAAGGAACCCCGGTCAATAACCCACAGCTCTGTGGCCAGCAGTGCAGAAAAATGAACAATTCAGATTTGTACGGCTTCATCTAGTTTGTTAGAATGATTCAAAATGGTTATTGGCTGCAGGAAGTCATCCCTCAGCCAATCAGGATGCTGGAAAAAATGTGACATATTGCAGTTCCCAGTGCACAACAATGAAATGCATCCTCTGATTTAAGGTATATGTGACGTTGTGACATGGCAGAGGGCAGCTAATTCAGCGCCCGTGGAGCAGTGCTTGGGGGCGGTACCTCACTCAGGGTACCTCAGTGGTGCCTTGCTGGTCGGGGATTCAAACCTGCAATCTTTCAATTACAAGTGCACTTCCCTAGTGATTAAGCCACCACTGCCCACAAAAACACTATTAATCTGAAGGTGGCACCACCGTAAATGGGGGTCTGGATGGGGCAGACAGAAGTGGGCACCCTGAGAGGGAGGCAAAGTCAGGATTTGTTGGATTTCCTTTTTACCCCCAAAAGTTCACCCGAACTCTAATATGTGACCCAACAGCAGAACCGATGCTGCTTCTATTTTCTAATTTGCATGTGTTATGTTCCAGTCCACAAAAAAGTCCCCATTAATAAATTCCTTCTCTGTGTGTCATGTGGCTCTGTTTCCTACTTACAGGAAGACAGATTCCGATTGTTCATTTTGCATTGTCACATGTCCCCAGTTCTTTGGCCACAGCACCAACAGCTGTCCCGCCCATTTAAATTTCTCAGTGTCACCTCAATGAAAATGGTTTATGGTTTTACTGATTACACTCAAGACACCAGATCTGCCACATTTGTGGGCAGAGGGGTGATGAGTGAGGGAAGAGTTTAGCACAAATGATAAATTAGCCTGATTAACTGCTATCATGATGGCTGAACCAAAATCTGGCTGCCATGTGAAAGGCTATTGAGCATAGACCAGACATCATCATGCATTCTTGTCCATGGTCTTTAATGCCCCTGTCGCCCACGCCCAATCTACCTTTTCACATTTTTCGCCATATTTCTTTCATCATTGGTGTCTGACGTATACCTTCTTGGGGTGAAATTGAGAAGGAATCCAAAGAGAGATGCCAACATTTGTCCAACACATAAATTTTGACTGCTCCATTCAGTCTGAGGGTGGCTGTTATTTTTAAAAATCTTTTTAGACTTGTAAAATTTTCTTTGCTCTTCAGCAAATACCTGTATGGTCAAACCCCCATGCTCCGCCTCCTCCACATGTGTACCCTCACCCACCCACACCCTGGCTTTGACTGAATGAGTTCTGAAGGCCTCTTATAGGTCCTCCTTCTGGGCTTGAGCCACGGATGGGCGGTTCCATAGCTGTGTCAGGAAAAATGAAATGTAAATCCCAGTGTTGATACAGTAATAGCTGCTCCCCAGATTCCGCTCGTGGCAGCTTGGCCTGGGAGGATTTCAGAGCACCTGAAGACAGCCACACCTGAGCCTCTGGCCCAATTATTTCTCTGCTTGAACATATTTGTTTTTCCCTGTCTATTCTGGGGGCAGTTAGCCAGACTCTGTGGGGGACAGACAGTATTAGGAGATGATTCTATTGCCAATAGCGTAATTCAGAAAAAACATGAAAACAAGCATTCATCAGTTGTGTCTTTTTGTCATTCTGAATCAGGTAATCAGAAGTTATTTTGTAAATGCCTCTGTGAGCATCATTAAAAAGATTCTGTGGGCCGGACCTGATGTAATGGTAACTTTCTGTCAGCTATTATCCCCAGTCTGAACCAACTGAAAGGCCTTTTCAGCATCTGCTTGCATGAATCAACTCCCCCGTAGCTTGGTGAACAAATACAGCCTTCATGCCAATAACAGACATGGAGCTCTCCCTCCAGGGGGGTGTCACAGGTTATTGCAAAGGCCCCAACGCACCAAGGACACTGTCACTGACTCATCGCCTCAATCAACAAAAACTCCAAGATCAAAAGTTGCAGCTAGAATTTTGTCAACTGAAACATTTTTTTTTCCCGATATGCATGCAGACTCTGCTTTGAAGTGCTTACCGCAGGCCTGCATTATCGAGCAGCCTGTAGGCGCTTGGGATTGGCGCACGTTTGGATGAATGCCTGATGAGAGAAGGTCCACAGAAATATCAGTGACAGTCGTATTTTGCGGCAAATGGAAAAGTTTCAGGCTGCAAATGAGCAGCCCTCCTTGCTAGAGTTTAGAAAGGCAGACTTATAATAACCGCCGGGCCTGATTTGCCCATTTTTGAAATATCTCAGAAGATGGCTTTAAATGAGTCTTTGGTGAATTCCATTTTGGCAGAGAAGGAAGAGGGCTGTGCCAGAAATAAAAATTTTTTAAAAATTATGTCCTCAATGATGAATCTCCATAATCAGAATGGATCCTCTTCTTCTGTGAACGTAGCATTATAGTCGCCTGGCTAACTGCCCGGCTGTGGGGACAGATCGCATAGATGTTGGTACACATTTGCATTTTTGGTTCTGCTTCCCGGGATTGGAGAATCTCGCTATGGCAGAGAGGGAAACTATAGCCATCAGAATCAGGTGTATTGGCTGAGGTATGTTCATACAAATGCGGAGTTTGTTTCCTGTGAGACCGTTTCTCATACAAACAGCAGATACAACAGCTAGGGCAAGATAATAGCCAGGAACTGTCCGGATGATATATGTAACATGCATATGTTGGTGATAAGTGTACAAAGGGTGCAAGAGTGCATGTCAGTACAAAGAATGTAGGAATAAATGCTTGATGTATAAGACAATAAATACAGTGAGTTAGTTATTTACAACGGTGAGGTGTTGTGTGGTAATGGGGGATAATAGTGAAGACTGATCTGAGGTCAGTTGTTTATAAGGGTGGTAGCTTGTGGGCACAAACAGCTCTTGTGCCTGCCTGTTTTGGTGCACAGTGATCTGTAGCCCCTACTGGAGAGGAGAAGTTCAAAGAGGTCGTGTCCCGGGTGTGAGTGGTCTGTGATGATTTTCCTTGCCTGTTTTCTGACTCGGGATTAGGGCAGGTCTGAGGAAAATTAATGAGGTGACCCCCACAGAGATAGCAGCAGGGTGCACTGTGGACGGCACTAACATGTTTATGCAGGTCCCATCGAAGCGCTCGGGGGGGAGGGGTCAAGGCAACCTGGGTGGACTGCAGACATTTGATAGAAGGCTGGTGAATGAGCTGGAATCGTGCCCAAAGGGTTATGGGTTCGAGTCTGACGTACGTCAGCAAGCTACCGAATTGAAAAGGCATCTCATAAACATCCTGGTGTCCGTGTTCATTATGAGATGCAAAAATCAGACGCTTGCCTTCAGATAAAAGCCCAGGAGCAAAAGCAGTGCCAGAAGTCACTGGAATTAGCATGTGCCATGCTGAAGTTGCATTTTACTGCAACGTGCCGCATTCAAACACTAGCAGCAACGCTAAGTCAGCGGCCTAATACTTTGGCAGCAGCTTTGGCCCATAAAACACCTTTTGAGCATCCAATAATTCTTGGTGGGGGAGGAGCATTAAAAACAACTGTCCCCAGGAGTTGAAGAGACAGCAAAAGCAATTGGTGGGCAGTCAGACCATGTGGGTAGTGTTTTTTAATAGAGTGGGGTCACCCCAAACAGGCAAGCTGATTGGATAAGATGGCCGCACATCTACAAATGCACCTCTTTAATTAGCCTGCTGGCCCCACACAGGACGGCACTTGGCAAGACCACAAGCACGGCTTCTCTTTAAACCCCTAACTGATGTCACCAGCTTTAGAGTCTCCCAGAAAAGGTAGAAGGGTTTTCTTGGACTTTGTTCAACAAGCTTAAATTAAAATGAGTCAACATCTCGGGGGATAAAATCCATATATCTGGCCGTTTATGTACCAGGTGGCAAATATTACACCCAGATTCAGGCCAGTACAGGACATTGAAACACTTGTTAGCTTAGTACTGCGACACACAACAGGAAAATAAACACTATGCTGCACCAGGAGAGAATGTTAACTGTGTATAAATGTTTCTGCACGTGTAACTGACTCATATATATTTAAATGTAATCAGTGCACATGTGGATGTGGATGGTAATTTACTTTACCTCTCTAGATTGTTCAAAATATCAAATAAACACTCAAGGTGTAATAAGGTTATGTGATGCATGAACTGTGAACAGTCCTCTGTAGAAATTTGATCCTACCAAGCCTTTTGAATATAATATAGTGTGCGAGTCTTATTGCAGAGAGTTATTGATTTGCATATAATGACGCTCTTCTGGAATGCTGAATCAACACAACTAGGGACACATAAAGCACCCGATTGATCTGGATTTTTCATTTCCTTCTAGCACTGCTGGTACGTGCTGTGGAATAATGGACGCGGGGCTGGTTGGGGCATTATGAAGATTTCCAGTTCCGGTCGGTCCACGGTTATTTGGTGTAGAAGAGTCAGCATAACTGATGGCATGCTGTATGTGTGCGTGAAATGAAGCATGCAGCTTTCTGCCAACGCTCCCGGTGACGATTGTGACGATTGTGAAATTTCCTAACATAGCATTACTTTGTGATTATCAAGGTCCATCGTCCAGGTTCGCACAGCCACAACTGTCCACTGGGTTTGTGGCACCTTCACCACTTAATGTGTCATTTACACTGCCCCCTACTGGACGTCTGGCAGTTCACTTCCCCAAAGGTTTTTTTTAAATTATTCTGCTGTCCTTGTAATGCTGTAATCATTCCTCTTGCCCCCAATTAAGACTGAAACCCCACCCATTGTGCCCTTAACATAGGAATGCCCCCCCCTGCATCTTTCCCAGCATGCATTACAAGGCTTCCTGCTGATTTCAATGGCATAATGGATGTCTAATTAAGGGGTAATCGGGCCTTTCTTGGCTGACATGGCCATTGTTGTCATATATCATGTTAGGTCCATTGTTGCCCTGATCGAGGGCCACGTTCGCTTATCGTTGCTACACACTCTCTGCTGCTAACAGGGAATCCTGTGGTGCTAATGCTGTTGGCACTGGCCCAGTTTTCCCATTAAACTGAATAAAGCAGCCGCTCTTGAATGGCCTGGAACGTTTAAAACTGCCTTTTGTTTGGTAATTAGACTGACCGCAGATTGCTTCCGTGAAGATTGTTTGGGGCATTTACTGAGGGCATTTAATGGGGTAGTGTACCAGGGGCATTTACTGGCCTGCCTCTCTCTCTCTCTCTCTCTCTCTCTCTCTCACACACACACACACACCACGGAATTAAAGGGCTCACCAGTGAAGTTATGGGGCACTTTGGTCCATATAATTAAGCTAATTACCACAAAAATTGACCTACAAATTGACTAAGGTTTTAATTTGTTTTTTTTTTGTTATTTAAACAAAAATAAGTATCATAAATACCTTTAAATTTTGATGAATTTCATGAAGGGTTGGCATATTAAAAAGACAGATTTGATTGTTAAATTAAAAGCATCTTGTCCAGGGCTCTGCGGAACCTCCCTGCCGGACCCACAGCTGGAACTGAAAGCAGAGAGAGCTCCCTCACCCGCTCTTCAGACCCACTGCGTTTAGCCCTGCTTTGGCTTATTTACAGACAGCAGCCTGAAGTGGAGAGCACCTAGTTCACAAACAAGCCATTTTCCTGTTAATTAAATGAATCGCTCCTCTAATCGTGTGTGACCTCACTGATCTAGCTCTGCCCTTCCCTTTAAACATGAAGGTTGCCTAATGGGCTGCTTAGGACCACACCGTGAATGTGGGGGATCCCCATGATCACAGGCACTGGGCCAGCCTCGCCGTCGAGCTGTGAAAGACAGTGACACACTTTATCCTTCACACCCGCAAGGTCATTGCCCTAGACCCCCCCCGCCCCCCGTGTTTGAGTGTCATAGCGATAGACATCAAAACTCCCCACTGTCTGACGTGGGGCCCTTCTGTGTCTCACCTAACCACAGGGGGCCCCACTGCCTACCGACTGACGAGGGGCCCTTCTGTCCCTCTTCCAAACTCATTTTCCTGTCTAAGCGGACGGCCCTAATGGTAAATTATGAAATCAGACGGCAGGTATTTGGGCTCCTGGTTGGAGCGCCTCTCGGAGACGCGCGCACAGCCCGATGCCGCGATGAAAATGCACGGTCCGCTGCCCTTCTCCGATGAGGTTATTATTTTTCATTTCCACAAAATAAACGGCGAGAGCTTAATGCCTCAGTCAGCGGCAGACTGGCAGCTAAAGGCGGCTACAGGCGGCCTTTTGACATTCAGCCCTCGTCGTGCGTCGAGGTACCAGGGTCCCGCCTCTGTCAGGGACTCGTCCTCCCGCTTTGTCCTCGCTATCTGGGGGCGCTGGAGGTCATTCTAATTAAACTTCTTCAAAGGGAGGCACGCCAATAAGGCAGCAGAGAATGCGACCGGCGACCCTGCAGCACAATTACACAAGAAAACAGTTAATTTCTTTTCTGATTTTGAAACGACATGAGCGTTTTAACATCAATATGTTCTTTATCATCAGGGGCGGCGCTTGAATGACATGCTATACTGTCTATGGTTTATATGAACACAAAAGAAATGAATGGCGTTGTAGGCAAACTTCATTATAGAATATAATGAAGATATAGTTAGATATGTATGGTGTTTCTCATATTTGTAAATTATAAATATAGAGATTTATCAGTACATGGAGTTATAAGGGCTTGTAGGAAAGTAGGTGCCAGCTGATTTTCTGCTGGGGATAAATTAAGTCCATGGTGAATCTGTGGAAACGTGATATAAGGAGAGCAGACAGAAAATCAATGGCAGCTAAATGAAGTGGATCAGTTAACCCCCCCCCCCCCCCCAACTTCATCCCCCGTAAAGGAACCCACGTCACGGGACCCGGACGGCCAATCCTGGGAACGGAAAGGGGAATGTCAGAGCACTGAGAGTGCAGCCCTAAACCCACAAACCAAAGGCCGAAATAAACAGCATTTGCTTATCAAATTCACATTTTCTTCACCCCAAGCCATTGCAGTGTCCTATCCTTAGAAACTTTCATGTTGGAGGTCATGACTGACTTGCTAACAAATTTGTTTTAGAATTGTGGAAACGGAGGCTGTTTACTGTGGATCCGCATGTGGACCTTGATAATAAGACCCAAACAATGTAAATACAACAGATAGTCAGGGGATCATTCAATAGACGGCTGGTTTATTTTCTTGTTGATAGAGCAGGAGGTGAGAATTTGCATAAAAATCACAGTCGTGTAACATGCGGGAATAACTCATTTAAGAACATCCTTATTTTTTGAGATGTAAACACAGCTGGGACTTCTGTCAGTTTGTACAGATGCTTTCTCAGATCTCTGAGGTCCTGAGGTGACATTGACCCCACCTTCCTTGTTTTCATGTTAACTGCTGATTCCTGCCAAAGACATAAAGTCAGACTGAGTGATCTGACTAACTGTATGAATGACTGTGTCAATGTGTATGTAGGGGAGCATATTTAGCCTAATGCCCCTCTGCCTCCTGGGATACTCTCTAAATCAGCACCCAGCTGCACTGATAAGCTGCTGTTCGACACAAACAAAAGGATGGATGGGACCTTGTTGGTGACACTTTACTTTAGACCTTAATTTTAATAATCTATAAACACATTCATAATACATTATAATACATTCATAAAGCATTATAAACATGCCTATATTTATCAAAAGGCATAACACATTATAGACATGTGTATTATGCATTATGGATGCTTAATGAAGCTCTCATCTATAATGCACTATAACTATGTTTAGCCATGTTTACAATGCTTTATGAATGCATTACAATGCATTATGAATGTGTTTACAAACTACTAAAACATGGCCTTAAGTAAAGTGTTACCACCCTGTTCTTTCATTCATCAAAATTCAGAAAACCATCCCACACCTTACATACATGCCATGTGACTTTCAACCCTTTACAGTGTTACTGTAAATTTCAGTAAATCACTTTTCCCTGAGCTGTACCCACTGGTTGCCCTGCTGAATGGGGGGGGGAGGGGGGTAATGCTACCCGTCGTGCAAACGCATGAACCGGAATGCATACAGTTGTGTGAGGGCCTATCGAAGTACATGGCGGGGTGGTTTTGCTGCCGCTCTCTTTATCAAGCACGTGTCAACGCTGCTTTTCAGTGGAGCGTCATGTTTACGATGTTGGCGCTTCGCCAATAACGCTCCGCTTGCTTTTCGCGGTGGCCCTTTCTTAACGAGCCGATTTGACTGACAGCTCTTTTGTTAATCATGACTGACGGCTCCTGCAACCTGCTTTTGTTTCCATTATTTTCTCTCCCTCTGTTTAATGTCGGCAGTTCGTAATTAGTGCTCAGGCTTGTAGCATCGGCTATTAATTCGAGCCGTTTAGTGCAGGGTGAAGCTTTGCCTTTACGTAACAAGAGCGGCTCTCAGTCAGATGCGATTCCCTCCAAGGAGCCCACTTGCTCCACTGGCATGGAAACCTTAAGATGTGGGCCATAGTGCAGTAGGGGGTTACTACACGCTCTTAAGAACATTACAATAGGACAAATTCATTTCAGTTAACCTCAGACTTTCACTTATCAGCATCAATTGCTCAGATCCGCTGGTTTTACATGGTTTAATGGATATTTATAATAATTGCCTAATGAGTGCATAAATGTAACTGGTAGGACTGAAGGACTGAAACAGCTCACCCATTCAGACCTGTATTCTAGTGTTTCTAGCCTGGACTGTGTCATGCTTCTGCAGTGAAACAATAGGAAAGGGGGGTTGAAAGGTCAGTCTATCAGAGATTAGTGTGTGTGTGTGTGTGTGCGTGTGTCTGTGTGTGTGGTGTCAGATAACTCGAGGGAGTAAAACTTCAGCACTGGACAGCTCCCTATCACTATAAACCCGCATCCCCATAAACCCACGTCCCCGCTTCAGCACTGTACAGCTCCCTCTCTCTGTAAATCTGCATCCCTGCTTCAGCGCTGGACAGCTCCCGCTCACTGTAAACCCGCATCCCTGCTTCAGCGCTGGACAGCTCCCGCTCACTGTAAACCCGCATCCCCGTTTCAGCGCTGGACGGCTCCCGCTCACTATAGACC
>JAODJU010000002.1:21567065-21579766 GCA_026776725.1 Gnathonemus echidnorhynchus | reverse complement strand
GGGGTGGGACGCCCTGCGGTGTGTTGGTGACTGCCCGGGGTTGGTTCCTGCCTGCGTCCATTGTTCCCGGGATAGGCTCTGGTCCCCGCTGTGACTCCAGTTGGGATTAAGTGGTTTCAGATAATGCATGGATTTTGGGGGGGGTTGGGGGAGACACTGCGATTTCCACACAGAGCCGAAATAGGTATCGAACCCCCAACCTCTAATATGTGACCCACATAGTACTGTAACCTTTTCGCATTGCATTCACATGTTGGTCTCCACGTTAAAGGCCAGACAAGGCTGAGTTGCCTAGTGATTCATCAAAATAGCAATTTATGTGCATCACCTGAGAGCATTCCTAATTATCCTGTTGTCCTTCAGGTTGCTAAGGAGGGGAAGAGGGTATTTAGATTATTGGCAAGCGAGATTACGGTCACCGAAAACCAATCTAGACCTGCTTCGGGACACCCTCATTTCTGCTGTAACTTCACATCTGCACAGTGATCTGGACATCGGCATGACTTGCTGAAATTTCATTTCGGAGTAGTGATCTCGACCTGTTTCTGGACAGCATTATGGTCTGCTGTAATTTCACATCTGCACAGTGATCTCGACCTGTTTCTGGACATCGCCATGGTCTATTGTAACTTCACATCTGCACACTGACAATTATTTTGTTCCACATGTTGCCCACTTGGAGCGGGAATTGAGGTCTTCAGAGAGTTTTTAATCAGTCCCTTGTGCTTCTCTCAGGAGCCGTCAGGAAATGCAGGGGCGTTGCAGAGGATGAGATGCAACCTCCATGTCGGAAAATGCCTAAGAAAGACAATAAGCAGCTCTGGGCCCAATGCAAATTCCTCCTGTTTTAATGGGCATTATCCATCAAATCATTCTCAAACATGACATATGCCGGCCTTAAAGGCTGAGAATGGGAATTTACAGCTCTGTGAGGGAGGACAAGGTCTTTATATCTATATATTTAACCATGCCTGTTTACAGGGACTTAAAGACAGCAGAGTCTCACGTCTTATGTGAATTACCGTGGTATTAGAGAGAATGCTCCGTGTGTTTAATGAAATAGGACTAAGTTTACTTGAGCATTTCTTGGTGGAATTAGTTTAAATAAGTTACTGTGAATATACAAAATTCGAAATAAATTCTGCATAAAAAGAGATATCTAAAGCACACGCTAAAAATAAATAATAAGGTTTCTTTGTGTTACCATGAAAATAGCCCATCAATGTTTCTTCTATTAATTCTTATCCAGGTCTGTCTTTCAATCAGCCTGGAGTCTGTCCTCGAAAGAAGAGAACACAAGGCAGGGACACCCTGGACGGGATGCCAGTCCATCACAGGGCACTAGGCAGGGACACCCAGGACGGGATGCCAGTCCGTCACAGGGAACATGCTCACACACACAGACATTACACCTTCTGGGCCTGATTAACTCTCACAATAGCAGGTTACACTCTACATTGGTTTTGTGAAACAGGAAGAATCAAAACGACCTTTAATCAAAGTAATGAATAGCAATGAACACAAACCATCAATGTTTCCTTTACATGCACGTCTTTTAGCATATTGCAAACATTTTCACGGCATCTTTGACGTTTTATGACAACGGTCCTCCATAACTTTGCTTCTAGCCACGGAGATAATTTCAACCACTTAAAAAGGGTCCGACATCTCTGTCAACTGGGAGAAAATATCACCATTCTGTGTATGAACAGAAAGCAGGTAGTACACGTGTTAAGGAAGTCAGTCCTTGCTGCGTGAGTGCAATGTAAAGGTACTTTATCCATTTATGTGTATGAATAATTGAACATTCCATGCGAAAATGGTGAAATTCAATTCAGATGTATCAAAATAAGTAATACCTTTAAGACAAGAATGATATTCAAGAACAATCTGGGCCTAATTAACAGGCCAATTAATTTTATTATTATATGTTATTATATCTTATTATATGTTGCGTAAGGTATTTTTAATTCTCCACATGACAAATTATTTGCCGAAATAAGCAGGTTACCCCAAAGCTCTTAACAGGCAGGAACGGGGAGTAAGCCACTCAGATGACAAGGACACACTTGCAGAAAATCTCCGCTCGCCGCCAAACGGATAAATTAGCGGCACGACCTGTTCCTTCACGCACAATCCCTGGCGTTCGATAACCAGGTCACGTTCCCATGTGCTTTATTGCTGCCAGAGTAATATCTCTGATGCCGCTACTGATGAAAATAACAAAATCTCGCATCCATTCAACTTTAGTTAACCTTTTAAACCGCGCATTCCAGCCTGCATCCAAAACACTAGGGGAGCTGGACCACTTTTAACTTTGATGAAATAATTCCCTCCCACGCAAGATGAAATCTCCCAAACCAGAGTAGTTGTGCATGATTTTTGTTTTTTTTTTTTATCACTCATAGACATTTCATGCAAACGCGCGAGGCTATACTTTATACTGCAAGGCTCATGTTCTCCGTTGGTGATGCCAGTCACCGCTTTGTTCCGGCTCTTATAGGCAGAGGATGTCACGCCTTGTATTTCAGTAAACAGCTGGGTCTCTCGTTCCCTCCCACAGAGCAGGATACTCAGATCCAGGGTTGTGCTTAATATATAGCTGTGTGAGGCAGATCCCACGGCCAATGAAACCATGCATTTATCTCGGGGCCCTGAGGTTTGGCCCCTAAATATTAAATAAATGAATCCTTATTTATGAGATGCTGAATAAACATGTCTTGCTAACTAGCTGGCTAGCTCTGTTCTTCTGACTCTACTTGCTGCCTATTTATTTAGATTTTGAAACATCTGAGAAGAGCTAACCCCAATAAACAAGCCTGCCCCTGCCCAGGCAAACTCTGGATGTCCGAGGTTGCTGAAAAGTAACAGACGGAAGAAGTTTGGAAGAAGCCTCACCATGTGTAATTTGGCCGGTACAATTTGGCTCTACAATTAGAGAGACCATTCCTGCATGTAGGTTTTCATCAGTGGGTGTGAATCTGGATTTTCTGTAAAGTACCCCAGAACAATTTCGAATTTTTCTGAAATTATTGGGCTCTTGAATGGTTAAAAGAGAAATTTCTGTAGGCTGATAGATCCCATCAAGTAAACACTGAACTCATCTATATTTGAAATATAGTCATATCCCCATGTAGATCATTTATTCAAGTGCCATTGAAAGTTTGAGTGCTTTTCACAGAACAGACATAAAATGCTACATTTCTCAGCCAGGTTTGTGGGCTCAGTGGATACAGGACACTTTCACTAAGTGACTCGCTCAAGGGTATGAGGACAGTTGTGGGGGATTTGCTTCTTTCTGTAAGTTCTGTCACTTGTGTCACAGTTTACGTTCAGGTTCAGCTGCTAAATGTTGGCTTCCCCTCTCTCCCCATGAGTCTTCACTCTGTATCAGTTGCTGAAAACAAGCCTTTAATTTAACTTAAGCAACTTAATACATAGGAACCATTTTCCACACTACAGGGAGTGCAGGATTAGTTCTGCTGTATGTCAGCTATTTCGCTAAGCAGATCTTTTTGATTCCGTGGAGTGCTCTACTCCAGGCCTGGTTTGATTAAATTGCCTTGGGACTTTTTAACAAATGAGCAGTGAGATAAGGGGTCCACTTCCTGTCTGCACAGAGAGAGAGGCGGGCACGCCGTGGGTCTACAGACGGCACCGCTGACTTGATCGCTGGTTTCTTATGGACTTCGATTCGTCACGCGCAACACGGTAGTCATGGTAACACATAAAAGCTAGCACGCGCAAAGTCGCCGGGGCTGGACCGTACATGATGTGGAAGGATTTCATTCTATTTACAGCATTCCTGCCCCTGGGGTGAGAGAGGACTGATCTGGGGCCTGATCCTAACCTAGCAGGAATGGGGAAAACCAGGGTCTTCACCTTGGTTGCAGCCAGGACACCAGCTTCCGGACCACACAGTCCACATCATCAGGCACTTGCGCAAACGTGCGGCCATTTTGATCCGTGACATTTGCATGGCCTCGTCAGCCGCTCGTTATCACCATAGACGACATGTGGGGGCGCTGTCCCCCAGGATCGGCGAGCGTGCGGCTTTCAGCACAGTGACCTTCTCTCATGATGCAACTAATGCGACACGTTTAAAAATAGTCCCGCAAATTCATTGCGACCAAACGTATAATTGGTGTAAGACTACAAGCGGGGCGGTGAAGGGGATGACATCGTGAGGGGTGGGGGGAAGGAGGGTTTAGGGGGTTTAGGGGACAAGGGTTTATGGAAAGGAAGAACACAGGGAAATGGAAGGAGGGTTGGGTCCTGGGATGGGGAAGGGGGGGGGGGATCAGGGTATGCCGCAAGATGAATCATTAGCTTATTTAGTATGAAAATGATGCCTTTCTTACATAAATCACAATGGTCTGTACTGCATTTCCAACTGT
Source organism: Gnathonemus echidnorhynchus (assembly GCA_026776725.1). Classification (NCBI taxonomy): domain Eukaryota; kingdom Metazoa; phylum Chordata; class Actinopteri; order Osteoglossiformes; family Mormyridae; genus Gnathonemus; species Gnathonemus echidnorhynchus. The sequence continues at coordinate 21,575,369 of JAODJU010000002.1, read as the reverse complement.
AGAGTGTCATTATGTTAATACCAAAAAACATCAGCAGTGACCAAGATCTCCGATTTTGATTGGTCCGCCGAGTGTGGTTCCACCTCTCTGAGATAAATCAGCTTCAGATCCAGAGGAGAACACACATTCTGTTCCAAGGTGGGGGAGGAATTGTTGATCACAGGATGGATGAGCGGAAGTGAGATTCACTGCTTTCATAGCAGGGAAGCCTATTTTTCTATTCCTTAGAAGATAGATTTTCTTACAGAACTGGAAAAAAAAAAAAAAAAAAACACTCACATAATTTAACACCCAAACACAGACAGTCAGACACAGGAGTTATAAAATTACAAGGCAGATTGATGAAATATATTTAAATCAATGCAAAGAATCACGGATAATATAAGTGACCTTTTACATCTTAAACTGATATCAAATGGAAGATCATTTTCACATTGAAGGAAAATACCAATATCAATTTTCAAAGTGTGCGGGAGTACAATTATGTCAAGCTGAGCAATCTCTGAGATCTCCCTGGGGGAGTCGCCAATCACGAGTTGCTTTGCAGGGCGACAGACACCAAGTTACGTGACCGCAGTCTTGGGGGATCCTTATTGGATGAATAGTTTTCCTGCCAAATTCCTACAGCCTACCATGCGGAAGAAATGGACATGGGACCATAGCGCAACTGATGGTAATTATCCCCACTGAATATGACGGGATCCTAATCATGCTCTGAGATGCTGAGAGCAGCTTGGGCTACATGGCAAACAGGGAGTCCTCAGTCAACAGCAAAGTCAGCCCCAGAGCTAAACCCCTGTGTCCAGTCTCCCTGTTTTGCGTGATCCTATGTTTTGCACTTTAAGTCCTTTAAAATCCCTTCCTGTCACTGCTGTCTGTCACACCGTGGGTTTGGGGGAACGACCTCAAATCCAGTTATGCAGAACCTCACGCCCAGTCTCCCAGGACCTGACTCCTGGTTCCCCAGAATCTCATGCCCAGAGGACCCCCAGAACCTCACTCTTGGTCCCTCCCCCAGCTGTAGCCCTTCCAAAGATGTGATGGGGTGATTTGAGCGGAAACCTAAACGGGTGGCTTTCCCCAGCATTATGTGGTCTCCTTTGCCATCCAGTCCAGGGTCAACCTTCCGAAACGTACGTTTTTTTAACTTAAGTGCTGCATTCCCTCCTCACTACCACGCCTCTTAGTGGCCGGTTTATGCATCACAGCACAGATTAACTGCACCTGTGCTTTGCACTCTCCCTCTGACTATGGTCAACCCAGGTCCCTGGATCCCACGGCTGATGCTAATCTGAATATATATAACGAGCGATTGCATTGTCCACTCACATGCGGTTTCTGTAGTGTTTCCATGAAATTAAAGAATAACAAATACCTCTGGCAGCAATGCAGGGAGCTTACTGTCTGGGGTGGAGGGCTTGAGGGGGGTCAGGTTATCTCCTGAATGACTTTAATTTTTCCCTTGAAAAGGAGGGCTTTGACATTTAAAATCATGACACACGGCCATCACCAGACAATTACAGGCACCCGAAACAGCATCTGCCCACGGATTTTTTCAAGTCCAAGTATTTCTCAAGTGCTTGGCAATTAATGAGTGCATTTTTTTTTTTATTTTTACAAAGATGGAGGTGAATGAAAAGGCAGGGAATATGGCGTTCAAGGGTCCCATCCGCCAAACCAACACCATTCACAGGCGGAGAGGCTCTCCAGGGACACGGAAGACCACGTTCGCGGGGTGACCTCCGGAGACGCTGGTCGTTCCCACTGCCGCTTCATGTACGCCGTCACCCAGCTCCATGACGCCACCTTCATGAAGAAGCCACAGTTCTCAGGTTGTGTCATTATTTATCGCCCTCATTCTCATTATCACTGAACCTGGATCTGTAACGTCCTCTTGCCATCTGCTGCTAAATGTGTGTATTTACCACCACTGAAACCCTACATTTACATGGGGCCCCTGAGGTTGGGGCACCCCCTGTTGGCTGCAGTCAGCAGCACTAGAAGGGGATTTTTGTGGAGGGTCCCAGAAACAAAAAACTCACCCCTCTGTGTATATCTGTTTTCTGTAATGTCCTGAATGTCACCCCCCCCTCCCCCGCCATGACTCTGTTCCAGATAATTGGCTGAAAAATGGTTGGATTATTCCTATGTATCGATTTATTAATTTAAAAGCAGATGGCTGATTGGCTGCTATTTCAGTCTGATGATGTGGTCAGCCACACTGTCATGTCCTTCTGCGCTACTGGACAGCTGTGTTCTGCACACAAAGATTCTGCCTTCAGAGATTAATGCACTGAGGCGGACATATCTCTAACACCTCTAATAAGTAAATGTTGTGAAATAATCAGAAAACCCAGACAGTTATATTTTTAAAGATGACTTTAAAACAACTACAGTATAAACAAGAAACTCCATATACAAGATAAATTACACAAAATTAACAAAATAACAATTTGTGAGAGAAGCAAATGTCAAACCATCTTCTCCTCTAAGAGGTGTAGGCTCTAATGACAGCAGGCATGACGCCTGCTAAGATTTAAAAAAAAATAAAAATAAAAAATCTATAAAACTTGGCCAGAGTTTACATTAGGAAACATTTCAGAAGTAAAGCATGAGGGCGGAGCTTGAAAAAAACTCCCCGGGCTAACCGATCCTCCAAGGGGAGCATGTCAGCCGAGGCAAACACCTCTGTGCGAAAGCGCAGCCCAGTAGAAACCTGTAATCACAGCTCACCGCTGTCAGTCGGAAGAAGACATGAGAGAGAAATGGCAGACCCGACGACGGCCGGCCGGAAGGTCAAGAAAACCTGGGAGGTACCTTATGCTGGATGACAAGGCTTGCAGACGACAGCGGGGAGCCCCTGACCGTCAGTGAGGGGTTGTTGGGGGTGTGTCCCAGTGACTGAAGCATTCGGCAGATGCACGAGATGGAAATCGGGTCAAGGGAAAGCAAAACAGCCCATTCCCACTCACCAACAGCGTTGGCAGTGGCAGGGAATTCTCACATACTCCGCGGATAATCTCTAAGCGGATTACCACATCCGGGGAGCGAGCTGGGAACTCTCGAGCTGAGAAAAACAGACCTGGCGTCTGTCTGTCACAGATACAATTTCGTTGGAACAAAACAGTCACTGGGGACAAAAAAATGAATGAAAAAGCCCAATACTGTAGCACTGGACACAACGTGTGTGAAACTCTACCCTGATTTTTTAATATGCAAGCTGTAATTAAATAAATGCTGTCATTTCAATGGCTGAGCCAAAGGTTTTTTTTTTTTTTTCATCTGCTCTTCTGTTACTGGCCAGCTCTGTCTTCTGACAAAGAGGGGCGGGGCAAGAGGGGTGGGGGTGGATCTCTATTCAGCTCGGCCCACAGGTGGGGTCACGGCTCTGCTCTCATAGCCAGCAGATGTTCCACATTGGCACATAGGCATCTGAGAGTGGCTGCGAGGAATAAGGAGCAAGGTTGGACCCAGACCGCACACATTTACCACTCGCCTCCCCCACCACCAGAGTGTGTGAGGGTGTATGAAAAAGGCGGAGCTTAAAGAGACAGGAAGGAACTTTCAGGAGGAAGTGACATCACGCTTTCCCTGATGGCATTGTGCCTTTTCCCTATCAGGGTTAATTACACTGTCAACAGGAAATGCCCACTCTATTCTCACTCTATTCTGGGTGGATGTTACTGAAGCAAGGAGCATTTCTGGTGTGACATCCTACATGTTTTTTATTACCATAACACAGAGCCCAGCCATACACCTCATGCTACTCACATGTTTACAGTATGTAGCAATGTACATCTTAGAAAGCAGGGACGGCCAGTTCCTGGAGCTTCAGGGCCAGGTTCAAGAGCCCATTGGTGGCCCAGGGATTTGAACCAGTAACCTCCCTCTCACAAGCCCAACATCCAAAGGCACAGAGCCATACACCATCCCATAAGGAGGACATATCCTTGACTCAGTTCACATACATAAAAATAATATTCATAAATGTATAATTATTCATAAAAAACAGATTGCACTCTCATAATGAACAAGAGACTCATCAGACCAATTTACTCGTATTATAAATAACATACTTGACAGTTTAAAGCTTACAGCGTTTTATACCTTATTACAAATTCACTAAATATGTAGAAACTATTGAGAGTTTAATATGGATTAGGTGCTGAATTGGCCCAAGTTTCATTCCATTAGTGGCTTTATTGCAATTTGAGCACCATCTGCTTGTCAACAGAAATGGAATATGTCACATTCATCCAGCGCTACATAGATTGTTTTAGCGCAGCGCGCTACTAGGCTAACAGAGCCAGCGCAATAGCAGCTAGAGATTGGGAGGGAGGGGCATGGGGGCACCTGCACTTGCTTAAAGACGACGCGCTAATGGAAAAACAGGAACTAATGTGCTTCATATTACATATTTATATCGTAGGGGTGGGAGGGCGGCTACAGTTAAATTTATGCGGTCAGACCTGAAAGACTTTTCCAGAAGCAAAACAGGCAGAGTAAAAGAATTATATACATATGTAGCAGATGTGAAATGGCGGAGACAGGAACCAGGCATGGAGGGATCAATTCTTCGTTTTATTTTATTCTACCTGCACCATGAAAGCAGAATGGGGATTATACACACACGTAGTCAGCTGCAGTTTCTCCCGCTCCCTGCACATGTAAAAAGTTACAGATAGGAAAATAACATGCAATTTTCCTCCACAACTAACTTATAAGTACTGAAACATGCATATAAAATGAATGCACACTATCACGTACTCATATTACTTTTTAATTAAGCAGTTTAACAGTGCCAATTCACAAAATGTAGGAGAGCTAGCCACAGCCAGCTTACCGCAACAGCACCCACCGTGCCTCTGAAGAGCCGCAGAGGCGTGCAACAAGGCACGTGCGTAAGGTGTAACTGCAAGCTAAGCCCCACCTGCAACCCGGAGCTATATGGAACCCTCCACATAATAACTTAACTCACTCATTTATATAACCAATTACCATTCAAAGTTGACTCATAAAATAATAATAAAAAACATATAAAATGAAATAAAGTATTTCCACTGCTCCACATACATACATACACACACACGCACACACACACAAATAAGACAGAAGGACATCATTTAAAACATGGCTCTGTATGAATCACTGTTCTAGTCTAGCGGGTCACCAGTTTGAATCCTGCAGCCAGCCAGCAGATTAATCAGATCACTGTTGTACTTTAACTCAAAGCCCTGAACCTTGGGGAAAATAAATTAAACAAAGAAACAAATGAATCGAAAAAATATTTGGGGGTGCAGGGCTATGGGGGTTGGTATGGTAGAGCAGTGGTTAGCACTGTTGCCTCACACCTCTGGGACTAGCATTTGAGTCTCTGCTATGGCTCCACGTGTGGACTTTGTATGTTCTCCTCGTCTCCTTGTGGGGTTTCCTCTGGGTTCTCTGGTTCCCCCCCCCACAGTCCAAAAAAACATGCTGAGGTTAATTGGAGTTACCAAATTGCCCGTAGGTGTGCCTGTGTGAGTGAATGGTGTGTGAGTGTGTCCTGCAAAAGGGTTGGCACCCCATCCTGGGTTGTTCCCCGCCTTGTGCCCGTAGCCTCTGATATTCGCTCCAGACTCCACACAACCTTGAATAGGACATTCAGTTGCAGAAAACAGAAGGGGTGCACAATAGATGACAGCTCCCTGACCCCAAGCTTCACCTTCATCCATGTATCTCACAGGACCGCAAGATGGGATTTGGAAGAAAATCAGATTCCTATGCATACATTGCAAACAAAAGTACCTTATCTAAACACCAACTTGCTGAGGTTCTGACGACGGCAAGTTCTGACGATGAACAGCATTCTCACGTTTATGATGTTGTCTTCTAAGCGCTAATTGGACTACTTGCGAATTACTCCACCTGACTTCACTCTGACATCCTGCATCTCTGCTATGATCCAAGATTCTGAAGCTGGACTGAATCTGCTGCATGGAATCCCAGAGGCACGAGCAGCTGCTTTTCAGGCCAGTGACTCTGCGATCAAACCTAATGAACAATCAGACTATAAGGGCAAACACTTCTGCTCAATCTGCTCCTTTTAAAGTCCTGTTCATTACCTTCATTTCTCTGCTTCTCTATGCAAATGAAGATGAATGTTGTTGTCTGTGGCTGACTTTGACACATCTCTTAAGGGTGATTAAAATATATAAATACATCCCTTTAGTACAAAGACAAGAAAGAATTAAGGATTTTGATATGAGGAAGGCAATATGATTTTGGGAGTTTTTTTTCCTGCTCTTTTTTTTCCAGACTTAATCAAACTTTATTGAAAACAGCACCCTTAGCCGAAACTCTGGCCCAGAATGACTAATGCAACAGATTTTCACAGGCAAACAGAAATCCTGGTAATGGCTTATAGAAACACAGTCTTTTTGAGGAGAAATGAAATGGTATCAGGACAGCGAACAGAATTCCAGCTCTCAGGGGAATGAGCCCCTGTTTTCTTCAACAAGGTCTTTAGTTAACCCCCTACGACCTAAACTCCTCCATACACGTTTCCCTGTTTAAGTCAAACTTGTTACATTTTACGGGGTATAAATGTAAAATATTCAGGATCCAGAACCCCAGAGGGGGGCAGGGTTGACCCCACTTTGGGCGTCAGTGGATTAGGATGCTGGGCCTGTAACCAGAAGGTCACAGGTCCAAATCCTCGGTTCAACAGAGTAATTTCAGTGGTTGGTTCCTTAACCCCAATTGCTCCAGGGACACTCTGAGGCTTCTTTCTCAGTTGTAAATCACTTTGGAGAAACATGTCTGCTAAATAAGTAGAGAGATATTTTGCGTTGGAGATGCCATGGTCTTTGAAGACCACTTAGGGGACCCATGTGTGTGCTACCTTTTCAAGATCCAATGTATGACATGTAAAAGTCAAGGGTGATGAAAGGGAAAAGGAAAACAGCAATGAGGAAATTAACTGAGCCAGTCTGCTGCAGAGCTTAGCGCCAAGGAAGATGAAAAGGACAGATAACCGAAGGTTAATGGTGAGGAGTATGATCAGGGTTTCCCCCGAAGGTAAAGTCACCGCCTTACTTTTCTGTGTCTGATTAGTGCAAATAAAGTAAAGAGAGACACACCAAGCTGGCCTCTCATTAGGTTTTTTGGATTTAAAAAAGCAAGACAACCTCTTCGACGGAATGATTTCCTCTGTCTGGCACTTTGTTTGTAAAGGTGGATAAACTGTATCCATTCTAACAGGCTGCGGCTTGTTGTGCTTTAAGTTTGTGGTGCTAATGAAAACTAATAAATGCTAAAGCTAATAAGTGCTAATCAGGGCCCTTGGGGTTGAACTGCTAATTCACTTCAACTAATTAAATAGAGAACTGCAATGATCCCCTCTGTAACGGCACTGAAAGAGCACCAGCACAGTAATGCCAAGCGGCTGTTTAATCATGCTAATGTGACACTTTAACGGGATTTGACACAATAAAGCAAAAAATATGTCTGACTTCTGTTCGTATTATGGATGTCACCAGCATGAGTCCAGTGTAACTTGGGCCTCTTTCATGAAACATATTCTATTAAGAAAACAGGCTCTTGTGACGTAATGTGAGGCGAAGCCACAGAAAATAATCACAACAAAGCTGTGAAACACCGAGTCGTCTGACGGCCATTAGTCATCATTACATGCATAAGTCAGGATTGTGGATTTAAAAGGTGTTTAGATTTAACGTACAATAATGAATTAATTATACTCCACATGGCCCAATATTTCACAGTACCCAGTAAACAGTAAAACCTAATGCAGAAATGTTTTTAATTACGCCATTGTATGAAAATGTGCTTTGACGTGCAGCATTGTGCAGACACAGCCAGTGATTAGTGCACCCATGTTAATGAAATTGTTCATGAATGTGCTTTAATTCCTAAATAGCCAAATGGCCACAGAATCAGAGCGGGGGGAGGGGGGGCAGACACTGGGGGAATAATACAGTAAGTAACCATCAAAACACAGTGACCAGTTCCGAGGGGGAAGACGACGCCAACAAATGGCAGGATATGGAAAGCAGGACAGGAAAGAGGAGGGTAACTGGTACCATTGACATTGGAACATGGGCAGTCGTGGTCAGCTGACACCCCAACCTCCCATTCTGGGGGATGATAGAGAGTAAAGTCTCTTTTTGCCTACGCCGTCTTGTTCTCCACGATACACACAAATGGATGAAACAAACTTGGGGGGAGGGGGGGTGTCACAGCTCAGGGTCAGCCAGCATGCAGCACCCCTGGAGCTTGGGGGGGGGGGGGGGGGGGGTGTTGCTC
>JAODJU010000002.1:21528075-21544273 GCA_026776725.1 Gnathonemus echidnorhynchus | reverse complement strand
TCCCCCCCCCCCCCCCCCCCCCCCACTGTATGTCTTCCATGGTCTTTTTGGTAATTGGTACAGGGCGAGATTCTATTAAAATGCATCGCCCCCGCTCACTGACATTTTAAAAGCTGCTTTGCAATTCTGACTAACCTCACATTTGCGCTTTTGAAAAACAGGCCCGGTGCATCACTGCGTGTTTTCCTGGGCATCTTCATAAGACCCATCACGTGCTGTGTACTCAACATCGTCCGCTTTTGTTTACCACCCTGCTTTCCATACATTTGCATGCTAAATTCGCTCCACGCAAGCATTTAAAATGAAGGGACATACTTATTAATCACGGAGACAAAAACAAGGTTTGTGCATTCATGCGTTTATTTATTTTATTTGCTTTTAATGCCACATCATTACGAGGAATTATAAGTCCGTGATGTTTAAGGAGTAATGATCTTGCTGGAGGCCATGGAATAGGTGTCTACTCTCATCAGGACTGAGTGGTCGCTTCTTCTCCCATGAGGAACGAGCAACCTGGAGATCAGGTAAGGAGGTGGGCTGTCAGCTGGACTCAGGAGCAGGTTGGACGCTTCTGGGGCTCCACTCAAAAAGTAACCCCCCACCCCTCCCAGAAGTTTCGAAAACTAAACAAACAGCTAGTTATTGGATTCTGGTTAGCATAGCATGCTGCTTCATCATCTCTTAAATAAGGAATGGGTTTATTTAATATTTAGTGTAGTAACTGTATGCGGCCAACAGGGGGTTGGAGAACCTTGGGGCCCCACAAAAATGTGTGGTTTGAGTGGCGGTAAACAGCACCAATGTCTGGATTGGACCTCCTCTGTATCTGAGTCGGGGGTCTAAACAAGCTTCTATTCACAGTACAGATGTGTATAAATACCCCCCCTTTAAAATGACTGCCAGGTGGAAACAGGCTCTTGACGTGGGAAGCCTCCTCAGAAGGCCGGTAATTAGAGTGTGCTGGAGCCGCAGACGTGTGCGGGGGACGTAACACCGCCAAGCATCAATAAGGTGTGCCCTGGCAAACCCCCCCCCCGGCATAATTATTTCCCTTCATTGTGAAATGTAGCGTTCTGTATCACACTGGTCTCCCTTCCCGCCTGCTGGGGACCACTCCCTAACTGCTCCATTATCTATGCCGAAGTGTCGAATCCACCCAAGGACAGGGGACAGCACCAGTAACGCATCTGATTTTTCTTAGTAAATGCGACGAGGCCGTATCTTTCATGTCGCCTTGCATGCATTCGGAGCGGAATGAGATTTCCTCGACCCGTGTAACTCATGCGAGGAAAGAGCAGAGCACTTAACCTTCATTGTTGGCAAAAGTCGGGGGACGTATGACTCATAACGGGTCGTCAGTATTGATACCAGTAGTTAAATTGTTGTGAAATGAAGGACTAAATCCAAAAAGATATTCAAATGGTTCTGAAATCCTCCATGCAGTGCCATCGATTGCCGTAACCGGATTTCCTTAAAGAGGTCAACGCTATAAACGAGGCATTGCCACCAAAGGAAGAGGTAAATAAAATAAAAAATATATAAAATGAAGAACAAAAAGATCAGCAGTATATTTTGAGTGTTTGAAGGTGCATCAAAAGCAGACATTACCTTTTTTTTCACAAATGCTTTTATGCAAAGTGACACAATCCTTTTTTTTTTTTTTTTTTGAAAAATCAGGATCAGGCTGTCCCTGCAGCAGTTGGGAGTTAATGTCTTTGCTTGGGCCCCCGGCAGTGAAATCCCGCAGCTGATTTGGGGATTTTGAACTAACGTCCATCTGATTACAATCACAGCATCCTCTTCACTGAGTCTCGCACCTCTACCAAGCGGCGCTGCACGTTCTGTTAATAACCAAAAGGTCCTGAATGCCAGGTCCTGGCCCCCTGGTACCTGTATCCTGGACCCTAAGGGGAATCTTCACCTGGCTGTCCTCTGTTCATGATCATACTCCATCATCTCCACCATCCATCCAGACCTCCTGCTGAAGGTCCTTCATGTGTTTATAATATGTACGAAAGAAGCAGAAAAAACCTGCCAAAAGCAGCTAATTAAGCACAAAATGAAGGATTATGCCATATTTGAAATGTAGGTTAGTTTGATACAGCCAATTAATAAACACCATAACGGTAATAAAAATATTTGCTGTGTTGATTTTGCTTTTTTTTCCCTGTCTTGCCCCAGTGAGTGATGAATTGCTTAGGTTGTACTTAACATCAATATAGGCAGGTAAGCTAGTTGCTTGGGATGATATTCAATTCACTCTTTGCTAAAGTAATACTCCAGTTATACATATGGTGAACCATGTGACCTGATTTTACAGGGAGGGTCTAATTTTGGCCCCATAGTATTATTAAATCTGCATCTTTACTCCTACACTTTATAAGAAAAAGCAGTGTGATGCCTGTTCATTACAGCCCTCAGTAAAAGCATAATGAAAATCATTATTATAATATTATATACTGCCCCCATACTGTCTTGCTCTTTAATAAATAGAGCGTGACAGAAAGGATCTAAGGGGTGTCGCACCTACATATCCAAAGGCACCCATAAAGAACTGCGACGACAACTAATTGACCCCAGGGCTGTAAAAAGCTGGAACTTGAGTCAGATGCTGACCAAAATTATGCCTGAACAAAGAAAAAAATTCCTCACGTCATGTGCCCCTGCTTCTATGGTACCTTCGAACCTCTGACCCTGGACTCCACATGCCACACTGAGTCAGCCTCCAGCCCCAGTGGGAAGTCACACAGCGTGGCCATCTCGTAACGCGTGGCTCGCTAATGACTAATCACTTAAACGATAATAGCACATTTCAGGAATGATTTTCATGGGAAACGCATTTTCAGATAATAAAAATGACTTCTTTTTCTGAATCAAAATAACGCCGAAAAAAGGAAGCAAAGTTTAGTTCCGGAAAGTAAAATTTAAATTAAAAGCGAAATATCCCAGAGCCCGTTCATTAAGCATGATGGCATAGAGCTGCTTACAGTTTGCCATCTGGTAAGTAAATTGCTACTCAAAAAATGCACAAACGGCGGCTGGTGGAAACTTCCGCAGCCTTGGAGCAGACTGGACTTTTTAACGAAGTGGAGGAGACCAATGTTCTCCAGACACGTTCCCCTCCCAACCACTCTGACGTCGATTGAAAATTCTACCTCTTTAGCTGGAGATATGGGCAACAAAATCCACTGATACCCTGCTGGAAAGACCTAAGACGACCATAAGAAGAACGTGAGGGAGTGAGCATGTATCTATGCAGGGACCAATACCAGCTAGCAGTATGAACCATTCCAGATGGGTGCATATATGGGAGATAAGTGACAGAATGATCTACCCAAACAAAGCATGTCTGATTGACACCCCCGTTCTCATCGTAAACACAGGCTTCCTTCCCTGTCTGATACGGCCTTACTGTTCACCTTGTCTCATTTTGGTAAACTGCTAGTGCCAGTGAGAAAGTCACCATCTCACCAGGTTTTGTCACTTCAGACAAGTCAGATGTGAAGCGTTACTTATCACAGGAGCCAAATCTTTAGGAAAAGGGTAAGATACAATAACACAGGGGTCTCCAACTCTGGTCCTGGAGAGTTACTATCCAATAGGTTTTCTGTCCCACTTGGCTTCTGATGAGCCACACCTGCTCCTGGTATTTACCTGAGAACTAGTGTTGCTCATCAGAAGCCGGGTATGATAGAAAACCTACTGGACGGTAGCTCTCCAGGACCGGAGTTGGAGACCCCTGCAATAACATATATGGCCAGATGTAGCACCAGTAAAGCAACGCTCCTGTCCTCATGTATACAGATAAATAAACAGAGAGATGCATCGCTGTTTTAAATTAGAGCATCTTGATCTGTTCCAAGGACATGGGCATTAATTATTTATGAAGGACCCTCGGTAGAGCCACGGACATTCTTCTATCACCAGAGCTACGCAGAAAATAGCCAATGGGATTCAAAGCCAAGCAAAGGCCTGAGTGATGGAGAAGGACAAGCGAGTCCAGGACAAGCTCAGGAGATCGGTCATGACTGTGAGCATCCTGCTGAAATCAGGTCAAGCCAAAGAGTTACATAATGAATCATACATTGGGAAAGGTGCTGACCCCTAATGGATGGGAGGACTTCTAACAAATGCTGTTATGATTGCTCAACCATCACTCTAAGGATGCTCCAGGTTTCATAGTTAAGGTGAACCGGTGACCTTAAATCCATTGAATGTGGTCTGTGCTACTTATTGTGCACCCCACCTAACCAAGTTTCACTCTGCCCTTTACTCTGCAACACAGACTACCATGACCCTGCCTTGTAACCAGTGGCAGATGGGTAGATATATGTCCTCATGCATCTCCAGAAAAAGAAGAACATTCAGCTGGAAAACATATAGGCCTGCATCCCCCGCAACAGTCATGCATTATTAACACAAATACATGCACCGGTAACAGCTTACCTCAGTCAGACATGTATTGCTTTCAGAGGAAATTGCATTGCAGTTGGTCTTGGATGGCAGCAGGGGGCGACGATAACCATCTGGCGCAGATGTCTCAACTAAACAACAGCAAATCAGCATCAGCATCATCTGCATCTGTACTCAAAAATAATTTTAGCCGCATGACTCAGCAAATCTTTGAAGGGTTAAACAAGAGACTGAATCGAGGATGTTTCCTGGATGCTGGGCGTTTGAATGGGGGACTGGAATGAGGCATGAGATTCAGGGAGCACAGTGTGGAGATCCTCCATAGTCTGCCACAAGCCATTCTCCAGCACTGACATTGAAACCACCCGGGGAACAATTACAAACATGGCAAACGGGTGGGATCACAGAATGAGAAAACCCACCGGCGTCAGAGACTGAGTTGCACGATGAAAATGACAAACAGTGAAGAGAGGCATGTCATCCCAGAAGATCAGGGTGATGCTTTTCAGAGAAGTGTCGTCTTCGGATGAGGGAGGCCCAACAATCCTCTGATAGAATTATGTTGTGGACTTACCTCTTTAAGGTTCAAAGGCTCACACGTCTGATCAATAAACTCTGAACAAATCAAAGGCAGCGGAGGTGCCTTTGAATATTTATGTCAACGATGAAGCTGAACATCTGCTAAATGGTCCGATACACGCCAGCATGATTTCTTCATGCTCCTTCTATGGCAACCTGTGAATATTTGCTAATTAATCTCTACCTCTCTCTGGGAATAAAACAAAGGCACTCGGCTTGTGAAAAGGGGTTTATTTAATAAAACTTACATGGCGTTTGGAGCGGCTGTTGATGGAATCCCTGCCAACAGAAGTATGTGTTTGACTGCCGCAAAAACAAAGGCAGGAATGTGAAGGTAAACTGTGAGCTATGTGCCAAACTGTTACCTCTATTTTTTGTAAAAAATGGAAAGTAACCCATGGAGCCTCCCCCAAACCCCCGTCTTTCCAGCACTGAAACATTCTCAGAGAGGACATCAGGAAATCAGCAAGTGCGACGAAGCAGTACCTCATCCATAAACAACGCAGTTCCCCGCTTCCGAAACACCAGAGGACCTCATACCAGAATGTGTCGGGATACTGCAAACCTGTAATGTAGCGCTAACGATGCGTTCCCTTCCGCGTCGCTACAAAGTGCACGTTGTGCTGAGCGCGGCAGATGGGCTGTGAGTAGGATGTTCCCCTCCCAAGCCCTGCTCCTGTCCCTGCGAGATCGTCACCATCTAACGATGCTAACAAACGTGAAGTCAGACTGTGACGCTGTGTGCTGGTACAGTTCCAGCCAGTGTCTAGTTTTAAACGCGTTTTTTTTTAGCCTCTTGTGAGGATAATCTACATGTTGTGCTCTGCAGTTAAAGCATTTAAGCTGCCTCTGATCTCCCTTCCTGATACCCCAGCACACTGTGCAATACTGCTTGTTTCTGAGCCATTATTATGGAACTCCACTGCAAACTTTTCCTGACATTCTTTGCATTGTTTATTGGCATTTATTATTTATTGCTACTGTCCATTGATGTCTATCTATCTATCTATCTATCTATCTATCTATCTATCTATCTATCTATCTATCTATCTATCTATCATCTGCCCATACATACACTAGTCTATCTATCTATCTATCTATCTATCTATCTATCTATCTATCTATCTGCCCATACATACACTAGTCTATCTCTCTATCTATCTATCTATCTATCTATCTATCTATCTATCTATCTATCTATCTATCTATCTATCTGTCCTTTTTTTACGGGCCCCCATTGTTCCTCTCAGATGCCCACACACCGGAGCTGGAGCCGCCGTTATCCGTGCGACGCTGTGTGTACCTCCTACGCTGCCCCTGTTGGCCCCGTAGGCAGAGCGGATCTGTGTCTGCTATAAGAGAGAGTGGCAGAGGAGTCTGAATAAAAATAAACCAGGCCTGAAATTAAAGTGTGAGCCTGCGGTCCGCTGTCAGCCCCCCTTTCAGCGTAAAGGGTGTGTGAAGCGTGGGGAATAAGCGGCAGTAAGACAGAGGCGAGTCTTCAAAGGGTCCCTTCCTGCCGTTCCGGGCCCCGGTGAGCGCGGTGCGCGGGCTCTGCTCCCACTCGCCATTCTGCCACAGCCCTCCATGTGTGCCTGCCGGGGGGCTGCTTATATTAGCATTAGCGGTGCGGAATATCTGTTTCGTTGGTCATCAAATGTAATAGATTTCGCCCTAGGCATGTATCGCCGAGTGACAGATGCATAGAAAAAGGTCTCTTTCACGGCTTACATGCCTTCCACGTGCCTTTTTTGTGATGAAGATGAAGCGCTGATCGGAGCCATGATCTCAGACACGATCTCAGCCTCGTTAGAGTAGTATAGATGGCTTCATAGATGGCTTCATGGAAGTTCTCATCTCAATACGGCAGCTGCGGCTCTCCCAAAGCGATCAAAGCCTCCTTTTACTTGCTCTTCCATACTTCGGTACCAAACTAATGAAAAGGCTGCGTGTTATTTTACGTGATTGAACAGGTTATACCAACCATAAGAGCTTTTATGGAAGCGAAGGAACATAAGCCCGATTTATCACATCCAAAGAGTGCTTTGCTCCATAAGATCTGACCATTTTCACCTCTTGCATTCGTACCACCTGAAGAGTTATGATTCTCAATCCAACCTTCCCGATGAGCCTGGCATGTTCACCTCACCAATTCCAGGGATTCGCCAGGTGATTTTTTAAGAAGAAATGGGGTTTGAAACAGGAGTGGGAGAGAGCTTGCGAGCCGAAGGGAGCCAAATGTCGCAATTATTACCATTTAAGTTCTCGCTGGACGGGACTTCGGAGACAGAAGAAAGAAGGTCTTGTTGTCAGCTGTTGCCAGACATTTGGTCCAGGTAATGAATGAGATTAAAGTGCCTTCTGTGTCATTAGCAAGGGGAATAATAGCAGGCCTGTGGTCCTCATTTACTACGATGTAAAACAGTAGAATCAATTAGAGGTTGAGAGTTTGCTGCCTCTGCCACTTAATGATGGGGACAATGAGGCACTTTCACACACGGGGGTGACGTTCTGGCAGTGATGATGGAGCACCTGGTCATCGGGGCACAGGAGTAAGATGCACGACAGAATCAGAAAACGTGGAGATTGTTTGCTGAACTCCACACAAGGTCCTATGTACTACTTCAGTAGAAACACTGCAGACTTTTGCATCCTATCATCCTATCCTTGCTAAGGAAACTAATTGTTGCAGTACTTTTTGTAATGCTATGTTATTTATTTCATTCTACTATCTATTTTAATACCATTGCTGTGCATGATGCTTGCACTGAGAGTGCTTGTTACCTCATTTTGTTGTATGTGTGCACAATGACAATGAACTTGGCTTTGATGTCTACTACTTCTATTGAGTACAGGGTCACGTCAAAGGAAAACCCCCTGCACTGCATACCAATCTGTCATGTGTGGTCACTGTAGCCATTTCAGAGATACCGATTGGGCATGTCTCTAAGCTGCTGGAGTATAGTGGATTGCTGTAGAACACCCATATAACCAAGAAGAATAAAATAACCAGGGCAAGAACCAAACCCACAGCACGGAGGGTGGAGGCTATGGTTTAGCCACTGAACCATTACGTTGCCTTAGACCAGGGGTCTCAAACTCCAGCCCTGGAGGGCTGGAGCCCTACACAGTTTTTGGTTCACCCTCATTTAACACACCTGATTCAACTCCTTGTGCTAATTACCACACAGCTCTTCAGCTGAATCATTTGTGGTGGAACAGGGAAAGAACTAAGCTACACAGGGCTGCGGCCCTCCAGAACCCCTGCCTTAGACTATACCCATGTAATGAATCATAGAGGTCTAGCTGCAGAGTGATCTATGATAATTTAATTTACCATTAACAAAGACAGAATCCAAGCTACGTATCATCAGACAACCAAGACATCAGTAACGAAACCTGGATGGAAGTATAGCAGAAACAGAATCCAACGTCTAAGTCAAACAAATTAGCAATAGGTCAGAATACACTATGGGCAATACTACACATTATGCATGCTTGGTACAGAGACCAACTCACAATACCTCAGAGGGGGCTGGTCATGCTGGGAGTAATTAAATGGCTGTGGGGGTAAACAAGGTGCAGCTGTCTTCAAAAATCCAGGTGGGATAATTGGCACAGGTTAACCGGATGCCTGTCTATGACTTTAGTATGATTTCAGAGTGGTATAGTGTTTAATGCACTAATGGCATAAGAATTCACTTAATGGCACTTACAGTCTCTGTTACCATGTCTGTGACCTCCACCATCTCCTCCTCATCCACTTACTCTCCCTGTGCGCTGTTGACCTTTTTGGACAAAAGTACCAGCCATGCGAATAAACACACTTGTAAATGTAAATTTAAAATGCGGCGTACTGTAGACATATTCGACTCACTCGGGCTTTTAAATTACCGTTTGCCACACAGCTGTTCCTAAAAGCTTAACACGGGATCTTGCCAAAGCAGACGAGCTGGCCTGAGAAAGTATCAATTAGCAACAACTTCACATACGAGCAACAGTTCAATCATATCATTTTAAGGGCCGCTTTCCGCCAGCCTGATCCGGACAGATCTTATGGATAGGACCCGGGTTCTGTTCGAAATGTGCTATGTTACCCATCTGGGCTCAGACGCCCACAGAATGGTGGAACTGGCCATGTTGGGCATGGTGGCTGAGACAAGCAGCCTCCCCTCAATCCCATCTGCGTGCGGTAATGTCTGCTGTCAGCCGGCACCTACAGGCCCGGGGGTGGAATCGAGTGAATGCTGATCTTCTCCGAGCGTGTTACGTGGACCGAAAGGAGGCGGGGGGCGGACGGCGGGTGCTTCAGAGGAGGCGTGTGAGGGCCAGAGAAGCAGCCTGTCTGGGTGTCAGTATGAGTTGAGTTGGGAGCAGAGGCACAGGGCAGCAGGCTTTAGGCCAAACAGGAGACCATCACAAAAGGGGGAAATGAACAGAACCTGTGAAACATTCATGGTGAACAAAAGCAGAACCGGAGAGCTCCTGGACACGCCTCCCGAATCTACCCAGCCGGTCCCATTTAAATGCCGACCAGGTGATCAGCTGGGCTTCGTAGCTTTTGCACACTTGCTGATTAACGTATTTGTGTATATGATGAGGTTGGGGAGAGTTTGATATTGGGGGGGGGACATAATTTAAATCAATCCATATTAAATATTGGGGGTAGATGTTCCCCCCTCTCTGCCCCATGTCCTTGTGTACATAACGATAATCTGTCCATAAGGGAATCATCACTGGCCTCCCCTGTATCGTTTGCTTATGTTTCCTGCCAGTATTGCAGCTTTCCAGGAAAGTTAACCATGCCAAGCCAGGCGGGTTTTATTTGCCAATTTGCCATGCCTTCTATCTCACTCAGTGTCTGTTTCCTTCCAGCGTGTCAGGCCAGGAGTTTAAATGCCATTTTGTGGCTTGATAGAGTCACTCCGGCTTGAGATTGAAGGGAGACGCTTCCCGGAGAGGAGTTAATATGCACCGGAGTCCAACTGCTTTGCCCAGTGTGCGGAGGTGCGTCGGCCATGCCGTGTAATCTGCGGTCGATCCGGCGGAGAGAGGAGTTACTGCGCCCCCTCACTTACTTTACCGACGGCAACGGGCTCATCCCTTGAACAACCTCATCTGCCTCATCGCCGTGGGTGTTTCGTATGGCTATGGGCTCTTAAGTTATACGACACGGTTTGTTCAGTGAACATGAGCTTCACCGCACCCCCCCGAGGATCAGCCAGTGGGAGATGGGAGAAAGGTGCAGGTATGATGGCTCATTAACCAAGAGCACCTTCCAGACCAGGGCACAAGCACACAACAGCGCCCCCTACTAGCAGGAGGGAGCACATGTTGCAGCAGTATCGCAGTTCAAATCCTATCCAGTTCTGCCTCTGCCTTGTACCCATTTCCAAACTCAACTAGCCTGCAGGAAAAGAAATGCAACTAGTTCCCTTCAGTGCAGAACATCACAACACACCATGGAGAACATCCACTTCCCAGACGGTGGAGAACATCGCGAGGTGTTGGCCAATCCCCGCGGCTGACATTAATCTGATAAATGGCTACAATTTTTCTAAGTGCGTAACTGTTAAAAATAATTCACTCCCCCGTTATTGAATCCGCGCTGTAAAGCTGTGGGGATGGAGAGGTAGGGCCTAGCGGATGCCAGGACGCTAATTGCTCTGCATTGTGGGAGTACAGAGCTTGAGAGAGGCTACGCTAATTAGCAAAGCACTCAGAGAGCCCGCCAAACTTCATGGGAGAATGTGAACTTTTGTATGGGCAATCAAAGAAAAAAATATATAATAGGACCCTTACAAGTACTGTTCATAGAAGTGCTCCACACAAAAAAGAGTTCCTGCTCCAGGTCATATATATATATATATATATATATAACATTATTTTTAAAAATGGGCTATCATACTAGCAGCAGGCCCTTATTTGATTGCGCTGGAGACCATGAGGGGTACAAATCACCACTTTGTCGTTACATTTAATTGTCATTCCTGACCATGAGTATGGCTACATTTGGTAGCAGGTGTGTGATTATAGTGCAGCGTGCTTTCAGCTCTTTCCAGCCACACCGCACGCCCGCCAAACAGCCTTCCTCTTCCTGTCGCCATGGACGTGCTCCTCTCCTGGTCTTCTGACTGCATGTGAGGCTGCGTTTCATTAGAGCGGGCCCGGTCCGACTCGCCGGGCACAGAGCACCACGCCTTCTTCCATCAGAGCCGATCCCTGGTTCCGCTCAACACTCTGTACCGCGCTGGTACCCTAGGGGCTCGTGAGGGAGCAGAAGAGGAAACACCTACTTGAAGAGAGCGATAAATCACCAGGCTCCATCTCCGGTCGGGAATGCTGGGCCATGTTGGGCCAGGCCCAACTTGAGCCGCCTGGAACAGGACTAACATTTGCCTCCGAGAGACAGCCTGCTTTGCTCCTGATGACTGAGATGCCCCTTCAGCACACACATTCCCAGCAGGACAGCAGGATGGAGCCAAATGGATAAAAAATGTAAATAAAAGAGGTCCTAAATATTAAATCGTTACCGATCCCAGGGAAATCGTGCCTCTGAATTCTCAGGAGAAGCTCTGCATCTGTAGCTGGTCTAGTACAGCATCCACAGACACAGGCAGCCGCTTCCAGCCAGACTTCATTAATTATTAAATGATGCTCAGAAATCCCCAACACAATGACTCTATGTTATTGTCGGGGGATATGCAGTAATGATATTAAAAATAGTAGGAAAACAACGGAAAAAAAACCCACGTATGTCATCATTAGAAGTCGCAATAGTGCTTTCTAGTCTACTTCAGCATCAATATAATCCACGAGATATCTTTGGCAGAATTCAATTTCCCAAGCTAAATTAAAATGCCCTCCCCCTCATTATTTGAGAAATTGATCTTGGAAAGTCATTGGTAGTTGATTGCGGTAATGTATTTGGTGTAATAAGCATGCACCTTGCATGCAGAGCGCCATCTCAGCCTCGGAAAGCGGCAGAGAGCATAGCGGAGTGCTAATTACACAGCTCAGATCATCCTTCAGGAAAAGTAAGAATGGGAAAGTGGTGCAGGAGCAAGAGGAACAGCTGAACAACAGTGAGGGAACATTGAAAAACATCCAGGTGATCTCCCCAAAGAATATGGAATGTTAACTAAGGAATGCTCCACCAACACATCTTCTGGATTGTAAGGTAAGGTCACCCACCATCAAATGTTTAGGGAAGGAGTGACCTGCCATCAGATCTTCTGAGTGTTGAGGTAAGGGGTGTCCTGCCATCAGATCCTCTGGGTGTTAAGGTAAGGGGTGTCCTACCATCAGATCTTCTGGGTGTTAAGGTAAGGGGTGTCCTGCCATCAGATCCTCTGAGTGTTAAGGTAAGGGGTGTCCTGCCATCAGATCCTCTGAGTGTTAAGGTAAGGGGTGTCCTACCATCAGATCTTCTGAGTGTTAAGGTAAGGGGTGTCCTACCATCAGATCTTCTGAGTGTTAAGGTAAGGGGTGTCCTACCATCAGATCTTCTGAGTGTTAAGGTAAGGGGTGTCCTAGCATCAGATCTTCTGAGTGTTAAGGTAAGGGGTGTCCTACCATCAGATCTTCTGGGTGTTGAGGTAAGGGGTGTCCTACTGTACTATCAGATCTTCTAAGTGTTAAGGTAAAGGGTGTCCTACCATCAGATCTTCTGGGTGTTAAGGTAAGGGGTGTCCTGCCATCAGATCTTCTGGATGTTAACATCTATCAGATCCGATGGATGGTTACGCTTTTATACTAACATCCAGAAGATCTGATGGTAGGTCACCCCTTACCTTAACATCTGTCAGATCTGATGGTAGGACACCCCTTACCTTAACATCTGTCAGATCTGATGGTCGGTCACACTTTTAAATTAACATCCAGAAGATCTGATGGTAGGTCACCCCGTACCTTAAGATCTATCAGATCTGATGGTATATCTGATAAGCCAAAGGAAAGACCTATAAATGAAGAAACTGCTTAAAAATCGCTTTTAAAATGAGAATGATTTCATGGTTGTGATTTTGTGGATATGTATCCTCAGAATCCACTTATAATTGCTTTCATAGTGTCTGTGGAGTGTAATACAGAGAATATTTCATGTCTATTTCTAGTGGGTTTGTGGTTCACTGTATAATTGACACAGCAAATTTGGGATTTTAGGTCTTTGTTCTTCTTGCCTTGGGGACTCATTAATTCCCTAAAGGTGAATTTAATTTGTGATTGAATAAAGTGACAGGTCAGCCACCTATAACACTCAGGGCTGTTGAAAGGACATTAAGCAAAAGTCACGTAAATCCAGTTCAAAGCTTCTTAGACAGGAAAAGTGCATTAAAAAAGACCCGATAACTGTAAATAATTGTAAAGGATCCCATTCAGATGCAAACAAGGTGAGGAGAATCATGGAAGTGCAGTGCAGCATAATTAGCACGGCTTTCTAAAGTGACACCATTCTTCAAAGGAGCGACCCATCAAAGGCAATGTAGCCGAGGAGATGGAATGGCTGAGAGGTTTCATCACCAGCAAAGGTCCTCCTTTCCAGAAGAAGGCTGGGCCTCAGCTAACAGCCACTTCTTCCCCTGATCAAAAGCTAAAGCCGCATCGTAATCATACCCCACCGAGAGTCCCCAGAACCAGAGGCCCTCTCACAGAAATGTCAGCATTTGGAGTTTCAAATACAGAGTATGTACCATCTTTGACAAAAAATATTCATATATACGCATCATATATGGATGTGCAGTACTACGCAGACGTCTTAGGCAGTCAAAGAAAACATTTAAAGCAATTTTTCTGGGTAGATCGTGTTCTCGAAAAAGTCACTGATATCTTGCTGGATGAATAGATACAACTTTGGTTCCCAAACTTCCCCCAAGGAGAACCCTAATCATTCCAGGTGTTGGCTAAATTTCACCATCAACTCAGGTAGTTAGCTTAAAAATTTGATGAAGTATAGAGTAGCCAAACATAGTATGTTAGTCACTCAACAACTACATGGTTATGTTGGATAGTTACTGCAAATTCTGGGCGGATTTAGCAGAGGTTTTGAAATGGCTAAGCTCACACGTCATAGCTTTCCCCCAACATAAAGATCAGTTTAGTTTGATTTTCTTTGACTGCTTGAGATTTTCGAGTAAGTACTTCGCATAAGCACTATATGTAGATACGACAGCAAAGTTACTACTGGAATCACAGAAAGTGTGGTCCTCTTGAAGTGGGGAGCATTGTTGTCTGATATGTCCAGAGCTGTGTTTGGAGTTTGCATCTTATGTGAGTTTCCTCTGAGCACTATGGCTTCCTCCTGTTGTCCAAAGACATGCAGCTCAAGGCATGCAGAAGCTGTACTCTATAATGCCCCCTGTGTGCTCAACAGCCCAAAGCTAAAGACTTCCACGAGAATCCAGTCCTGGTTAAATAGTTGAAGGCTGGCATCTTTAGTTGCTGGCATCTTTCATGTGCCAATCCGCTACATTATGAAAGGGACTTCAATGAGTCTCAGTGAGGAAAAAACGAGTGAGATCTCCCTGAAGCTAAAAAGGTGGATGCTGCATTTTCCATTTCTCGCTAAGCAGAGCACCGAACAATTCCTGATGAATGTGGATCAGTTAGCTAGGTAGGCTCCGTGCCTACTGTTGCCTAGGGCAACAAGACTGGTTTTTAACGTGAAAAATATCCACAGAAGAGAGAAAAGTTTGTAAGTGATGGTTCCCCGGCAAGCCTATCAGTCGTGCACTTAATTATGGTACTTGTTCGTTGACAACAGACTAAAAAAACTCGCCTTGCTTTGAAAAGTGCAAGAGGATATAAAAAGTTTTTCCTTCTTCCTCGACTTACTAAACAAACAATGGAGACCCAGCTGTCTGTATTGCCGTCTCATTGAGGATGGGTCGTCCAGCTAATCAGATAGGGGGACTGGGGTGGCCTATAAACATGGAGACAGACCAGCTTCTGCTCGATTTTAGTGCATAAATCTAATCTTCTAATCTTGTCATGATGTTGCTCTTCGTCCTGCACCACATACCCATTCTTACTTCTTCTTTACCTTAATGGTAAAGATTGGGCTATACCAGCAGTGGCTAAACAGCTTTTTTTCTGTCATACGTGCAGTGGTGGTATTCACTACTAACGGAACCACCCATTTGTGTGTAGCCCCCTGTTGGTCATAAACAGCCACTACATTAGGAGGCCCTGAAGTGACTTTTTCAGAGAGGCCCCATAAAGAACAAAGTGTCACGTGCATGCGCACACCCACTGCCGTCTCTGAGGACTGTCCCAACAAGCGGAGACGCCGCAGTGTAGCTACAGTGAATGACACAGAGCTCTGCCCGCATGTACGTCACGTCACGCGGCAGTGCCTCTGAAATGTTTACCAATGGAGCTCGATGAACGCCACGAGGTGAACGCAGGCGATCATCACACTGGCGCTGAAGTGCGAGTGGCTCAGGGTTCCAGCGAGGAAATTGGATGGGTGGCAATGCTGTATAGTAAACAGGGTGTCATCTGGGAATCTGACTGGCACTCTTCCCTACAACTCAAAGGAAGCTTCCAAAAACCACCGAGAAGAAACGCAAATTTGGAAGTGACCTAAAAAAACAGAACCCCGGTTTTTAAAATGAGATCCAATCTGTCATGTTTACCGGCACTTGTGGATCGGGATTGAGAAACGAGGGAGTATTAAGGGGGGAGCTTCAAGGGCAGATTCCTCTTGTGGGGGTGTGGGAGCTTAGAGGAGCATGTTTAAAGATGAGCGTGGGGAGGTGGAGAGCGGCAGGGACGCGTTGGTACGGCCCGGCTGACGGCTCTGGTTTTACGTGGCATCCTGTGCCGTCTGAGAGCTGACTGTTCCCGTCACTCGGCCTTCTGGCATTCGCCTCGTTCGACATCTACACGCTGCCCCTGTCCTTCCTGCAGCTGGGGTGGGGTATGCCCGCACTGCGATGAACCACGCCGTAACCACCAGCTGTGGGAATTGCAGGTGACCGGGGGTGTGCCATTAAACGAGGGAAAGGCTTAAACTCCCAGTTAGTGCGCCATGCCGGAAACTGGCAGTGAGTTCCCCTTTTATTTTGGTACAGGGTCATGGTGCACATTCTGTACATTTACAGCACTATTAAGAGCTATTTCCTGCAAGCTATTATCAACAGAGGTGGTGTTAAACTCGAGAGATGAAATTAAGGACAACTGCGCCAAAATTGCGGTGTGTTTGTGG
>JAODJU010000002.1:21493216-21527932 GCA_026776725.1 Gnathonemus echidnorhynchus | reverse complement strand
CCCTTCCTATGGATCAGGAACCTGAGCTAATGCGGGATATAGATGTGTGTGACAGGAATAGTGAGCCTTACCTTCACGTAGCAAGGAAAATGGCAAGCTGAATCACGGCACTGCTCTGCATGCTTACTATGCACAGAGCTCCTTCAATTCATTCAAAGGACCTGTAAGGACACTGGGAACCAGTAACTCCAGTCCCCGTGCATTGATTAAACCCCCGCCTCATTTCAGAGCATGTGTTCAGCTACACCTCACCAGAACGAGTTTAATTTTAGCAAAGTACAATATAATTATAGCTAATACTCATGTAGCTAAAGGCTTCTGGGGATTATTTCACAGGCCGGAAAGCTCAACTCATATATTTAAACACATGTATAACAGAAACTACGGGACTCCAGCGGAGAGACGAGGATCACCAGCAACACACTCACAGGAAAAAAAGAACATCACAGCAGAGAGAAAGGAAGCTTTGTTTGCTACTAGTATAAATACAGGTACATTAGAATGTGCTTACACATTTCCCATCATGCTCTCCTTTTTAAGACACACACACACACACACACACATAGAGGTGAGAGTGAAGCTGGGGGTCTGAGCACAGGGTCAGCCGTCAATGCAGCTCTCCTGGCAAATTATTGGAGGTTTAGGTGCCCAAAGGATATCTGACTGCCCCAGAGAGTATAGGACTTAACCCAACAACCTTCCAGTCATAAGCACTGCATCCTAGCCCACTGAGCCAGAGAGCACACAGCACCTATCAGGCCTCAGCTTAGCGAGCCTGCAAATCCAGCACCTACAGTATCAGGTCACAGCCCACATATGAGACATCATCAGGTCCAGGTCAGAGTTTGTCCTCCAAAGACCT
Source organism: Gnathonemus echidnorhynchus (assembly GCA_026776725.1). Taxonomy (NCBI): domain Eukaryota; kingdom Metazoa; phylum Chordata; class Actinopteri; order Osteoglossiformes; family Mormyridae; genus Gnathonemus; species Gnathonemus echidnorhynchus. Next base: position 21,527,070 of record JAODJU010000002.1, on the reverse strand, counting down.
CAAAATAATAATCATGTTGAACAGCAAAACTGTAATATATTCTTCTAAATGGCTGCAGATAAAAGGCTCAGCTGCTGTTTACAGAAACACAGCAAGGTGAAGGACTCTCTTTAGAGCACGCTCGTTCATGTCAAAGGAGTCACCCGCAACGGTGTTATAACACCAACACTTCTGCTCCGTGCGGCAAATAATTCAGAAGCAGCACGAGGCGTCATTCCTGCCAAGGGGGGGCGACAGAGAGGTACGGTGGCTAATTAGCGTTCACAGATTAGACGTTAAACAGTCTTTGTGTAACACAAGTGCTGTGGAAGCGTGGCATAAATAACAAGTGTCAGCAAGTCGGGACCTTTGGACCAGAGCAGCAGAGAACGTTAAGCATTTGTAAACACGAGCAGATGCATCATATGAAATTCAAATCAATTTATGAACCTCACAGCTGCATCTACAGACCCACAGAGGTGCCTGATACTTAGGCAATGGATTGGTGAGAACTTGCTCTTCCTGCTGAGGTTAATGTTACTGTGGAACCAGAATGAGGGCTTTCCACCTCCACTGGCCTGTAGATGGCTTCAGATGAGAGCATCAGCTTCATGAAGAACCCAGATGATGTTGCTGACAGTGCTTCTCAATGAATCAGGAGCCCAACAGGAACCCCTGGACTTGTGACAGCTCCTCATGCTTTGATGTGGCGGGGAAATCCCACGAGATTCACGAGAGGCCTTGGCGTGGGTGGTGTGGAGCTCAGTTGGATGGAGGAACAGCTCGATTCCTGGATGGGGGAGCAGAAGAGGGCTCATCTGGAGGGCAAGGATAATTGGCCACACCTCCACCAGCCCCAAGATTCATTCAAGTTAAATACCGACTAAAGGCAGAGGATATTTACTAACGCCCCAACTGCTTAAGAGTGTGTTGAAATGCAAATTGAATTGATTGACCTCTAACCAGAAAAGGACCCTGACTTTATTGCACTTATAAGGTGCATATTGAACTACAAATTAACAGCAGGGTATTTTTGCACATTATTTATGCTCGGCTCGGCAAAGAAAACGCTCGTCCCTCCACTTTTCTGTGAAATGGAGAGTGCCCCGAGGACTCGGCCTTTGGCTGTGTGATTTACCTTTGGAAAACAGATCCTTGTTCAAAGTGGAACATGTAAATGTGCTCATTGTACTGTGGCTCTAATTATTAAATAAAACATTTCCATTCATTTGTTATTCGTTCGCGACTTCATTTAATCACATTAACATGCCATGTCGCTGTCCTGTCCTGTTTCTGATCTTTTGTGCCTTTGTTTTAGAACAAAGTTCAAATAAAAATTGTGAAGTTTTTTGAAGTGATCCTCTGCGCCATAACTGTTAGACACTTTCAGCCTTTGATGGTCTTTGGTAGATGGAGCCAAAGGTAACGTGCAGCCTGCTGCAGATAGCAGTGACTGCAGATTTTGGAGGTTTGTATATCAGCCTAGAGGAGATGGAGGTGGTATGTGACATTTCACACGGAGAACAGAGGTGCGTGCAGCAAAGCGATTGAAAAATCACACCCGGACCGTCAAAATAAACAAACAAACAAAAGTGCAACGAAACACCAACGAAACGTGTACGAGACAGAGGGAGGGAGAGCTCATTATCTCAGCTCTGTACATTAATTTGAACCGAACACCTGATGAATTAAAAAATATATATATACACAAAACAAACTATTATAACAATACAGATTTTAGAGGTCGATCATACTTTTATGTTAATCCTGGCTCTGCTGAAGCACAAGAGCGGCCCAATTAAGTAAAACATGACGAGGGTGCTTCAGGTAAAGATCTCCACTAAGGACCCAACTAACGTTGCTTCGGCACATTTAAAGTAGCACATACATGCCTGATCGATGTGGAAGTAAATGAATCTTTACTTGCTATTTGCACAGGCAGACTGTAATGTGTTTGTTTACTCATATCCCATAATGCTCTACTCTCTAAAACACAGACATATAGAGGTGAGACTGAAGCTTGGGGTCGGATCACAGGCTCAGCCGTCCATCCAGCATCCCTGGGGAATTTCACGAAGGTTATACAGACATGTGGCTATTCTGTCAAGCATGGCATCCAAACTGGGACTCTTCTGGTGATAGGCACGGAGGCCTGACTCGCTGAGCCACACACCATAATCCTGGGCCGGGGCGGCGGGGGGGACAGGACACGGGGGAGAGGACTGGAGGAGGGATTCGGCGTTTCGGCTGCAGATTTGTCATCTTCAGAGCTCCAGCCAATATCGCGCCTCTGGGGTCCCCATTAAACGTTCGCAGAAATGTGGCACAGCGTACTTCTGACAGTAACAGATACCGAGTGCTCGCCAAAGATCCTCCTGGTGCCACTTTAACGCGTCTCGCACTAAAGAGCTTCTATCCAAGCCAAGGAGCCCATTTGTGCTAAGCTGACCACCCCAGCTGCTGAGCAGGACTTGCCAAAAGTCTCTCTCACTCTCCCTGGGGGTAGATTTCACATTTGACACAGGACAGTGGTGAAACTAATGAGTTGTGCAATTCTGGGTGCAACGAAGGCTCAGCACAGGTATGCTTTAGGACCAGGGATCCGGGACCAGGGCTGTCGGTTTGAGTGGATTAGTTTCTTGCAGAGATAATCCAAGTTCAGCCCCATCCAAGTAGACAATGTGACTGAGGACGTCCAGAGACACGGGAATTAGCACAGAAAATGAGGTGACTTTTTTTTTACGAAACACTTGGGGACTTGCAAGCGGGAGATTAAAGTCGCTTGCATGAATAAAACAGAAGGTCCGGAGATCGCAGCTAAATCGGAAATTTTCAACATGTGGAGAGAAGATTGCAGACTGAGAGGTTCAAACGATGCTTTAAAAAAATGCAAAGCAGCCACAAGATGGCATACTTAAAGACTATCATTAATAGCAATGAGCTACAGAGACAAGCTAGCTCCATCAAAGCTAAAGAGTTCATCGCGAACCATTTTCCTTCCGTTACCTAAAACAGCCCAAAATCACATGGATCATAGTTATCGGAGGGAATAATCTCTGGCCGTGTTGGCAAACCACGGCTGGAAACATTTACTGGAGCGGTGTCAGAAATCAGTGAGTGAGAGTGTGTTTAATTGCACAGTGTTGTTGTATCCTGTTGTGTCCTGCGGTTTGTCTGTAGGTGGTGATCGTCTCGCTGCCCTATGATGGCAGCTCAGGGCTCCATTGAAATTCCAGCGAAGAGCGGAGCCAAGTTCTGAATGGGACTCTGGCTGTGTTGCGCTCTGCACTGGCCTTTAGCGTTTGGGCAGCTGTCCGCGGTGCTGAGAGCCCGGGCCTCGTGATGGCACAGCTTAGCGTTCACACTGAGCAGGGGCTCAGCGCTGAGTGGGGCCGGGGGGGGCAAATTAGCATAGCGGGTCATGCAGACATTATAAGGTGCCTTTCACATGGAGGGGTAATTGGATGGTATTTTTATCATATATATATACACACACACCCCATTTTGCACAGTCTGTATGTGGCACTGTGGTCCTGTCACCGAATCCCATACATGCATGGTATCTATATGACTTATAGATAATCTGTTTATTGGCAATGCCAGTCACCTGCGTTACTGATTCACATTTTGATGACCAAGGCCTCGACAAAGGTCTTATAATAATTAATGATTATTAATAAGCCAAAGGTGTTCGCAAAAAGAAAGAAAGGAAAAAAAAAAACAGCTCAGGTGAGAATCCAGGTGCCCAGTATTTTACTTTTATGTATTTAATGCTCCACAGCATTAACTCTGCAAAATGCAACAGCAGGTGCAGCCCTGTCATTGTTGGCAGAATCACAGCATATTTACCAGTGAGGTCATAAGCCAGTAGTATTTATGAAGAATCATCACAATCTGGACTAATACCTTAGATCTGTCTCCTGTGCAAGACTTCTCCATTTAGCAACATGAAATGTGTTCAAGACATTAAGCATCATAAATTAGATCAGACCCTAGCTCACAATTCATTAATTGCCTGTAAATAAAGGAATGTCAGATCTAATTAGACACCCATTAATGCCTCATAGAGACTGGTTGCAATGTTTCATTGGTATTCTGCTCTAACTGGCCTGAGCAGACTGGCTAGGCCAACCATGGACTTCATGGGACAAGAGTGTTTAAATAAGATTATGCACAAAGACATTCAGACCTGGAGTCTCCAGCAATAACCACAGGCAAAGATTCAATGGAGGGAGGACACTGTGGTGTTCTCTGCCTTCCAGTCCACTGGTGCCTCCCTCAATTGCTGGTTTCAAGTAAATCCTGGGAAACAAGTACAGGCTGGCATTGTTTGCCAGGGTCATAATACCGTTTTGCCACTGTCCTCAGAAGGATGGACACATGACACATCAGAATTCATGCAGTGTCATTCAGCGGATGGATCTTAAACAATTTTATGTGCCAGAAGATCAGAAAGGAAAAGCGAATAAATTACAGCCTGGAGTTTGTGGAGAAAACAGGACGATAAAGAAACAGAGAAGATGCCAACTCACACACAGAGAGACGCTGACAGACAGACACTAACACAGACAGACAGACGCCGACAGACAGACACTAACACAGACAGACAGACTCCGACAGACAGACACTAACACAGACAGACAGACGCCGACAGACAGACAATAACACAGACAGACAGACGCCGACAGACAGATACTAACACAGACAGACAGATGCTGACAGACAGACAATAACACAGACAGACAGACGCTGACAGACAGACACTAACACAGACAGACAGACGCCGACAGACAGACACTAAGACAGACAGACAGACGCCGACAGACAGACACTAACACAAACAGACAGACGCCGACAGACAGACAATAACACAGACAGACAGACGCTGACAGACAGACAATAACACAGACAGACAGACGCCGACAGACATACAATAACACCTAACTGTTAGGAGCTTTCAGTCTTCATTGCCCCTGTCATTCAAGGACTCTTTGAAATTGTTTTTATAGTTTAAGTGTTTGTCACATATTAGAAAATGACAGTCATGTGAAAACAATCTGTCTGTCAGTGTCCATCTGTCTGTCTGTGTGTTTGTTTATGTTTATCGGTGTCTGTCTGTGTCTATCACTAACTGTCTAACAGTTAGACAGACAGACGGACACTGACAGACAGATTGTTTTCACATGACTGTCATTTTCTAATATGTGACAAGCATTTAAACTATAAAAACAATTTCAAAGAGTACTTGAATGACAGGGGCAATGAAGACTGAAAGCTCCTTTCAAAGGAAGGTGTAAAGTGGACAGAAGCATTTACGGTGAAGCGCTGTCACTCCTTACTGACTAGGATCTGTGAATGCAATCAGAAAACGAAAAATGCCAAAAGTCTCATATTTTGTTTGGTTGATTATGGTTAAAGTCAGGGTTGGGTAGGGGTTAAGGTCGTCATGTTGGAATTAGAGTTTTCCCCATAGAAATGTATGGAGAGTCCCCACAAAGATAATAATTATGAATGTGTGTGTGTGTGTGCGTGTGTGTGTGTGTGCGTGGGGTTGATGCCACACAAAGGAGGTGTTTGCCTCTGCTTGTACCGACACTGTAATTTCACCGTGAGCCTTTGGTGACAAGAAAACAAGAACGCCTCTTCGTCTTTATATTCCCCTGGGAATTTTTTTTTTTAGACTAAAATCAACTGACTCCCACAAGCACGCATGGCAGAATCGACTCTCAGATTTGCAACACTCTCCAAAGCAGGAGAACTGCGAGGCACCCTGCGTTTTTTTTCACCGTAAGGACAGCGATCTAAACAACACGGTCGATGGCATAATGGGTCGATTCCATTATTGACAGCCTCCTAGCATGATGGCATCAGCTAAACGCATCGAGGTAACGCCCTTCCACTGCTGGGACTTCCCATGCTGTCATAGATCAAAGCTATTACCCAGAGTCCACTTCATGATCACACGGTATTCTTTTCAGAATGGATGATTGACGGCGAGCAAATAATAATACTTCTATAATCTGCTCCTTTATTGCACGGCTACAACACATTATAATTTTTGATGTCAGAATCCCAAGCAGAGCAATGAAGATATGCAGTGCTTGTCAGCCTTCCTTTCCTTGGCTGACCTGCTGCATGATACCGGAGATTCTCCTGCATGGTGTCGATCGTAACAGGCAGCCAGCTAATGTCCTGACCCACGGGACACGCGAAGGCTGTGGGTCGGCAAAGCGAGGCAGCCAAGTGTGTCTGCGATGCAGAAAGCGTAACTGTCACACTGTGCTAGCTAGACACACAGAAGGGTCACACATTCCTACAATTAGCTAGCTGGAAAGAATCCATTATGATTTTTTATCAATGGTTAAGGACAGTCACAAGAAAGACTAAAAAAATGAAAGGAATAAAAAATGAAGTAATACGAATACTGAATTGGAGAGTGTGAGTTATTAATTATATCCATATTTTATGTAACAACAGAATATAACTAAAATAAATTCATTTGCTGGGGCGTAATACCAGCAGATACATTTTTTGACTTATAAGTCCTATGACTATACAGCTCTTAGGATAAATTACTATGCCAGGAAAAGAGAGGATAGAGGATGATTTAGCCAATTAAATCTCAGGATATAATAAAAGAAGTTTTATTACCACTTTAATAATCACCCATAATGTTAAAGAGCTTGTATGATTATTATTGGATTATTATCCAATTGCAATGGCAGGTCATATAAGTGAAAAAATATATATATCTAATAGCTCAATATTTCACATTTCATTACATATCCATAAACATGTGCTCTCTGTTCCTTACCTAAGTCGCAGCACAATTCAAACTCCATCAAAAATGTCACTAATAACCCTATGATTTCAGTAATTACCAACCTGATCTGTGCAAATCACACACTCATTAAAACATTCTCAAAATATTATAACCACTATGAAATGTTTTCTCATTTCAGATTGTACTAAAAAATGCTGTTTTCATACACATGACTGATGATACCTGATAATAATAAGATTAATATTTCTGTCGTAGATAATTAGGGGTGTGTACTGACCCAGCGTATCTTTCTGGTGGAGAATGTGGGCAACTTCATGGCACCCACATGTCAACGTGACATAAATGGCTTGTTAAGCTTCTCTGAGGCCCACAGGACACTCACGCCGGAGCAAATTCCCTGCAGGGCCAGACGTAGATAATTACGTTTGCCTCACGTGCAACTTAATCTTTTGGAGTAACCAAGTGATGGCTGGCCCGACGGTGACTGCTCCTCTTGGAGACGATAATGACAGAGTAGGGATTAAACAAAGATGGATGTCAGGTGTCCTGCGCACTCTTCCTTCCTGTCATGACCCGGTTAATCTCTTAAGAAAGCTTTTTTTTTTTTTAACTTAATGGATTTCTAACATTAGTCTGACAGAAATCCAGTATTGCTAGGCAACACTAAAGATGTCCCAGATGCAGCAGGACCTCGTGGCTTTCCCTAGGGACAAAGCGGGGACAGGACACTTGTGGATGTGGGTCTGACATTATGTGAACCTAGAGAGGTCACGTGTAGGTCAAAGCCAGGTCCAACCCACCAGAACTTGAACATGTTACCCAAGAAATTAACACCTCGTACCTTAATATAGTGAAGTCAAGGTTCACAAAGCCAGAACTTCACTGTAGCCCAGAATTCCGGACTTACAGATTTTATCTCAGAGCGACCTTAATATAGTTGTCAGCTTATGTCCCTCAAACATCCAGGCTGTGGAAATGGGTGGGGCCTATGAGAGGTGTCACATGAGAAAGTCCCCAATCCCAGTATTGGCAGGTCTTCATTTTACCTCAGTGCTTAAAAGCATATTTAATCTTTCTCTTTTTTTTCTCAAGCCAGGGGTTTAAAAACGTCAGGATATTCAGCTCTGGTTTTAGCTGTAATTGAAGTTAATGTCCCGGTTGGACGTCGACTGCAGTGAAACAAAAAGAGCAGCAAATAAACACAAATTTCTGTAAAGATATAGCTCATAAAGCCTTTTACACGTTTCATTATGAGTGTATCTGTAAGCACAGCCTCTGCGCCAACAGACAATGAAGAGTTGATTTATAATAAGGAGTATGCGCTGTGCCAGAAACTTCCAAGAGTTTAGCAGATTTGCAATCACATTAAAAAGATGTTCAACAAGAAGTTCTGTGTGTCTATTTATTATAAATCAGGATGTATTTTAAATGTGTCTATTTAATATAAATCGGGATGTATTTTACAATTTTATTGTTTTCAGAGTTCACATAATTCAACATGCATTTTCTTTTTTCATTAACCATCAGAAGTACTGGGTCCTGCTGGCCTTGGGACTGAGATTAAGGGGACTTCTGACAGAAAGAAATGTGTTTTTCCACAAATAAATGCTTCCCTGAGCCTGTTCTGGGACAAAGACTTGTATCAGAGAGTCAAATCCCCTTCAGGATGTCGCAATGTAATAAACGAGAAACGAATGGTTCGAAGTGCTGAAGTTTGAAAACATTGTAATTGCAAAGTGGAGTCATCCTTAAATCAGCCACAATAAAGCGAAAACAAATGATGGTTCTTCTAATTTACAGGCGCTGTGTTTCATTATGTAAAAAGGGACGATCAGCACAACAACGGCCCGCAGGTTTATGGCCTCGTTAAAGTTTGGTTTTGCGTAGACGTGCATGTATTCGATGCAACGAGTCTGTTTATCTAAAGCCACGTGACTCTACCTCCACCAGGCATTTTGAGGTCAAACGAGGACCTTTAATGCAATGAACTGGGATTAATGACCAGAGATGCGTTTGCTATTGTTGCTGCATAAGCACTTCCCATCCAGGTTTGGAAACTGCCTCATAAAGAAACTCAGTCCTGCCTGCATTAATTAGCAACATGTACATTACCACGAGTGCTAAAGGAGAGAAGGAGCACAGACAGGTGATCATGCACCTGGACATCTTCATCCAGCTACCAGCTGCTTCACCACCCCTGGTCCCACCTCCTCTGCCTTGGACTCCAGTCCTATAAATCCTGCCTGGCTGATCACAAGCTGTGAACAATGCATCCTGAAAAAAAAAGCCCTGTGCTTACTGACGGGGCATGGTGTGTTTTTACACACTGACACCTGTGCACTTGCCCTCCCTGGCTCTACATCTCCAGCAAGTTCCTCTTCCAATAATAACAACAAAAGTGGAGTGAGTCAGCATGCCATGTGGTTGGCTAGTTCTTGTGGCGTAGGAAGCCTTTGTAAATTTGGTGGCCTTGCAGGACCAGTTCTTCAGGAATTAACTTGCAGGGACGTTCTAAGAACCCGACAATTAAGCTGCTACAGCAATGCTACTAAGATTAGCTACTGATGATCTTTCTGTTACTAGTTATGAAAAAATGCATCGCGAGTGCAGACTATGGCTGAATTTTCCTTAAAACCACCCCTCTCACCCTCCATTTGCTCGGTGCCTGAAAAGCAGATGTCTTAGGTCCCACAACCTAATAGCTCCATTCTCCTCAATGTCAGTCCAGACGTCCATCAGACTTGGCAGCCCAACCCACCCCCGCAACCACATTGTTGAAATTACGGCTCATTTTCTCAGGCTACTGAGCCTCTGGACAAACCAGGTCGTGAGCATCAGTGCCTGAGCTCTGGAAAACCAAACTGCTCTGTTAAAATACGTAACCTCTGGTATCCTCAGTGTCTCCCAACCCCCCATGACTGCTCCAACATCTGCATAACAGCCAATCACTTTTGTGGCCGATGTTGGTATGTTCCAGTATGTATAGGTGTCGGTCAGGTTTAACCATGCCCAGCACGTTCTATAATGGTTGCTATCTTTGGCAGCATCTCATGTACTGTTAACACATTAGTACATGGATCCCCAACTGCTCACCCTAATGAGACCTTCATCTAGGAGCGTCACATTGCTGGGAAATGTTCGTTCTCAAAGCCCTTTGCTCAGGTTGCGAGGTCACCTAACAGCTGCCATTCAACATAGTACCAAACCCCCCAGTGTGGCTCAGGTTGGCTGGTTTCTTGAACAAAAAAAAAAAAAACACAGCTCTTCTAGATCTCAAGACTGATGTCCAGGTTGGGTTCCTGGTTACTGAAGGGGGTGAAACAAAACAGAACGAAGAAATTTATACCTTACGGAGATAACAAGGGACAGGTGAAACTAATCAGTAGCACCAACCCCCAGACACCTGACTCTCTCTTGGCAAGCCCCGCCCCCTTCCCACAATGCAGTTGTGTCACCCACTGTGGGATGCACCACAAGCTGAGCAGCCTACTTGCCCTGAAGCTGTTAGGCTCTAGAAAGTCGCAGCTTATTCCATCCCCTATCCTGGTGCACTTCCACCTCTCGTGTTCTCCCGTCACCATCCGTGATGCGTCAGCTGTGGTAATTGGGGCAGCTCTATCCCTGCTCCAGATCGACAGGGAGCATCCTGTCACTTTGTCCCTCTGGTCCTTCCTCCCTCCCTTGTGGAACAAAAATATTCTGCTGCCGATTATGCGACTGACCTACATCTGCTCCTGTGAACAATGTCGTGAGCCTTTTTAAGGGCAGGATTTCACACATGAACTCACCAGGGCTTCACTTGCTTCACAGGAAACAGACTGGGAGGCCCCAGAAATATAATCTGACCCCAAGCTTCACTTCTGCATTTGACAGTGTGCTGACAGACCATGCACTTCATCCACATCCCTGCTAATTCTAACCTTGTCGCTATGGAGGCTGACTCAAACTGGGAGATTCCTTCACCACTCGAGGCCACTGTCTCCTGCCCGGAGCTCCAGCTGGCCCCAGAGCAGGATCCAGCAATCTTCCTACTCTACAGCTATATTTCCACAGGCTAATGTACTTCGAGATGGCTCCCGACCATCCAGAAAGGAGGTGATTCAGTGCTGGACTCATGCATAGAGGCTCCACACTGTTTCCAGGTGTGTTTGTCCAAGATACAACCCAAAGACCTCCTGGAAATTATATAGCTCAAATCTCAGTATATGAAATTGTGGAGTATGATTGTCCAAAATTAAAAGAGACACAGTTTGAAACTGCCTTTGCCCTTTCCAGTCCTTGGAACTTGCTTTCAGAACCTACCTGCGTGGAGTTGCTAATATCTCCTGGTGATCCCTCCACCACATGAAAATAAATGTCACTGTGGATATTTTTCATGTGTTGTTCCTCGATGGTGGAACAACCTACCCATCCACGTTCCATCTCTCCTGGGCACACCATAGCTAACTCATCCTACCACTAACCTGGTAATGATTTCTTGGCAACACTGGATGCTATTTTCTTGTATTTTGCACTTGTCTGGTAGGAACTGATGGTGTTTTGATTTGACTAGGTTTTCTGATGTTGGGATCTAACAATGCTTTGTACAGCTCTTTCTCCTAGGCTAACTTTTACTTGTTACTTATGTCTCATTGGAAGATCACCCTAGCAGCACCCACACTTAGGTTGGCTCCTGACAGCTCTATGCTTGTGATGTACTATCTGTCTCACACGAATGTTGCTTTGGACAAAAATGTCTGCTAAATAAGGATATATAAAAGGTAAAGGTAAAGCAAACAGCAGGCCTAGGAAGCTGTAAACTGACTTTCCATGCCTTGCTCCCCATCAGCCCATGGCGGAAGCTGAGCCACATCTGAAGGCATCTTCAGTGAGCTACAAGGAGCCCTTGACTCCTGACATCTTGTCTTTATTGCCTGCATTTTGCTTCCCATATCACAAGGGGGTCTGTCAAGAACAGGCAACCTTTGATCTCCTGGACCCTCTCCTTGCTGGATGGGGGCTGGTCACAGCAATCAAAGGGTTGCAAAGACACTAACATGCACCCTCCCCAGCAGAATGGAGAAGCTTAATCAGACCTGAGGCTCCAGCATTAAAGCTAACTTCGCTAATGTGTCTTGGGGCCCTGAGCTCCTATCAATGGGCTGGTAACCCATACCACTCCTGCTTCTTTAGCATCAGGATCCAGCATCACTTTGACCAGTCCTCAAAAATGAAGAAACCTAGCGTTGTGGCCCAGTCCGTCTGATCCTCCCATTCATGGTCATTTCTCTTTGTGTTTTGCATGTCAGTCTTCTCCACAAGGGGGCAACACCAACAACCAGCAGCCCAGAAGTTCGCACAGATCTGAAGAATCAGCTGTGTAACTGGTAAAGGCCACAGCTGACAACTCCAGGCTCAAAAGACTCATACATTGACATTTATTTAGCAGACGATTTTATCCAACATGATGTGCAAAAAAATAATGGTCACCTAATCCAATCCCTGGAGTAACTGATGGTTAAGGGTCACTCTACTGATCCTGGGATTTGAACTACTGACTTTCCAATCACAGTGTCCTAATCTGCTGAGCCACACACCACCCTCCAAAGGACAGCATGACCACCCCCGAAGAACAGCATGACCACCCTCCAAATGGCAGAATGACCACCCATCAAAAGGACAGCATGACCACCCATAAAAAGGACAGCATGACCACCCCCCAAAGGACAGCATGACCATCCCCCAAAGGACAGCATGTTCTTACCTGGCAGCGCCATAAACCAACTAGCTTTCCATCCTTATTGGGACAGGTCTGTTATTGTTTAGACATAATTCATTTCATGATTGACCACCTCATGCTCATTTCACACCTGCCTTCCCAACACATTAATCCTACTTACAGCCTGACCTCCTGAACACGGTCTCTGTAAGAGGTACCCTGTGGTTTTCCATGAGACCCACTGCCTCACTTGATTTATCGTAAACCTTGTCTGTTTGTTTGTCCCGCTGGGGGTGGTTGTCAACCCTGCATGCACTCTGTCTCATACAGTGGTATAGTTTTCAGCAGTCATCAAAGACAATGACCAGGAAAGAGTTGACTGCCCTTCTGTGTTTTGTATTTTTTTCCTGAGGGACATCCAGCAGCCACCGGTAGCCAGAACCGTAAAGAAACACTCTGACTTAAGTGTGCTGTTTGTTTTATGCAACTTGAATCCCGTGTCTAGATTTTATTTCCAGGGAAGTGGTACCATGAGGAAAGGTACATGAAAACGATACTGTAAAGGAGAACACGCTCTTGTCCGAGCCTTGGCTCTCCGGCCTTAGAAAGGTGAGCCGCCCTCTGCGTGGAAAGCGGATCGCTGATTGACCTTTGAGCTCTGCATTCGTTTATGCGTGTGTGTGTGTGTGTGTGTTGAAGTTTGCCGTGCCTCTACATGTCTCTGTTTGTCAGGATTCAAATCACAAATCTAAGGAGATCAAAGGTGATCGGTCATCTTTGAATCATTGACCTCACACTGCTCTAATGACTGAGTGTTTTATCTTTGTACTCCGATTTAATAAGCACTTCCTATGGCTTCTTCAGAACTGGGCTAATAAAACCCAGAATCACACCAACAGTACACTAATTTGGCCTTGTTCCTAATTTACACTCTATCTGTGCGGAGCATGCATGTTAAGATTTGTCCAGAAGCTGGATTCAAAACAAGAGCGGCCTACAAACACAGCCTGCCTGTGTGAACCTGTCTGTTTATGGCGTGAGATCTTCTCCTGTGGGCTTTAAGAATTTCAGTGAGTCGCACATCCTCATGAGTTATTGTCCCAAAGCAACAAAACAGCTCGGAGACTAATTTTGATTAGCAAATATGAAATTATAAATGAATAGGTGAAGAACAATCAGTGGAGTGTTCTGTAATGATGCCCCTTAGCCTTGGCATCAAATAAGAAGAGGTGAGGAGGAGGGGATCCAAGCCTGAGTGATATTTCACTCTCACATGGAGAGTGAGACGTTCCCACTAAGGTCACGGCCTGTACCTGGCCTGAACTCTGCCAAACGAATCACACCTGAAAAATTCAAAAGCACGTCTTCTCTGGGTGTGAAAACAGGAAGGGGCTTGCATTCTCCAGCCCAGCTTCACCTTGGGGGTTTCAGGCTCTAAAATTGGAGATGATTGTTCCCTGTTCTTCTACAACCACAGTGAAACCTGCTCTCCTAGCCTGGCATCTTTCCGGAAGCATTGTCAAAAATGCGGCCATGCCCCTCATCTTCAAGGACACTGCAGTCAAATGTAAAAACATTTCATTGGCCCATATATAAAAAAGAAAAAAACGGAGTGTTGTATTGATTCTCTAACATTGTATTGCTACAGTGATCTGAGCATCTGATGCTTCTAAGGTACAAGAAAAAATCACAGAACACATCTGGCAACCACCCATGTGAACCCATCCGACCTTGTGCTTGGGGCATGGGCTCCCTGCTCTGTGAAGCATGTGTAGCTCCCTGTCAGGATCTTGAGGCTCCCTCTGTCACCCTCCACCCCCTTCCTCCTGCTGTCAGGAGGAGGTGTCTCTCCGTGGCACTATCCACTTTGACCTGAAGGGACTCCCTCTACAGCAAGATTCAAGATTCTTCATTTGCCTTTGGTACATCAGTACATAGGAATTCCTACTCCAGTCAGTAACATTTAACAGGATTAGACAGCACAAAACAAGACAAAGACACTTATATCACATCAAAGTAGACATATAACTGCAGAGGTATGTACTTATGCGATAAATATGAAATAGAAGACATGGCCAAAACAGTGGTTAAAATGTATAAATATGTTACATAAATGTGAAGTAAATAGCTGATACAGGAATATGGCAGGGTAAAATGCAATGCAAAGTTTCATTATGTCCAGAAAAGTGTAAGGTGCATTGATCCAGCTGGAGTGTTAACATTCTCTGTCCAGTAAAATGTGCTGTGCGTTTATCAGGTTTGAGTATTATTGCTCTGAACAGTAACATGTTCTGTGTGCTTATGAATTTGGAGTATGATAGCTCAGACAAGTAAAGTTTACTGCGCGTTTATGAGGTTGGAGTATTATTGCTATGAACAGTAACATGTTCTGTGTGCTTATGAATTTGGAGTATGATAGCTCAGACAAGTAAAGTTTACTGCGCGTTTATGAGGTTGGAGTATTATTGCTATGAACAGTAACATGTTCTATGTGCTTATGAATTTGGAGTATGATAGCTCAGACAAGTAAAGTTTACTGTGCTTTTATGAGGTTGGAGTATTATTGCTCGGTACTGAGTTGCCGTATTTCGGAGGGGAAGGCAGTGTTCCGAAAACCTCCATGTCTGAATGGTGCATTTGCGGTCTGGGCCAGCCGCCGTCTCTCGGCTCTGCGTGAGTGAAACAAACAGGACCCCCAACAAGACCGCAGCATTTGCCCAGACTGCGGACAGGAAGAGCGGGTCATCACACACATGCTGAGAATACACTGGGATATTTATAGAAAGCCGTTTATAGAACGGCTTGCTGTTTCTGCTCATTACGACTTAATATGTCCCCACACCATATTCATTGGGCTGATTGATTTTCTTTCGTGGTTGTCGTTTCTGATGCACTCGCAGCATGACTAGCGCACGCCAAATGCTCACTGATCATTCTGGGGCGAGTTCCCTGTGTTCTCTGCCTCTTGTTAACAGGATATGTGCACAGTAGTGAAAAGTGACACTGTAACATTTTGCTTCCTGTTCACAATGGTACCCATAAATCATACTAGTTTCCAGGGGGAGGGGGGAGGAATGTTAGGAGCCTCTTAAAACTTCGTGCTACAAGCACAAGTTTTTATTGAAAAGTTAGCAAGCTGAGGAATATTTTGCTTCAAGGACTTATATATACACTTATACACATTATATACATACTTATAAACATTAGGTAGACCTAGTTAGTACTGAGGACACACTTTTTCCTCCAGAACCAATTCAACTGTTGCAACTGCTGTAGCGAGCTGTTATATTTGCACTTGTGGCCTTGCTGTTAGTTTTAATGAGTCTGGCCATTCTCCTCTGACCTCTCATTAGCAAGGTGTTCTTGGAAACAAAACTACAGCTGACTGGATGCATTTTGTTTACCACACCACTCACTGTAAAGTCTAGACATGGTAGTATGTGAAAGTCCCGGGGGGGGGGGGTGGCTCATTTTGAGATGCTGTAACTACCATTTGGCACCAGCAGTCAAATCACATTGAAAATGACTTCGATCTTTTTGCCAGTGTGGTGATATCCAGCAGTGAATCTGGGAGGGTCATAAAGAATCCCATTAAGTGCCCAAGTCAACCTGCACAGTCATCCTTGCACGTCTGCAGAGATACCTTTGGTTTAAGAATTGTTGAAACCATTGGTCTCGAAAAACCTGTGAACAGGGACATCTGCCTGCATGTCTATCTCTCTGTTTCCTTGCTTGTCCATCTGATTGATTGTCTCTCTGCCTGTCTGTTGTATGTCTCTCTATCTTTCTGTCTGTTTCTCTGCCTGTCTGTCTGACTGTTTGGTTGTCTGTCTGTCTCTCTGTCTGTCTGTCTCTCAGTGTGCCTGTATGCCTCTCAGACTATCTCTGTGCCTGTGTCGGCCAGTCTGCCTGTATCTGTTGCATGTCTCACTGTCTGTCTGGTTGTCTCTCTGTCTCCCTACCTCATTCTGTTCATCAATTTAATTTCTCCAGGTCGCCATCCTTAGTAGAAAAAGAGCCACTCTGTGCTGACACGTCTCGATTTTGTATTTTCTTTTTTTTTGGAGAATATTGGAAGATATTACCTTTCAAGGATGTCCTCACTTCTGTTCTTATCACCATGGGGACTGTAATTCCAAAAATAATGAGGGCTGATTTATATTTCAAAGGCTCTTCAGTGTTAGCACTGAGACTGATGAGAGGCCGCGATAAAGCAGCTGATGAAGATCAAGGTGGAGGTCCTTTTTTTTCTACAGTGCACGTTCATGCCAGAACGGTTAAGTGATGGTGTTCAAAACAATAAAAGTTTCAGGACAGAATTACCTGAGAAACAATAAAATGACCTAGACACATTTATGCCTGATGTACACATTCATGCCACAGTGAGGGAACGTTACGTAAATGTTACACAAACTTTATGTAACACCTGAGAGAGCTACACTGGCCAGAAGTGCACCATCCACCCACCACATCCACTGTGTTCAAGAGAGGGAATCTGCTTCTTGTTCTCCTAGGAAGCCAGCTGCTTAAGCCCTCCCCCCCAGAGAGTTCATTCATTCATTCATGCGTTTTTGTTACGGAACAAGGTATTACGGCATCTCACACGTTCAAGGTGTTAAGGAAACTCACAATCCTTAACAGCTTGACTCATGTAAGGAAACATCATGCCTTTTCACACTTTACACCACAGATTTCCAGTAAAACTCCAGTTCATGCCTTCTCCAGGTGTTCTCTGATGACTCTGTGATTGTTGGATGCATTAGTGGAGAGCAGGAAGAGGAGTTCAGGAGTCTGGTGCAGAGATTTACGGAATGGTGCAAGGAGATCCACCTACAGCTAAAAAGGGGGTGTCAGTGGGGGACATATCCAGGGGTCACTGAAGCCTGTGATGATTCAGGGGGAGAGCTAGGAAATGCTACAGTGTTACAGAACCTGGGAGTCCACGTCAACAACAAGGTGAACTGGCAGTACAACATGAATGAACTTTACAAAAAAGGGCAGAGGAGAATGCTCTTTCTGAGATAACTGAGGTCCTTTAGTGTGTGTAGCAAACTGCTACACATGTTCTACCAGCCTGTAGTGGCCACCATCTTGACGTAGGCTTCGTTTTTTTCTGGGGAAACGACATGAAAAAGAAGGAGGAAGCTCAGCTGCACAGGATCATTAGGAAGGCCAGCTCCGTCACTGGTCTCCCACTGGAGTCACTGGAGGTTGTGATGTAGAGGGATTTGTGGGATAAATTACTCT
The DNA here is from genome assembly GCA_026776725.1 of Gnathonemus echidnorhynchus. Classification (NCBI taxonomy): domain Eukaryota; kingdom Metazoa; phylum Chordata; class Actinopteri; order Osteoglossiformes; family Mormyridae; genus Gnathonemus; species Gnathonemus echidnorhynchus. The sequence goes on along the minus strand of JAODJU010000002.1, from coordinate 21,509,362 downwards.
TCATCATGGAAACTGAGCCTCATCCCCTCAATAGGGAATTTATGAGGAGAAGTTCCCACAGCCAGAGACTCATTTTCCCCAAATGCAGAACTGAGCACTTTCATATCAGAAGATCTTTCATATCAACTGCTACTGTTTAACATGTTAAACTCTAGGCCTAATAACTGTTTGCTATGTATATATAAAATGGATGTATGTACAATATAATATCTACACTGTGTCATATACAGCAATTTTGCCTTTTTTGTTTGCCTTTTCTTTCCAACCAATAACACTGCACAATATTGAAAGTAATTGTATATATCAGCTGTAAAATGTTGATTTTTTTTTAGTTCCTATTTAGAGTATTTCATACATTTATCTTTCTTCCTAGTGTAACTGTTTTTTTGTCATCTTTATATCTGTATTCCTCCTGCTGCCCACCAAAGGGCATCAATAAAGTAAAGACAAAGTCTAAGTGCAAAAGGCTCACCCTGTATCTGGAACAACTGAGGGTTAAGGGCCTTGTTCAAGCACCTAAAGGTGAAATCACTCTGCTGACCTTGGGATTTGGACCTGTAGCCATCCGATCAACTGGAGCGTTGCGTCTAATTAGGCTTCTCCATTCTGCTCGGGGAGGGGAGGGGGGGCGGGTGGTTGTTCATGTCTGTGTCTTTGCAACCCTTTGATTGCTGTGAGCAGCCCCCATCCAGCAAGGAGAGGGTCCAGGAGATCAAAGGCTGTCTGGTCTTGACAGACCTCATGGAGAACACGACCCCCGTGCCATATGGGAAGCAAAGTGCAGGCAATAAAGACAGGATGCCAGGATGCTTTGTTGCTCACTGGAGATGCTGGATACGGACAGGCTGTGTTATTGTAACCCTAACCCCTCCTCTGCCAATATGGCATCGCATCTCCATTCACTGCCTGGTAAATACCTGTCTTGCTAACCAGCACTGGCTCAACCCATTTCAAGTGCGTAAGCAAATTTGATTAACCTAACTCTCATTTGTCATCTTCTGTCCCAAGTTGGTCAGATGGGCTGCCCCCTGGTGGTGCTTAGTTTGCTTACGCCTTAGGCCGGCCCTGGCACTAACTGTCATTCTGTCTCTCCAGCAGTTCTTTTCTTCATTAATCCTACTCCAGTCCACTCCACATGGTACAGGGTGCCGTATAAAAAAACATCTCAGGTCAGATTGAGATTGAGATTCTGGACACCCATCCAGGGTAGGTATTCAATTTTCTGTTTTTAGTGATGATCCTCATATCATCAGCAAGCCAGCGTTCCTCTCTGACTTTCATCACCTTTCGTTTTTCTTCTAGGTAACAGACCCTTTAAAGATCACCGCAATCAAGCGGCGCATTGCGGTTTTGCCACTGTGGCTATGAAACCTCGGCCGTGCATGTTTATGAGCAAGCGATCGAGCACGGCCGCATACACATGCACTTGGAACCGCACCCCCCCTCTGCGGTGCCCCCCCCCCACTGCCAGCGCATTGGGTGCAGTAACCAACTGCCATGCATCGCTCAGCGTAGTTTTGTTTCTGCCCTACTGCTCGGACTGAGGAAGGGCGGGGGGGGACAAAAACAGCAGTCAGAGGAATGATGGGAAAATCAGGCTCCAGAGAGCTCCGCCCCCTCATTACCAGGGCTCACTGGGATCACAAACATGGAAATCTGCGCCATCAGAAAAACAGATGCCTGCGTGCTGGACATTTCCAGACGAATGTCCCTGCCGTCCAAAATGGGGGCACTTTTCATCTCCTCCCGTCCTTATCGCATCACACTAATGGGACAGCGGGCGATATCTATTTCCTGACTGATAGGCCCCGCCCCCAGCCCTCTCGCTCCAAGCGCACATTAGCTATGCACGGCCAACCCTGGCAGCTCTCCAATCAAATAAGGCTAATGTGTGCTCCTCCCCCAAGCCTGAGTGATATATTTGAATGAGACTGGCACCCTCCCTCCCCCATATTGTTCTCCTGAGTATCCTGGCATGACAGATGCTACCACTAACGACTTGTGGGACCCAGGAAGTATAAACACCTGATCACTGAACTCACCTGGTAAAAACAATGAAAGAACTAATCTTTCCATTTAGCGGAGGCTTTCACCTAAAGCACCATACCTTTTCTGAGAAAGCGGGGTCACTCAGACCCCGTAGCAATGGGGAGTTAAGGCCCTTGCTCAGGGGCCCAACAGTAAAATCACGTTGCAGACCCTGGGATTTGAACCGATGACCTTCCGACCTTCCAGTCACAATCAGATTTCTAGTCATAGGCCCAACACTCAGGCTGCACACCATGTCATATGATTAGTCAAAGCCACGCACCGTAAACATTTATTGTCCATTAATTTATATTTTCCATATTTACAGCTGGGTAGTTTATTGGAGCAATGCAAATACTTTTGCCGGGATTCTGGGAATAAAACCAGCAACCTTCTGGGCAGCTCCTTAAGTGCTGTGCTACCTGCTGCTTATTGGTATGGACTAGACTAGGAGCCCACAGCAAGAGGAAGAAATGGTCCAGCAGCGGGAGCACAGACTCTATTCAAGGGTGACGGCAAACGGAGGCGTCACATTTGCATGTGAATACGGGAGGTTCCCTCCTGCGTGGGCGAGGGCGTCTCAAATGACATAAACAGGCCGACGGATATTCAGCATCTCCTCCCAAAGCTGGTGCAGAAACACATCATCCTGCAGTCCAGATGATCACCCACAACAAGGAAAACACAGGGTGGCTTCTGGCAGCCTAATAGGAAGCAATCAAAATGCATCGTCTGACACCAAAGTGCGGCCTTCCCAGGCATGGCGGGATTTTCCCGAGCAAGAAAGTTTTTATTCTGCTGTCTTTGATATGTAAATAAGCTCACTTCTCTTTGGTCTGGAGATGTTCATGCTTAACTTGGGTCTGATTGTCAATGAAAAACACAGTGAAAAATTTGATACGTTGAAGATGACATGATGAATACGTGGCATAGTGATGTGACAGTGACAATGTGACACAGTGAACATGTGACATGGTGACATTGTAATACGGTGAACGTGACAGTGATGATCTGATGCATTGAAGATGTGACAGTGACAATGCAACACAGTGAACATGTGACATGGTAATGATGTGATACAGTGAATGTGACTCAGTGATGATGTGACACAATGAAGACGTGACAGTGACAATGTGACAGTGAACATGTGACACTGAGGATGTGACACTGTGACAGTGACATGGTGATGGTGTGACACAGTCAACATGAGACATGGTAATATTGTAACACAGTGACGAAGTGACAGTGACCAAGTGACACAGTGATGATGCGACACTGTGAAGATGTGACAGTGAACATAGGACATGGTAACGATGTGAAACTGAACATAGTAAACAGTAACAATGTGACATGGTGACAGTGTGATACAGTGAACATGAGACATGATAATGATAAGAGATGGCGAATATATGAAATGGCAACAATGTCACATGCAGTGAACATGTGACACGGTGACAATGTGACATGGGGACAATGTGACACAGTGATAATGTGACATGGTGAACATATGACATGGTAACGATGTGACATGGCATATATGTGCGTTGGTGACAATGTGACACAGTGAAAACACAACATAGTAAGGATGTGAGACGGTTAACATATGACATGTGATACAATAAACATATGACACGGTGACGATGTGACACCGTGTGACACGACGAACATGTAACACAATAAGTGCAGTGTCTTTCTGCTCGTCGATGGGTCATAACGAAAGCTCCCACAGATCCAGCAGCTACTGACTTCCTCTGAATTGTCCGTGGTTTACTCAGAATGCAGACAATAACAATAACTGTGTAATCATAACAGTATATCACACCAGGGCTGCACCGTTTCAATCCAGCATAGCCAGAGAGATGAGTTTCTAGAGCTGATAAATAATTCAGACCGCAGTGCAGACGAGGACCATTAGAAGCATTTTATTTTTACCCGTCTAACCCAAGCTCTCCCGACTGAGGCGTGATATGTGCTGTTTTGATGCCTGCAGATGACGAGCTCGTTGTCCTTCACGGAGACGTAAACTTAGCATTTCCACCGATCAAACACAGACAGGCCAGCAGGATTTCCATCCAGTGCTTACTTCTGCAGCTTGTATAAATTATCATCCTTAATTTCAGGAACAGTTTAAAATCTGCCCAAAATTGTACCCTGACATTAAAAATAACCAAACCAAGAGGAAGGAGGCGGGCATTTATTAAATATCAAAACTATAATCTACAAAGCAGGGCTGAGGAAATTTAAGCACAAGCAGTGCAATTACTTGGAAGGGCAAGAGCAGGATGTATAATGTCCAAACTAGTGATTTGTTCTCAGAAAAGAAGCTTTGAAGATACATAATTTTACAAGATCCATATTTCTGCGGTCCCTCTTCGGTTGACCACAAAGCGTGATCAAGCAGGCAGTTAGCTTAGCGAATCGCCTGTCGAGTGTGCAGCCTGACTGAAATCTGATTGTGGCTGGAAGATCTAATCATTCTTCTGGAGAAGGACAGCTTTAAGTCCTCCGGGGATCTTGTCCTGGTTTGCACGTTCTGTGAAATGACTGGCTTCTCCAGGTGGTGCAAACTTCTCCTCAACGTGCAAGATAACAAACGCTCCTGGCAGACTGCTCGATAAGGCGTATTGGCTGTTCAGAGAAGTTCCTAATCCTCTCCTTAGACCTCTGGCTGGTCGGTGTGCCTCAGCTAGGAGGAGGCAGGTGTCGGGGGGTTTTATGCAGCTCTGGTCATCATATAAAGATGGTTGAGTTACATTAATAATGTGTTAAAAGTGAAGCATGATAAGACAGCAGGATATAACGGGTGCTGGAAAACAAAAGTAATCATGACATGTAAAGTTACCCAAAACTATTTAAAATTCCAGAGGAAATATTCTGTGCTAATTAAAAACAGAAAACCAAAGCCTAAGGAGACGGCATGTTCCTTAACAAATTTGCTTAAAAATGGAGATGTGACTGTAGAACGTGGAGTGGAGTTCAGTAGCAATGATCTATACTGGAAACCCTTTTCTGTCCACAGGCTATTTTTCTGCATTTCCATTTGTCTACATGATTCAAGATGTCTTATTGTATTTTAAGTAGAGAAGCCTGCATTTATGAGGCACTTTTAGGTACAATACAGATGAGATTCAAGGTCATACCTCAGGCTCATGCACTTGAAGATTGAATAAATCAATGTCCATTAGTTTTATAAAATCTATAAACCTAAAATAGACATTAAAAGTGATGTATGGTTAGGAAGCCATTTTCTTTCTTCATAGCTAAAGCAGCATCAGTGAAACATTCGGGCCTAAAGACAGTAGCTGGATCCATCGCATCGGCATAATTAGAGCGTTAAGTTTGACAAATGAACTACACTAAGCTAATTTTCTAAATTATTTTCCAAATTAGAAACAATGGTAATTGGAAGTGAACCAAGAGTGAGGGAAGATGTCTTTTTTTGTCTTTCGTTGCTCCTAGATCATGATAATATCCAGGGATAATACCCACAAGCTTGACCCTCTATTCTCTGTAGTTCAGACTCTGACAAGTGGCTGATTTGGATCTAAAAAATAAATCCCCAAAGAGTCTTGAAGGTATCTCCAAGTACCTTGAGATGAGATCTCCATAAGACCTCGACTACGTGTCCTCCTGGCCTCTGCTCAGCGTAACGTATCAGCCAAAAATCTTGGCTATACGGCTCGCTCATATCTCGATTGAAATCTCTTTATATGCTGATTTATCTCCAACTCCAATTTTCTGCAAAGCGGCTAAGAACACAGAGATCCTCTGCTGGGTTAGAAATCAGATACGCAGTGTTTCACCTGAGGAATACGCAAAGGCAATCTGACCAGCCAGCAGCAGTATGTTAACATTTATCTGAAATTCGCTTTGCTGTGTCTAATATTTCGAACTCATGCACTCAGTATCCGTCATGGGAGATACATTCAGTTTGCATTAGCGCTAGCATGCAGAACATGCACTGAGATCACGGCATACAAATATTATATAACAATAACCATAATAAATATATATGAAGGCTAGTGTTGTCTTGTGTCTGAAGTGGTGCTTCTCTCCATATGTTTGGCTGGTTCCCAGTTCCACACCATTTTTTTAAAGTGCTAAGCGATGTTTGTGTGATACAGTGAAAAATCCCCAGGAAGACAAGCCAGATCTTGCTTTTTAACCAGATGTCTGTTTTATCGAAGGCGTCAGGTTCACACACTAATCGCGCCAAGCTGATGAGCTCGAGGTAACGCAATAGCAGCAGCAGTGACTCAACTGCACATCTGCGCATTCAGATGACGGTATTTCCTTAACACTCTTACAGTGGCACCCGAAGGCACATTTTATGTCCTACAATATTCTTTGCTCAATAAAACTATTATAACTTTTAAGACAAAAGCATTTGAACTTTTAAGCTGTTCAATATTGTTAAGGATGTTATATTGAAGCTGGTGATTGTGTTATTGAGTTAGTCATCTATCATTTGAAGAAAGACCAGGGTGTCATTTATCGATTATTATTTTCCATATATAGCTATTGTTTGTTGCAGCAGATTTTACAATATTTTCAGAGTTTGCGTGCATGTGTGTGTCCTGCAAGGAAGCAGCATCTTTTCGGGGGGGGTTGCTCTGCCTGGGATGGGCTTTCCGACGGTCCACGTCCCTGTACTGGGTAAGTGGACGGAAGATGGATGAATTCTGAAAACGTAAAATCTAATAACACTTGGCCCCCCCTAGAAAAGGGAGCCCTATTGCTGACCAGGTATCCATGGGGTAGAGGGTTAGGGTTGGGGTCCTTTCAGCAAACCCACACACCTGGCTTCTCCTGTGAAGGCGACAGGGCTGCTGAATCTGGCCTGCACACTGTCACTGTCACCGTCATCGTGCCAATGACATTTCTTGCACCAATGCCATACAGCTTTTGCACCATGGTATGAAAGTTCCATTTTAGTACAGTTATATTTTTACATATATTTTTGCCAGTGTGGATGAGATTCCCTCCAACATTGCTGGACAAAATAAATTAAAACAGCTAACTGTCTGTAACCTTTCAAATGAATCAACACCTTATCGTGGTGGATGGGTTTGTGCACCTCTGATATCCTAGGCTCTCCCAAGGCACAGTGGTCCTAGTTGAGTGGGAAATGTGCAATTCATGTAGTCACATATGGAAGGTAACATAAATGACCATGTTGCCCCACCTGGAGTGGAGTCACCGCCCTGGAGCCAAGCCCTGGGGTGGGGGCTAGCAGGGAAGCATCTGGGAGCCAGGCCTCTACCATGGGGCCCACTGGACATAACCTGAAGTAATTACATGTGTCTGCCCTCCTATGGGCCCACCAACAACAGGGGTGGCTTTGGGGGTCGAGGTGCATTATAGATTGGGTGGAGCCTCGGCAGACCATCGCCGGCAGGCTCTAGAAAATGGAATATGACCTCCTTGCTGGGAAAGGAGCCTGAGCTGCTGTGAGAGGTAGACAGATACCGCCTAGATATAGTCGGGCGCACCTGCTAGTGCCTGTCAATCCCCAAACCCGCTGGTGGATAAAAGGAGCTGTCAGACTGAAGGAGGAGGACTACTGAGGTTGGTCAGCTTGTGGGACTCCTGAAGCAGCTGACGGATACCGACAGGTCAAGCGGAATGTGTCTTTGGCAGTTGCCGAAGCAAAAACTCAGGTGTGGGAGGAGTTTGATAAGGCATAAGAAGATTTTGGCACCGTCAGGCGATTAAGGAGGAGGAAGCAGGGTTTTACCCATGCTGTTTACAGCAGGGATGGAGAACTGTTGACCTGAAAGGGATAAAATCAAGCATTGGAAGGAGTACTTTGAGGACCTCCTGAATTACACTGTCAGCTTCCTTTGAAGGAAGTAGAGTTAGGAGACTCAGAGGAGGACTTATCCATAATTAGGGCTGAGGTCAATGAAGTAGTGTAAAACACTTCTGTGGTAAGGTTCTGGGGGTAGATGAGATTCACTCCCGAATGCTCTTGATGTTGTTTGGCTATCTTTGTTGACACCCCTCTTCAACATTGTGTGGAGGATGGGGACAGTGCCTTTACACTGGCAGATTGGGGGGGAGGGTGGTTCCAATCTTTAAGAAAGGGGACTGGAGGAAGTGCCCCAACTTCAGGGGGTCACATTCTTTAGCCCCCCTGGGAAGGTCTATGTCAGGGTACTGCAGAGAAGGGTCCGTCCGTTAGTCAAACCTCAAACTGAAAAAGAACAATGTGGATTCTGTCCTGGTGGTGGAACATGTGGACCAGCTCTTTACCCTCACAAGCATACTGGAGGGTTCATGGGAGTTTGCTCAGCCAGTCTACAGGTGTTCTTTAGACTTGGAAAAAGGATACAACTATGTCCCTTGGGGGTCCTGTGAGGTGCTTTGGGAGCACAGAGTACAGCAGTGTTTCCCAACCTTTTTCTACCACGTCACACCTTCCATAAGGCAACATTTTTCATCTGCTGTGCCGTGACGAGGTCTGTCGTTACAGTCCATTATGTCCCTGTATAACCAGAGTGGAGCGGACTTTGGTTCACACTGTCAGCAGTAAGTCAGACTCATTCCCAGTGGGTGCTGGATACCGCCAGGGCTGCCCATTGTCACCGATTCTGTTTATGAACTATATGGCCAGAATTTCTAGCCAAGGGGTGGAGGGGGTCCAGTTCAGTGACCTTGGGATCATGTCTTTGGTTTTTGCAGGTGATGTCCTGTAGGATTCATCAAGCTGTGACTTGCAGCATATGCACTGGGGCAGTTTGCAGCTGAGTGTGAAGCAGCCAAAAAAAGGATCAGCACTTCCTGATCTGAGGTCATGGCTCGCAACTGGAAAAGGGTGGATTGCCGTGTCCGGGTTGGTCATAAGTTATAACAACAAGTGGAGGAGTTTAAGTATCTTGTCTTGTTCATGAGTGAGGGAAGAAGAGAGTGGGAGATCGACAGGCAGATTTGTGCAGTATCAGCAGTTATACGGACGCTGTACCATTCCGTCATGGTAAAAAGAGAGCTGAGCCGGAAGGCAAAGCTATCAATTTACCAGTCAATCTACATTCCTACCTTCACCTATGGTTACAAGCTCTGGGTAGTTAGCAAAATAATCATGGATACAAACAGCAGAAAGGAGTTTCCATTGCGGAGTTTCTGGACTCAGCTGATGAGATGGAGTGTGGAGCTTAGATGTTTGGGTGAACCTCTGAGTGCCAGCCACTGCTCTCGATATTGAAAGGAGCCAGTTGAGGTGGTTCGGACATTTATCCAGGATGCCTACTGGGCAGCTCCATGGGGAGGTGTTTTTGGCCAACCGGGAGGAGACCCCGGGGCAGATCCAGTACACACTGGCAGGGGCAGATTAAGGTGTACAGAGGCCCCTAGGCTACAGTAGTCTGTGGCCCCCCCAACCCCGCCCCCCTATATTTTTTACTGGCCTATGGGGGCCCCCTTGCAGGCTGGCACATGTGGGGCCCCTAGGCTTAAGCCATATTTAGCCTGTGCGATGATCCGCCCCTGCACACTGGATTATATCTCTCTGTTGGCCTGGGAAGGTCTTGACAGGGGGAGCTGGAGATGATGGCTGGGGAGAGGGAGGTCTGGGCATCCTGCGACCCGACCCTGGATAAGCGGCAGAAAATAGAAATAAAACAATCTGCACCAGTAAGACATGCTTTTTTGTTCCATAATCTGACCGTTCTCTTATTTAGAAATATAAGGAGGAAACAGTTAAGTGGAAATTGCCTGCCTGTACCCGTTAGTCTGTGAAAGGGAAATATCTATTAACATTTAAGGGATTAAGGGATCCCCTTCTGGAGACCACCGTCTGACCAGCACAGCAGACTGCTCAAACATGTTACTGAAGAAACCACGACAGAGTCACTAAAAGGACTCAGAGCAGGATGTGAGTCCTTACCCACAATCCACTTTGCTGCTACAGACAGTCAGCCAGCTGAACTGGAGCCCAGAGGCCCAGTCTACCACAATGTGTCATCTATTGTTACACGTCAGAACATTACGTAACCCGCAGCATTAAACACTGTTAATTGAAAAAAAATCTGGTAATTGAATTGACAACATTTGCCCTAAAAAGACTAATAACATATGGCAACAGATAATGTAAATTGCAGGAGGTAGATTTGTCCCTGGAGAGCGTCGGCTATAGTGCTGTAGTGCAGAGGTGAAAAGGTGAGGTGCAAAAATGAGTAAAATCAGGCAACCTTAACCCCTACCCTGCCCTAACCTTGACTATAAGTAACAAAATAAAATTTAATTGCATGTACAATTGTTTTTTATGAGTGGAAAAATGTCCCCACAAGATTGAAATAACAGTTAATAAATAAATTCTTAACCACAGACGCACACACTCTCTCACACACACACAGACACACAGGTTTGTAATTATATCTTTGTGGGGACTCTCCATTCATTCCTATGGGAAAAACTCTAATCCCAACATGATGACCTTAACCCCTACCCAGCCATAACCTTAACCACAAGTAACCAAACTAAATACAAGGCTTGTGGCATTTCTACTTTTTTGATTGCATTCACAGATCTTTGTGAGGACCTGAAAAATGGTCCCCCCAAAATCAAAATAATAAGTTTGGTCCCCACAATGTAATATAAACATAATCCACACACACACTCACAGACACAGGCCATCCTTGGAACTGTTTGTTTCTTTTTTGGCTGGAATACTGTATATCATATATTCAGCCTGTCTTGTACGGTTAGAATTTATTGGGGACATAACTCATGCAGTACGGCACTCCCACCTGGACATACTTTAAACCAACATCATTAGTTATTTTATCATTACTTTAATTACAAAGAGGGATATCTGACTGCCTGCGTGCGGGTTTGTAAATAATAATTACACCCTGGCATACCTACAGCAGGTGTAGGCTGCTCTGACATGCCGAACACTGGAAACCAGTCAGATTCATTTCATATACAAAAAAAGCAAACCTGCTCTTACAGGCCTGTTTGCCTTGAGCAGGGGTCAGTTACCCCTGGAGTTCCAGATTTACTTCTGGTCCAAACAAATTCTACCCCAGCTCAAGGAAACAACCCTGGGTGTAACTGCGGTCTCTACCGGGAAAGATTTAAAAAAAAGAAATCCACAAGAGTTTCATCTGCGTGCGGTCGAAGATGAACAATTCAAAAGCACGTTGAGCAAATGTAAAACCATCTGAGAAGAATATAGACAATAGAATATAGAATATAGCTCCAATCAAACATCAACACATTAGTCAACCAAACTGGCAGAGGAATCAGAATCAGTTGAATGGACACGCTGTGGATGTATATCCCTGGGAACATGAACATGGGATGGTGGAAAATGCACTGAAAGAAAAACAGAGAAACAAAACAGGAACAAACCACAAGAGAAAGGAGCCACCAAAAGGATGAAGATAAAAATGTTTTTTAAATGGGGTTATTCTCTCTCTAGGAGGAACAGTGAACAGGAACCAGGTGGCAGACAGGAGGGAGAGAAGGGGGTTTTATCTGGGGCTGGGAGGAGAGTCGGAACTAACAAAATGGTGGTGGTGGTGGTGGTTCGAGGGGGGGGGGCAAAGCAGCCATTTTGGTGCAAGCACAGGAGGAGGTTTCTGATATAGCGTAATGAGTCACTGAAGGGCTAGAGCTAAGAGCTGGGCTGGCTTTCAGGGTGCGGCTGTGGTTTATGACGACAGGAACCAGGAGAGAGGCAAAAAGCAAGGGCAAGCAAGGCCGATATAGCAAAGATCAAATTAACTTATATAAAGAGAGTAGAAAGCATGGGCATGACATAGAGCAGGGGGGCACAGATTTAACAGCTTTAAAAACTAAAGATGTCTGTTCTGTGGTGTGTGACTTAACAGGTTAGGCCCATATATCTATTATCTGAAATTGTCTTAGTACATATATAGGTACAGGGTCCATCCTTGCATAATATTTGTACCAGAATCTTCTTTTGATGGATAAGAGTAATCACAGTTGTACCCCCCCACCCCAGGAAAAAAAAAATGTTGTAGGATGGACAACTGACCGTGTTCTCAGATCCCCAAATCACACTCTCACCTCTGTGTATGTTTGTCTTTCATTTCAGCCCCCCCAGCCCGGTTTCTTGCGGGCATAGCAGTTCCTCGTGGCACATTACGGACACCCCGGGATGCATGCCAGTATCGCCACACCTTCCTCTGATCACGCCGCTGCGCGTGTGGAACGTTAGTGCCTCTCAGTAATTAGCGGCCCTCTCGCTGCGTCCAGGAGCTCGGAACCCGAGTAAATAAGTCCATTTGTCACGCCGTGGCCGCGATAGCCAGCCCGAAGCCTGTCTATCCGAGGGTCGTCGAATTCATCAGCGGCGGTGCTGACTCACCGCCATGCATCATGCGCATAAAATAATTTACTTTTCTTAATATAACCGACATGAGAGTCGGGCATTTCGAGACCTTTTCTGGGAGGTATTGATGGGCGCGATGTCACATCGACACAGAGGGTCACGCTTCTGACCTGCATTTTCATATTTTCTAATCTATATTAAAGGCATGCAGAATGGCTCAGAAAACCTGTTAGTCTCAGAACTTTTTCCTAGCATGGAGTGTCTATGCGGTTTGCCAAAGCCTGCAGTCCTGCCTTCCTTTATCAATGGCCATCGGCTTTCTGAGCCTAGTAATCCAGGCGATTGAGATGCCATATCAATCAAGGGCAAAACTGGGGAAACTAACTGGACAGGCAAACAGGAAGTTGGGAGGCGTCCTTTACAGGAACAATGGTGGTGCTGGTTAAAAGACAGTATTGATCTCCCTGCTTGCCAGTGTCACAAAGGCACAGCGAGCCAAAGCAGAGAGTGCCCAGGGCCTCTGTCTCAACTTGTCCCCCCCGGTGGTGGGTTTGCTGTTTCACTGAAAAAGTTACTTCAGCCCCCCTCCGAGGGTAATGACTGATCATGACCAATGGAGGGCTCCCAAACCTCCGGGGTCCTGTATAAATGGATGGATGAGTGGCGGTGAAGACTACTGCTGCTCACTTATAAAATTGACCACTCCCCCAAATAAAATAAGTCCACACCCAGGCATGCAGACTAGAGAGAGAAAGAGAACCCCCCCCCATATGCAGGAGTAGTTGTTTCGGCTATTTGGATGCGGACATTGAGCATGAAGGGCCCATGAGGTCCATGTCCCATAATGAAACATCACTGCTGATCCATGCACATTTCATAGCGCCCCCCCCCCCCCCCCCCCCCCCCCCCCCCCCCCCCCCCCCCCCCCCCCCCCCCCCCCCACTGTGCCAGCTCAGAGCCATGACACCCGGCAGCTTGAAAGCCTGGCTACAGGCCCGTCAGTTTGTTACTGGAGGGGGGCATCCCATATGTTACCGTGGAGACTGGGAGAAATACTTGCTATACATAAAAAAAAAAAAGGAATCAACATATTTCTGTTTTGGTTCTGTGACATTTTTCCTTCAGTAGGAGACATTAACTTTGCTAGGAACACATATATTTACAAACATTTTAAATACATAACATATGGTACAGGTACATACCCTATGCCACCTGACATAATTTTTTGCCCCGAACATAAATCACAGTAGAATAAATGTAAGCAGCTTGAGATCTGAGATTAATTAGCCCTAATCATCAATTCTTAATCGGGGAGTGATAAAAGCAGAGGGCCCTGGGGAGACCCAAACCCCCCTCTCCCAATCCCCCCCCCCACCAATCTTCAGCCCTGAGAGGTGACCGGTAATTGGTTTTCATTTTATTATGAAATCCTTTCAATTTTTAATTGCGCCACACTGGCCAGCTTAATTACCGCCATGGTACTCTGAGTGGAGCCAGACCGCGGGTCGATGATTGGGGGGGGTGAGGCAGTGGGGGGCGGTCACTGAACAAGGAAAAGCACGGACCACGTGGGACAAGAAAGCAGCGTCGAATGATAATAAAATCCCATCTTAAAGGTGGCTTTCGAAAACAACTTATTACAGAACATGAGCGTGATTTTCCCAGGACACAGCAGGATCCCTTGTAAGACATTTAAACACAACTCCTCAAAATGTTACCTATTAAAAAGTTCTGCTCAGGTAAAGGTCTTGTAATGACTTTTGGGAGAGTAAGGATTGTTTAGGGATTTCTGCTGTGATGACTGCCAATCCTGTATTTACGGGGAGGTTGCACCCCTGTAAACGTGTCCAGACGGCAAATGGGAACTCCGGAGGAGGAGAGAAAACTCTTTATCACAGTGGGATGGACGTATCTCAATGGTGCCCCCTGACTAGCAGGCTGATGCCAACCCATTTTCAGGTAGGGTCAGGTGACACCACTTGCTCTGCCCTCTCCCAGATGTCTGTCTGGCAGAGTGAATATGAAGTTAATGAGAAGTGAAGTGGGGGAAACCCCATTACAAAAAGATGAGGGGGGTCACAGCATGGATAAAACAGGAAAACCGGAAAAGAAAAAAAAATAATCATTTGAAAGCAAAGTTCTCGTTTTGGCCAAACAACTGCAAAACAGACATTGATTGTCAATAACTGAGACAGAACCCTATTGATTTTTCTTGGAGCAAAAAGGGCACACTCTATCTTCTGTATCTCCTCCCGGTCATTGGTGAAGGAGGAGCCAGCTGCCAACAGGCCAGAGATGGTGGCATTTTTGAATAAAATATCTCTTTTCAGGATTAAATACTCTGTCACTACTTGTCAACATAAGAGCTTTTAGAAGATTGGGTCAGCATTACTACATTAATACAATAATCATTTGCGAAATCCTATAAAACTAAATTTACTGTGATTACACCACTCTTATCCATCAAAAAAGCCTGGTACAAATATTTTGCAAAGATGGACCCTGTGTGTGCACTATTCAGTCAATTTTCTGTCCTTATATCATATTTCATATTTTATTGTTTCATAATTCACCTGAAACCTAGCTTGTGTAAAAATATCATCATATTTAAGAGTATAAGGTCCAGGTTTATTTAGGCAGCATAGATTTGGTGCCAGAAATATCTCCTGCTTGTAACCTTAAGAGAAACTATTTCTCCGAATCCCACAGGTTAGAGATAAGCAGCAGGTGGGGATTTGATTTACGTGTCATTTGTGTGCTTTTGGAGGTGAAAACAAGTGACTCTTTAATTGCACGGTGGACTAATTGTCTGCAAGCTGGATAGAATCAGTAGATATCATTCTGAATGCTTCACCCAGTTTCACACGCAAAAACAGTGACATCGTTCCCACTCGTTTGCGTTTCCTTAAAAACACACAGCCCACATGAGATTTATCTTCATCACCTGTCATCCAAATACAGCCAGATATCTTTTGGGCACAGGGAGATTTTCTGCAGATAACAAGGCTTTATTTACTGACCGTAACCCAGCACGCCTGAAAAGAGCAACGATGTTTTCAGCTGTATTGAGCTCGCATTTGGCATTGCTATAATTATCATTGGCAAGCGACTCTTCTCTATGGCCAGTGGCTGGCACACCGTGGTCTGGACCAGGGCTGGGGAATCTTATCCGCATAGGGCCGGTGTGTATGCTGGTTTTTGGGATAACCTTTACCTGTTCTGTGCCCCTGTTGTATCTGTACACTCAACCTCCTTAGAGAAGTTAATGGTGGACAGTGAAATCCGACAGTGATCATGTGACCATGGTGGTCATGTGACTGTTGTCCAACCAATAGCTGACCTTCCTCCCATTTCTACCACTGTATGTGTGCATATAACATCACATGTGCTTTTGGAAGGAGGATATGTGTCACATGTGTATAGGACATGCGGACTCAAGCCCTAACTGTAAACAGCACAGAGCGGTAGATCCATTGCCAGGTGATTCAAAAAGTTAATTAACGAGGGTCATTTTGTGCTATTGTAAATGTGAGGAGGGGGGGGTTAAACCACATCCTTCATGCCACATTAGAACAGAAACAGGTAGCTGTTCACAGTGATCAGCATGGCTAACGGTCCGTGACATGCGTGTCCTCCGCCTCCTCCGATAATCCAGCGGAAGCACCAGTCTGATCCGCTCCACTGATCCGGGCCTGTGGATGCGGTCATTCCCTCCCTGCTCTGTCTGCAGCCAATGGGTCAATCAGCTGTAATAACTGACACCCGGTTTTCAGCAGAGCAGGAAGTCACGACTGTGAGACGCATCTCGGATTACATTC
>JAODJU010000002.1:21464312-21475940 GCA_026776725.1 Gnathonemus echidnorhynchus | reverse complement strand
CAGCCAATCAGTCCTCTAATTAGTAATCTAATTAGGGAGTTGCAGCAAAAACCCGCACACACACCGGCCCTTTGCGGCTAAGATTGGCTGCCCCTGATATAGTATTATATGTAGCACTGTGGTCCTGGAGGAACGTGTCTCATTTCACTATGTACTGTATTGTTGTATATGGTTGAAATGACAATAAAAGCCACTTGACTTGACTTGATCTACGTCATTCTTTTTGATAAGAAAATGTGCATCTTGTATAAGGGAGGCTCATCTTTGAGACTAACCTTGCAGGTGCTGGAGTCGTGATAAAGTACATTCACATTTATTTAGCAGAGACTTTCATCCAACATACATTTTTTGAGAAAGGAGGGTCAGACATTTCCTGGGGTGTCGTGGGCCTTGTTCAGGGGTCCAACAGAGAGTTCTCTCTGCTCACTCTGGGATCTGAGCCAAGGACCTTCTGATCACAGGCACACCGCCCCCTAACTATGCAATTTTATATTCTCTCTTCTCCTTTCAGTGGAGTCTATTCATAGCCAATCAAAATGAGAAATACATGATTAAACTAGCCTGTGGCTGACAGCCTTTCCGAAGAGTGATATAATTAGTTTTGCAAGTGGCTAATCTGTTGAGGGACATAGAACTGCCACTCTAAATTGTTAGGGGCCCAGTTTCTTTATGTGTAATTGAATTTTAATTTTCTTATAAGTATTTAGCATTTAAACTTTTTTAAACTTTCTTATTATTGCTTAAGGTCTCAATTTCCATGATAGGCAGACTGGAGCTTGGCCTAATTTTATTTTGTTACACATCCCTGTAGACAGTGGCAATGTTAATTTCTTAAAAAAAGCACTTTTCTACAATCGAGCCAGACTTCATTGTTCAGAGTCAAATCCCCCGTTCGTGTTTCCAATGGAAAAAGGTCCTTTGAAGTGAACTGCTCACAATGGTATTGATTGACTGAGTATAAATGACTGATCGGCATAGACACTGAACTCACCTGGAGACGGGGAAGTGTGGGTACGAGTGGTGTGTGGCTCAACAGGTTAGGTTGTTATACTCTTAATCAGAAGGTCACCAGTTCTAATCCAAGAACTGCCACAACGCTTTTACTGTTGGGGGCCCTGAACAAGGTCCTTAACCTCCAATTACTCCAGGGACTATCTGACCCTAATTTCACAACCATATATCCCATTGTATCTGCTAGCTCTAGTGCTAAATGTGCACTGTTGTAGACATTAAGAACAGAGCTGAAAATGGGTTTCCTACGTGCTGTTTGACCTCAAGTGGAGGTATCACATCTGCTATGGTCCTGGGAACAGCTCAGTAAGGGGACTGAGACAAACACGCTGCTAAAATTAGAATTAGGTGATCAGTGATCATTGTTGACACACCACAGCACACAGTGCACAGCAATGAAATATGTCCTCTGCATTGACGCATAAGTGTCATTGTGACATAGCAGGGGGCAGCTAATTCAGTGCCTGGGTCTGTAGGTCTTACTATAATTCAGCTATACTGCTAATGCAGGGTTGGTGAACCTGATCTATGAGCCATTGTGGGTGCAGAATTTTGCAGTGACCTATCAATCACCCAGTAATACAGCAGTTGGTCTCAACTCCCACTATTGGCTGATTGGCAGGTCATCCCAAAAAACCAGTACCCACAGTGGCTCTCCGTGGATCAGGTTCACCACCCCTGCGCTAGTGATTTAGTAAAAGCAACCTTCTTCAAGGTATTTCTGACACTTAGTTGATGTACCGCAGAGCTTGGGCCGATACAGTCCAGCTTAAATGTTTATCTCATTTGCATTTGCTTAATCAGCAGGCACTTTTGTCCAAAGCGACGAGCAAGTGAGGCAGACAATCCATCATAGGTGTATCACTGTCAGGGAGCATGCTTAGGTACCAGTGCTGCTGGACTGAGCTTCCAGTGCGTGACCAGTGACCAGTGCAAGGATAGTCATGGAAACAAGAGCTAAATGACACACCATTAGAAACACCAAAATAGGCAGATAAATAACATCAGGACCATCCAGCAGGAGCAACAACCTAAGTAGCGTGTAACCTGACATTAAATGCATGTGCAAATGCTTGTATTCATGCGACAGTATGCTCCTGCATACATAATATACTTTCCCTTTGCTGCAATGTACCCAACAATGCTAAATATATTATAAATATGGGAAATCTACATAGAAAAAACAGAGGCCAAAAAAATAGTGAACAGGAGGCTTTTTTTTGCTTTATGTGCCTAATTCTGTCTCACTAAATGGAAATTATTCCAATCGGTTGATCTTAGAAGCTTCTACCCACCACGGCTGCGGCAGCAGCTGTTTCTAAACTCGTCGCTCTTCCGGAGCATTCCCTGGGCTCTCTTTGAGAGCGTTATTTTTTTTTTTAACTGCGGCGTGAGCATAGAGCACGCTATTCCAGAGAGGTTTCAAACGAAACTTAAAATAAGTGCTTCGGGTCCATGAAAGAGAGCCGGACCTCATAAGGCAAGTCGCAGTTAATCCTCCTACATATTCCTGCCACTTCGGATTAAAATCGTACAGGAAATACCAGCGGGGTGGCATGACGTCTCAGTGGGTGACATTCTCCTCCTGGCCCCCGCTTGGTGTGTGCTCTGTGCGTGTGTGTTTGCATGTTTTCCTCGTGCTTGCTTATCTTCAAAGGAGACCCCCCCCCCCCCATCCCATAATCCATAGATATACAGATGTGTGAATGCACCCAGAGCGCATTACTGTCTGAGCCTGTGTGCGAGAGTACTTGCAGTGGACTGTCATCCTGTCCAGCTTGAATCCCATGCCCCCTGGTCCAGGCTCCCCCCCCCTCACCCTTCCCAGGGTAAGATTTTGCAGAAGATGAGGAGATGACTAGATTTAACAACGCAAACTTCACCTGGAATAAAAAAGAAACGCAGGCGAGGAATTTACTTATATTGGCAACAGCGAGTGGCTAAGATCCCCAGAGCTCACTGTGGTGCCATTTGTGGGGGCTCACACATCATTTCAGGGACCGGAATCGATACGGACGGGCAGGACGGCGGTGCGATTCTGCTCCATGCGGCACGTGGCGCGGCATGCGAGGGAGCCCTGTATGGTATGGCGCGGCATGCGAGGGAGCCCTCTATGGTATGGTGCGGCTTCCCTGACAAGAGCCCCATAGATTTATACCGCTACCCACTCTGATTGCCAGGACAGCATTTATATTCTCTCGGAAGCCCGAATCTGTGAAGAGCATGGCGTGGAAAAAAGGCTCTGTGGTTAATGGAGGAATCAACGAGGGCAGATGAAGTCTTACCGCTCATCTCTGATGGGAAGGAGGGAATGTACAAGGCCAGGAAGGGAAGGGCTACATCTATCTGAGTTAGGTTGTACTCCAAAGCATCATTGCCTCAATCTTAAATGAAAGGACACTTTATTTGCCATTTCTACACATATATAGATACATTGGAATACTTCTTTCATCTATGGTATCATGCTCCCCTTTGAAATAGACACACACATATAGAGGTGAGTTTGGGGCGTGCCATGCAGCCAGTGTCACTGGGTTAAAGAGCTCACTCAAGTGCCCCACAGAAATGTACAAAGGGATTTGAACCGCTGCTCTTCCGATCACAAGCATGGAGTTCTTAAGTCACTGAGCCACACACCACGCCACGTAACTGTGAATTGTAGTAGATTTAAACTCACCACTAATGGGATATTAGTATGTGCAACAGTCCTATAAAATACTGAGCAGTGATTTTTACAGCACAGAAATAACAGAAAATAAAGATTCAGTACTGACATGGAGACAGCGAGGGGATATTAAGCAGGCAGGCGTCCGGTTTAAAGGCAATTTTACACATTATGCTGCGTGATTTCCCAATTACATCACATCGCAGGAGTCGCTGTGAGGCCCATGCATATGGTAACAAACACTTCATTTGTGTGAAAGCGGCCATTTTTAAACATTTTCAGGCCGGACTTGCATAATGTTTAATGTTTTCAAAAAACACACCGCTCACTATAAAAGGCCTGTGAAATAGACTCCATTTAAATGGCTAAAAGCGGTTAATAAATTATTCTCTGGAATTCAGGATACTGACGCTGCGTAATAGCGGAGCGTTGAACTCCATCCACGCTGCACGCACTCAGGGGCGTTAGATGAGAGTGTAACAATGCCCCCCCTTGTAAATTATTCATGGCCTTTCTTGTGCACACGTACTCCGCTCTGAATAGGTGCCGATAGACTCGGACTTTATTAAATCTGTTCAGATGGCTCATGATTTTCCGGTGCCGCCGTCCGATGGACTCCTCTCTGCGGAGCGTATTATCTGAGACAGATCCGGGCCGGAAAGCCCTACTTCACGTTCGTTCCTATGTGGCGGATCAGGGAATTATACTCCCCTCTGATGCTGGGGTTCTGCTGTGTGGATTCTGCGGCGGATGAACCATTGGGCACACCCCCAAAGACGACCCACAGGGCGCTACCATCTGTCCAGGTAAACTTCTGATTGAGGCTGAGATGTCACCGTTTTAGCTAAAGGCTTGGGGGCCCATAGCGACGCCCCTAATTTACTTCCTTGTTTCTTTTCCAGGTTACGACGACCTCGACTATCACCTGTCACCTTTCGCTGACTCCGGCGCTGAATTTGATGGCTTCCACGGGTCCCGTGCACTCCCTCTGCAAGGCAAAGCCGCACAGCCGAATCGGTGACCGTGAACTGCCCTTCTGCAGCTGAGCCGTCAGGTATACGTGTCCGCCAGCGCCCCCCGATGGGCGCTTGGGTCATCCTGACCGTAACTCCATAAGTGCTTTTTGAAAAAGGACGGATGGTGTAACCGAACGTGCCACGAGGAGGGATTTCGAGGTGATAACTTCGTAAAACCCTCCTCCCAGTTTCCCATTACCCACCATCTTGTTGACCTAAGCCCTGTGCAGCGCAGATCAATAGCCGGTCACTCTCCTTGAATGTCCCTCGCCGTCCTGGGTGGGACGTCATCACCCAAAGCCGGGGATAGCACCCACTGCTGCTGCTCAGCATGCGGACACTTCCCTGGAACTTTCCACGATGGTGACTGCTGTATTGTGGCTATGGCTTTACCCCCCCCCCCCAGAACAGTGTTAACACTGCATCCATTGACAGAGCCGTTAAGACTGACTGTTATGGCTTACAGCACGGCGTCTGCCTCCTGTCAGAGCTGTGATGGGAATCTCCTTTAAAGCTCATCAAGGTAATACCTTGTTATGGCAGCTACATCACCATCACGCATAATTAATAACGGCGACTGTTACACACACACACACACCCACCCAACCCCCTCCTGGCTCGGATGCAAATGCTGTTTAAGAAGGTGAGGCCGCTAACAGAGGATTTCCTTTAATTACCACGTTTCACCATGCCTGTCGCTGATTCAGAGCGTCGTGACAGCCCAGTGCACCTGGGGAGGGAGTCGTTTTAAAAGTAAGTGCGACGGAGAGCTTCACCACTTCCAGCGAGAATCCGACCGTGTCCCTCATCCCATCCCTCTGCTTTGATGAAACGCTCCTTATCGGCACCGAGGCGGTGAGAGTCTCACCGACCAGCCGAGCGATCATTTTATAATAACAGATCTGCCCGATCAAGGCACCAACTTTAAATGTCCTTCGTTCAATTAAAATCTGGGAAAAAAAAAACAGTAGCCTGAGGATATCTTCGTTTGATAATTAACAAGAATAAAAAGAAAATGATAGACCATGACTGCAGAAAGTTATAATAGTTTAGTGTGAAATGGCAGGGTATCTACTG
Organism: Gnathonemus echidnorhynchus; assembly: GCA_026776725.1. NCBI lineage: Eukaryota > Metazoa > Chordata > Actinopteri > Osteoglossiformes > Mormyridae > Gnathonemus > Gnathonemus echidnorhynchus. The sequence continues at coordinate 21,470,171 of JAODJU010000002.1, read as the reverse complement.
CAGCAGGTAATGCAATGCTGAGGTCTGACACGCGAGTCGTAAGCGTGCCGTAAATTCAGTAGTGATGATTTCTGCTGCCCTATATTCATGGCTTGGCAGGGAAATGATGGGGGGGCGTGGCTGGGATACACTTGAGGACAAAGAGACACCCTAGGCAAGCTCAACTCCCCCCGTTAGAGACAAAGTGAAATGAACTTGAATAAACGAATGAATGCTACAGTTATATATCGCTTTTCAAGACACTCAAAGCGCTTTTACTGAACCATTGGGGAGCCACTTCAACCAGCACCACTGTGTAGCCCCCGCCTGGATGATGCAATGGCAGTCATTCCTCGCCAGTATGCGCACCACAAAATAGCTGAGGAGAGAATTTGCCAATTAGATATAGGGGGTGATTAGGAGGCTGGATTTGATAGGACCACAGGGGGAAATTTTGCCAGGATATCGGGGGACCACCCCCACTCCCTGCCCAGAGATCCTTTATGACCTCAGAGAGTCAGGACTTCGGTTTAATGTCTCATCCAAAGGACAGCACCTTTTTTACTGGACAGTGTCACTGGGGCATTGGGATCCAAACAGACCACAGGATAGGTGAACTGCACCAGCACCTCTTCCAGCAGCAACTTGGTTAGTCACAGTCCCCCCTCAGAAGATGGCACCTTAGGCGGCTGCCTGTCTCACCTTTTAGGTTGACTGGCACTGCCTGAGGATCCGCAACCCATCAGCCCCATTATGTCATTCTGTGAGGTTTACGTGAGACATATTGTTAAAGTGCTTGGTGCTGGTCTGACGATGGAGCCTGAACCTGCAGCAGGAGCACTGGCGCAGTGGGGCACCTGTTTTGTCACATTACAGGCTGGAGCGTGGAGCTCAGAGGTTATTTACAGGGGGGACAGGGTACCGTGTCACGATGCAGGTTAAATGGCAGCACCTTTAGCGCAAACAGAGCTTACAGCACTGATGAATAAGTAAATGCACCACAGCTAAACCACCATGATGGCTAAATAGTGCTTCTAGCCAATCACGGCTCCACATGGGTAGTGCAATTGGACCGTGGAGTAATGGCAGTCGTTAGCGAGACCAGGGCGCAACTGGGACGAATCTGTGTTTCCTAGAGCCACAGTCTGTTTGGTCGCCCTGGGTTATGGCTAATTAGCATGCATGTGCCTGTCTGTCCGTGAGCTGGGCGGCCATGACAATACGACACCACCACGACAGAACCGTCACGTGCACGAGGAGGTGAACTTTGGCACATGGAAAATCTACAGTGAAGAGACATGGCGGACATCTTGGGAGGTGAAGATCCTGCTCATTTTTTGGGAAGGTTGTTTGCTTTCAAGATTTCAGGATCCTCTACTTGAGGAACTGCCATTTTTAAACTACAAACAGATCCCTCCCTGGCTAAAGAAGCAAGCAATAGTCACAAGTTCCTGGGTAATTAGCATCTGAACAACAGGTACCCGAAGCCCCAGGTGTGTAGAAGTTCCCATGGAAAGAAAGTTTTCCAGGAGTGCAGTTAGCTGGCAAAAAAAAACAAAAAAAAAAACATTTCTTTGATAGTGATTGGACAGAAAAGCTTTGGAACAAAGGAGGCGGGATTATCTTGTGCTATCATTCGCTGACAAGCTTAATCCACTTAGCTATTTTTTCGAATCCTGCTGGGGCCAAACCAGCAGTGATTGACAGTATGCAGTAATCCCGCCCCCTGCGGCTGCAGACAGACACCCCTCGCCTCCGTCTGTGATGGATGACGGGAGGAGGTACATGCTGATTAGCCTGGCGAGTCACATGTTACAGACAAAAGTATAGCCATGTGCTGGTACCGTGGTAACACCATGGAACCACAGCCACGCTCACGGCACTCCTGAGATACCGTGCTTGGATGTGGTATTTCTGCGTTTGTTCCCATTAGATACCCGGCTTAAAGACGACAGCATCCCATCACTTCCCTGTAATACCACTCTGACCCTCGACGGCACTTGAATCCTTCAATCTTTCATCCTCGTCATCTCAGATCCATCAGCAGCATCTTAAATAACGTTCCCGGCTGGGCTGCTGGGATTGGAGGGCGGTTTGATCTCCAAGCTCGGTTCCAGGATTTCTGCGGCTTCCCCAGAGCAGTTTGGTACCCACCCATAATGTACAGAAGCTGGACACCTTCACGACTTTGCCCTCTGACCTTTGAGTCACATGACCAACTTTGTAATTAAACCATTCTGATGTTTTATTTAACGAGATCCATTTGTATTGTCATGAATTTTATTCTCAGGGGTCCAAGAGCAGATCCCCAATTGAAACCATGAGGTCAAAAATAGCCTTAATCATTAATTATTTGGGTACTTAATCACTATGCTGCCGACGTTTTCTAAATGTGTTTACTCTTGTTTATTCTAGTCTTCTTTTCCGGTGGAGTCCTGAGCGTGTAAATTGCCGGCTGACTTTAAGAATAATGACTTTCGGTAATTCGGTTAATTGCGAATGGGAGCATGCATCCCAAACGGATCTCAAGGTCTATGAACAGAACAGGGTCAGATAGACAGTCAAGGACTTTTCTGGAAAATGTTGTTTATTCTGGGTATTTTCTGCTCAAGATCCTTTATTTGCCTTTGGTACATCAGTACATGTGAATTCCTACTCGCGCCATCCAGGCAGTAACAGGATTAGACAGCACAAAATGAAACAAAGGCACTCAGCAGACATCAAAGCAGACATACAACTAGGACCTGCAAAGGTACGTATTTATGGGATAAATACGAAATAAACTTAAGAAACAGCCTAAAGAGAAAATATGGCTAAATAAAGTATAAATATGTGGAAAAAAAAACATAAAATAAATAAAAGAAATGGCTGAAACAATATTTTTGATTTATAGACATTGAAAACGCGTCTCCCGTTCTCTGACTCTTAAATGCAAAGCGAGTGCTCGCTGATGCAGAGGTAATCATAGCGGAGCGTGAGTCATTATTTCTTTAATTGCCCCCTCTTTTGGGGCAGAGACAGCCTCTATTACGTTGTGTTGATCGCTGGAAATTTTCAAGTCAGAGGTGTCACGCTAATTTAATTAGCTCCTCCGAAGCTGGGGGCAGCGGGGGAGGGACGGCAGCAAAATTATTTAATTGACTCCCAAGAAGAATCCGACTAAGAGGAGGAAAGACTCAGCTGATGTATGGCCCCGAAACTCAATTCATACCGAGTACAGCAACAGCAGTGGGCGTGCGGCACAAGGTACAACCTTCTCAGCGCAAACATCAGTGCGCTAAGAAACCAGAGATAGTTTTTTAATATTTTACGCAGTTATTTGGTCAGCAATGTGTTTGATCGCTTGTTTATTTTTGGTTAATAGGCCTACAGTATGTCTTGGTTTTGAAAACTTTTTTTTTTCTTTCTAGGATATTTAGTCTTTAATTATGAGAATTTAAATTTTTTGTTGCTGAATTTCTATGTATTTCCTACAGCAGTCCGGGCAGTAATTTCCCCAGCATTCTGTACACTATTACTGTACTATTTTTTGTACATTAATGTCTAAATGTCTTTCACTGTCTAAATATGTGACGGTTATAATAAACTGAACTAATGAGGGGAAGCCTGAAGTTTATTTAAGCAGGGGAGCCTCTGCCATTCCTTGTGGCTTCCCTGTGACGAGCGAAAAGCCCAACACAGAGAAGAACCGGCACACGTCTCCATCATTTTCTGCAGGCAGAGGCTGGGAGGCCACAGTCCATCTGAGCTGACAAGGAGTGGTAATGATTGTCGTTTGGAGATATTCCCCTAATCTCTGCTCCGCTTGATCTAACGAGGCTGGGTTTTTTCATCTCAGTATTCTCAGTGTATGTTGTCCAACAAAAAATGGGACATCCTCAAAAGTACGTATCCCCAAAGTCCGCCACGACGCTGTTTCTGCAACTTGGTCATTCTTCCTTGAAATGCCCTAGAAAATGTCTTGTAATGAACGGGGAGACATGATGAGTGATACATCTGTATTATTATTGTGTTATTGTTATAATTATGATTTTTTTTTTTGTAGAAAAGCAGCATCATGGTGTAAGACCTGAAATGGGGGCTTTGGAAGCTAAAGTTTTTTAGGCTTCCCTTGAGCTCTCTCTTAACTCATTTCCCATTGGCTGATTTATTACTTCATGTTGGAAAAAGGCAGGCTGTGATTGGTATAGAGCTCTAGTCCCACCCACTGTCTTTCAACGACTCATCACATGACTATCACTGTTTGAAAGGGGAAGGTAGGGAAAGGTCACTCGTATTCACCATCACGGAGTCCGTTTGAGTGAGAACATTTGAATGTCAGCGAAATAACTTCCTCCAAGGACAGGAAGTGTCTCTTGGAGCCATCTGCTTTGCCATTGGCTTAGGTGAGCTGCTCTACTTTTGAAACTAAGCAAAGTTTATTAATAAATATTGGCCAGTGGGTAGATTTCCAGACTAGTTCAAGTAACACGATTTTGTAAAAACTGCTATTACTGGCCGGTAACATGGGACATGAGTTATGAATGGATTCTGTGGAGAGCTGATCTCCAAAGGCCTCAATCCTGTAAGTCTGTAAGTCTTGAGAATGTGGTCCTTAGCAGGCCTGGGCGAGCTGAGGTAACCAGCTACGCTCGCCTGAATTGCCTGTACCTGGGAGATGGGAAAGGGTGTTTTATGTAAGGAGTTATCAAACGGAATCTGCCTTGAATGCGTCTGTGAAATCAGTGAGATGGGACTTGAAAAGTGAGACAAAACGACCTTTTTGTTTTGTTTTTTACCACATTCTCTGGCTTTAATATGACAGACATTTGGGGTGATGTCTAGGGCATGTTGCATATAATTCTACAGTTATGTCAGTTTTAAGCAATGAAGAGCGAATCCTGACGCTGCCTCTGAAGTGTCATTATTTCTGCTTTTCTTATGTGGGTGATTTTGGGTGAAGAGGCTTTCAGACCTGGGCAGCATGTGTCACGCAGGCACACGATAGCAAGAGTGACAGCAGACACATGTGCCACAGTGAGCTAAGGGTCATATGACAGCATATTTGTCAGTATCACAGAGACAGAATGATGGACACATGCCACAGGGATGGGGGGGGGTGGGGTTGGCTTATACTGTGTGTGGCAGGGGCTGTCACGTCAGCGACCCCACATGCAAATAGATGCTCTCCACGTGTTTACGGTGGATCGGCTCTTCGTATATTTAGCAGTCGTTTTCATCCAAAGCAATGCTGATTTTGTGAAAGCAGTGGCAGACAGTCACTGGGGTAGCTATGGGTTAAGATTATTGCTCACAGTGACATCACTCTAGTTACCCTGCGATTTGAACCAGTAACCTTCTAGTCATGGGCACGGCATTCCATCCCACTGAGCTCCACAGCGCCCCCTTCATGGGCCCGATTGCCCAGCCATCTTAAATTGGGTAAAATGACTTTGGCTGAGCAATTAAGTCAATGATTACACTCTCGGAAATAGACACATGGGATCCCTGCATGTATGAAATACACGCACGCGCACACGCACACTCCCAAATGCAAAAGCACACTCACAGACAGGTACACACCATTTCTCCCTTAGGCTGGATGATCAGGATGGAGATGCCACCTTTAATTACCTTTGCACTCTGTCATCTGCTGTACTGGCGACCGGCTGTGGGTGGGGATGGGGTGGAAGTGCTGGTTATGAAGGTTCTCCAGTCCTTCTCCAGGGGAGAGAGTGCTTCCTTCAATGGAACTGGTTCATCTGTCACATCACTGCAGGTGATGGCTTTCCTCATCTCCACTTCTTCCTCCTGCCGAGATGTCTCCTCCCCAGCAGGCACGACCTCCCCGTCACCAGGCCCTCCTCCCCCCATGGGAGAGCTTGCTGGAGGGTGACTCCC
>JAODJU010000002.1:21410620-21427578 GCA_026776725.1 Gnathonemus echidnorhynchus | reverse complement strand
ACTGCAATTAGCTATATCTATCTATCTATCTATCTATCTATCTATCTATCTATCTATCTATCTATCTATCTATCTATCTAGTCTTTTTTGCCAGCTCTGAAGGAGGCCTGCACACCTTTCGGACCTAGCTGCTGGGCTTGCATTGAGATTCTTACACAGCATTCGGCGTGAGGGTCAGTAGGTGAGATGTGGGGGTGCGTCTTCCCCTGCCCGGTAGGGATTCCCACATCCCACGCCTCCCCCTCTATGTCCAGCAGGGCGCCGTGGCAGGGAATGGGTGATTCACACTCAGGAACAATGTATTCACCAGATCTGTTAAGCACACCAGGATTTTTGTCTGTGTGTTACAATGTATGTGGCACAGAGCACAGACATATGGCATCGAATAGGTAGCATAAAATATACATGCAAAAGTATCACACCCACAAGTAATCACACCCACGAATAGGAGGCGAGGTCACCAGACCATGTGACTGACATGTCCGAATCTGGCCGATGTCTTCTTGTGTCTCAGTAAAAACCTACAGATATCTGCTGCTCTTCCCATTAAGTTTCCATTGACATCAGGCCAACACAATGGTTCAGGATGTACATTTTCCCCCAGGCAAACGGTTAGATTTATTTTATTTTAGTCGATGCTTTTATCCAAAGTGATGCACATTTCTGAGAAAGCAGTCAGTCCCTGGGGTTAAGGGTCTATATTAGCGGGAGAACATTTTAAACTGGATTTGAGAACATTTTAAACTGGATTTTTAAACTGGATTTGATCGTGAGATTCTCCAGGGAATGTCAGATATTAAGCTGATGTCTCGTTTGATGCTTTTAAATCACTGCAACGTCTCACAGTAGAGGCTTCATGGGCCCGTGGTCGCAGTGGCCGTTGCTTCCTCCCAGCTCTGCCTTCGTTTGCAGTGGCCCTCGTAGACACGCCATTGGTTCATGCCGCTGAGGACTCTGACAGCTAAAGATGGGGAATCGCCACGGGAACTGCAGTGCGCCAGTGAGTGCCAGTGTGGTGAACACGCCGGCATCCGCATGCCGCTGTGAGGAGTGTCTTTGCCAGATACTTTAGAGACGCATCACTGCAATGAAGATCTAATCAATCTTCACATTCTTTTTAGAAAAATCTATTATATACCCATTCCCAGGTTTGGTCACCTGATTTGCCTTATTTGTTTACTTGTACTGCCATATTTATTTAGCCTTTATGCAAATTCGCCATCACTGCAGACTTAAGAAGATGCCCCCTTCTTTTCTGGGAGGGGGGAGGAGCTAATCACAAACTGAAAGGCTTGGACCCCTGCCTCGGAGGTGGACCCCCCCAGATGTCTCAAACTGGCACTGCAGTGGTGAGTAAAGGAGAGAGACTATGCATCTATCAGCGAATGGAGAGGCGGCGACAGCATTGTGACGGGTCTTGAACCCATGTCTCGCCGGCGTAACAGACACATGTAAACCCCATCAGATTCCCCGTCGGAGGCAGATTCTCATTTAGATACATCCCTGCCAGAGATGCTGCCATACGTCATCAATGCAGTGATGAAGCAGGAAGCAGGAAGTGAATGACTGCTGTCGGGTCCCTAATGGAGAGAGTCTGTAACAGCGGGAAACAGGGCGATAAAGGCCCCCCAAGACCGGAGACTGGGGAGCTGGGCTGGGGGGGGGGGGGGGGGGGATGTGAACTTCTTCACTGCGATTGCATGTCACTCCCACGACAGACCATAATTAACCTCTCCTCAGCCTTGGCTTTTAGAGAGGACAAATGATGGGAATTATCATCATCACCATGGCTACAAGGCCAGTGCTCTGGTGTAGAGGAAGATGCAGCGATGAAGATCACGCTGCTGGTTTGGTCATCACTCTGGAGACGAAATATGAAAATAAGATACAATAAAGGCCAACAGAAATTAAACTGACTCTTCTTAATGACTGTCAATTATCATTTTTTTTTAATTAATATTATTAGTAGTACTTGTATCTGTAAGTGTAATTGTTGTTAAGTAACGATACTTTATGAATAATTACCATCAATAGTGTCAAGACCATCCTCATTGCAGACCGCCCAAGTGCTTCTTGAAAATTACTAATTTTGGCGAAGGGTAGGGGGGGGTCACACACACCACCCATGGCTCGTAATGGAGCTCAGATGGGCCCCTCAGCCACGGCCACTCAGAGACAAAGCATGACAGTGCTTTTTTATTCAGCTTTGGTACTAGATAAAAATATTGACCTAGATTGGTAATTAAGCATGTAAGTGGCCTTCGAGCGCCGCGGGCCGCCTGTGAAAGAGCCCGATAAACAAACAGGAACATTTCAATCCGCGCTTAATACCGTGGCAGAAACCAAATTGGAAATGCCTGCAGTTCTCATCAAAAAATGAGTGATGTGGCCCTTCCTTAATGTATGTGGGCCTGAATAAGAAGCTGCATCGGTGCAGTGATTAATGGCCATCAGACTGAACGCAGGAGCCCACGTAAAACACCTTTACCGCTATTCAGTCACGGCACAAGAGCCGTTTTTAACCAATAAAGGAACTTTTTCACTGAGCCAGACTGTCTTTCTGCCTCATTCCATAATACAATCATTAACTTTAAGCCTTCCTTTGTAGTTTTTTTTCCTAGTCATAATACAGTTGAAGAAGATGAATATGTGTTTTTTAAATTTTTTTATTTCACCAAGGTCAGAGAATATGGGAAACTCGCACAGCACCCCCTGTGACACTCAGCTATCTGAGCAATGGCAGAACACCTGATGCTCGGGTAACCACGGCAACGGCCATGCCGGCCAATGAGCTTGCGGGGAAAATCCTTTGGGCACAGGAGTGGGCGGCGAAGGCCGTCGAGGATGGTGATGGCGTGGGTCACAGGGCGCTCTGACGGAACGGACGATAAATCCGCTGCTCGTCAGACGGGCTTGCCCCGGGTAACTTCATTTCCACAGTTACTCAGAGATCGTCCATGGCCGGTTTACACTGACCTGTAAAAATGACCTGTACTGCTGCGTTGTGGTACATATATGACAGCGCCCCCTAGCAATTGACTTGGATTTTGCAATTTATTAGTCAGCATGTTCCGCATTTACAGACTGAGGAAAATTTATGCAATTCACTGACTATTAGTGTTTATTATTAGTAATCTTCTTTAAAGCAGGAACACACTGTGAAGAGTGTAATGGAAAATTAATCACAACGGCTCTGTTGACTGTTCCCGTAATTCTGATGTATAGTTTCTTAATAATGGGTTTTGGTGTCAAACGGTTATTAAGTACCTTTGAGAGTCCAGATTTATTTTACCAACTAAGGACTTTGTTTTCAATAATGACGCACATAATTAATCACTGTTTCGCTCTGAATTTTGTTTTTTTGTTCGTCAGGAGCCCAGAACGAGGTGACGATGGCTGCGTTACGCTTCCTGAGCCGTTGATCGCTGATTCCGGGGATCGACATCCAGCTCTGACGGCTGGATCCTCCATGCCAGCCACGCTCCAACAGCAGGTTCAAGCGATGGAGATGTTCCGGATCGTTCTCTTCTGTTTGTGTTGGTTACCTTGGAAACACGGCACATGTAGGTGTCCCCCAGTTAGTGAGTCATGCTGGGAAAAGGCCCATTTCACACTGCTGTTCCCTCACATCCTCATATTTCGCATTCTCTTTCCGGAGGAGACGTGGCAGACAATCTGCTGGTCCCCTCATCCTCGGACCTGAGGACATGGCGGAGAGCTCTGCCTCATATCCCTGCCTTTTTCAAGAGATGACCTATCATGCCGGTCGCTAATGAGGTCCACAATTCAAACCCACACAGCACTTCTCTGTAATTGGTGCTTTTTTCCAGCCAGACGGTCTCCTCCGGCAAGGAGCAGAGGGACAGGGTGCGCTTGGGGGGGGGGGGTAGAGGGAGCGGGGGAGGAGGGTGTGGACACCAACCCGAAAATCCAGGTCTCATCGTCTCACCGCTGACCCCTGCAGGCTGTTGTCATTGTACGGCGGCCACACGTATAATCAGGACCCCGAAAACAGGCCGCGAGTAATGGAGTATGATTACGGGAGGAAAACGCGTCAGTGCGCTCTCCACCTACGCACTGTAAACACAGAACCACCCGCATATTGCTGTATGGGCTCCGCTTTAATTAAAACAGGCAGGGGTGCCGCACATTAGCATTTATTAGTTTATCTGCCTCTTTGTTGATTGAATTACTCATCTGGGGTGTCTGACTTATTTCCTTCACTGGGCTATTCGATGTTATCCGCACGGCTAACAGGTCCTAAGCTCCCCCCAAAAAGCTTTGTGCATCCCCAACCGCTGGGGGCGGAGCCTAAACGCTCAGCACGGCGCGCTTCAGGCGGAGAGGAGTCCGAGGACGAGGTGTTCCGCCGTGCTCTGCCTCCTTACCATTTTCAGCCATTTGTCCAAAGAGACTGACAGGCCCCGAGCACAGAGGGACGGTGGGTGACAGTAAAATGACAGGGGACACTAAGCTCTGAAAGCAGTGGGGACAGCTGTCAGCTAAGTGCAGCCCCGGTACAGCCTACTTTAGGGTGATGTGCTGATATCCTAAAAAGTAATGGTACAGTAACCCTTAGAGATAAATATATATCTAATATCAAAATTCTTGAGTGAATATTATGCTTTCATCTTCTGCCCTGGGGAATCCTGGCCTTGCACGAGCCCCCAGAATGTACGCTTCACCTCCTGGGGAAACTCTCAAAGGATCTCAAACTCACATAGGATGGAAACAACAGACATATCCCAGAATACACCTTGGCCTTTCTGCTTTGACGAGGCCTGACACAGGCCTACTTTTGACACAGGCCTGCTTAAGGTAACATGGTTTATATAAATGCTGTAGAATGTTGGCAAACGTATTAGAGCTCTGACCCAAAGCCAGACCTCTGAGGTCTAAGATTGCAGTACCTTTCAGAGAAGCCTGTTTATATACTGTATGTACTGTATATAGGGTTTTTAAAAGCAGTAATCCTAGCTACAGAATTTATCGAAGAGTGCTTAAATCTTAGGGGTGACTCTGTGGACTGCATCATTGCTTCACACCTATAGGGTTGAGGGCAGGGGCAGATTAAGGTGTACAGAGGCCCCTAGGCTACAGTAGTCTGTGGGCCCCCCAACCCCGCTCCCCTATATTTTTTACTGGCCAATGGGGGGCCCCTTGCAGGCTGGCACACGTGGGGCCCCTAGGCTTAAGCCATATCTAGCCTGTGCGTTAATCCGCCCCTGGTTGAGGGTTTGAACCCTACCTTTCTTACACATGGATTTTGTGCGTATCGTGTGGATTTCCTCCAAGTCTGGTTTCCTCCCAAAAACCCACATTTAGGTTAAGTGGCATCTCTAAATTACCCATAGTCCCTGACTGAGTGCGTTTGTGCGGCCTGTGATGGACTGGCATCCCATGCAGGCTGCAGCCCAGCTGCCTGGGAGAGCTTCCAGACCACCTCCATCAGCATAAGTGGTTGGAAGATGGATGGATGGATGACTTTGGTGTTTATTTCCCCTTCAAGCTCGAACGTGCCTTCATTCTGGAGCCTAGATTTACACAGCCAGCACCTTTGTGTATAAAAAACCAGGCTGACATGAAGTGCGGCTCGTTTAAAATTCACTGCCTGTGCAGTCGCTTCCTCCAGCAGCAAGGATCTCATTGTATAAAAAAGTGAGGAGATATTGTGTGCAGCCTGCTCCGGTCCCTGTTATAATTGCTTATTATCCCCTTATTAGAGAATTGATAATGCTGCAGTTCCCTGCAATACTGCTATATTGGTTAAAATATTACGGGCCTGAATATTAGACCGTCTTTAAGGCTGAAATACTGAGGAAAATGTATATTAAACCTCACATTAAAGTGAAGTGGAACTCAGTCTCGCCTAAGTGGGCTCTCCATGCTGTCAGGAAAATTAGGAAGGGATGGGGTGGGGGGGTAAAACAGCTGGCCAGGACTGTGAGCTGGGGAGCAGACACACATCTCCTTCTTCCGCTACCTGAGTGGCACACATTCACTCACCTGGGGAGTGGGGGCGACTATACACAGCTCTCTCAATCCCACCCTGGCACCCGCACTCACTGGCCCCTCTGTCCCACTCTGTCACCCACACTCGCTGGCCCCTCTGTCCCACCCTGGCACCCACACACGCTGGCCCCTCTCTCCCACCCTGGCACCCACACACGCTGGCCCCTCTCTCCCACCCTGGCACCCACACTCGCTGGCCCCTCTGTCCCACCCTGGCACCCACCTGAACTGGCTCCTTTCGACGAGCAGGAGCAGCGGCTCTACTTAGTTCCTCCTGCATATTTGAGTTCCTCACCCTGAGGTTGAGCCCAAAACCCCACCACAGACCACTGATAGTACCTGCAATCTCATTGTTTTTAAATAATTTTTGGGGCAAGGAGATGCTTAAGGGGGGGACATAAATGCTGCAGCCATCTGAGATCCCCCCTGTAACGCGTCGCCCTGTCTGACACAGGGAACAATGTGCTCCGAGTCTGGCCACAGTGCGTCGATCCGTATGCTCCTCCTGTTTGCGCTCCAGTTGTGATTTAAAATTCTTATTAGTGGAAGAGATTACAGATTTTCTAATTGCCATGTGGCCCAAGCGCTAATTGGCGCTCAACTTGACACTGGGGTGACAGTGACGCTGCCATGGTGATGAAAGTTTTGACTTTGGGTGGCTGGGGGCTTGCTGATTAGAGACGTAGCCTACCTACAGTATAGAGATGGACTGAACAAGATGCATTACTGGGGGGCTTTACTGACTCTACTGGGGGGCTTACTGACTCTAAGCTGTATGCTTAGAGTCAATCCAATGGGCCAGACACTGTCCTCCTTGTACAGGAGTTGTATTGTATTTATGTTGTATTTATGAATAAAGACCAGGGGAGACTAAAAAGGCCATCTCTTCATATGTTGGTGTGTTTAAATTTTGGTCCTTTTTCCCCTTTTCATCAGCATTCTTTATACCTGTAAGTGTAACTGCGTCCTTATAACTGTGTTTACGTTTCCCCTGGACAGCGATTCAGACCGATGATACAGGCTGCACTCGAGGTGATTTCATCATGCTGTTTGCAGCCACGAGGTGAAGCGGCAATAAGGCTCGTCAGCAGAGTTGCGAAGGCTGGCCCTGAACTCCGGGCGATTAGCAATTACAGCGCGGCGGTGATCATCTCAGAGCTTCGGCCTGTGCGGCTTACGGCTGGCTCGGGGAGATTTGTTAGCCGTTACAGTTAAAGTCGCTAATATATTTTCTGGTCCGGGCCCAATTTTTTGCGTCGAGCAGCAACTATAATTTTAATTTTTACAGTTTGTGTGTAATTTAAGCTTTAAGTACAAAATTAAAATGCACTGAAATGGTAATAAAGCCCCCCCCCTCTTTTATTGCACTGAGTTATCATGCTTATTTGTGCACAGGAATAAAGGGAATTCCCATGAATTATAGCTGGATCCAGCACAGCTGTGCAGTGCAGCAGCCGCCCCCCCAAGGCAGCCCGGGCCCCTCGGTACTGGCCCACAGAGTCCGGCTACCATGTGGTGCCCCCCCTTCATTATACTGCCATTAAAAATTAAAGCAATAACCATAATAATAATGATACCTTTCTTTCCCCTGGTGGTTGCTATGGAAACCAGGTGAGGTTCTCCTTTTTTCCAAGACGCTGCCACCTGCTGGTCACCGGCTCTGTTCTCAGCTCAGCTAGCCCCTTGAGGGGGCAACTCGCTCAGCCCCTATAGGACCCCCCCCCATCCCCTGCCTATATAATTATTACTTTTCTGTGGACACTCAGGCCCTTTTCTGTTTTGTTCACAAGCTCGGGGGGGGGGGTTGCTCTTCTGCTCTTCTGACTTTTTGGAATAAGATGCTGAGAATCGGAGGATATATGAAGTGGCCCCTCCCAGCCCAGGCAGCGTAAACGCCCCCCCAGTGTGTCAGAGACTTACCAACTACCAGAGTAAGATAATCCAGCCCCTTCCTCTTCTGTTTGACATCCGCCTGTTCAGCCAGGAGCAGTTTTCTAACTGCACACCATGTGACCATGTGTGTCTCCACTGAGCAAGGCAGGTGGGAATGAGGGTTTTGGTCCACGGGGGGGGGGGGGGGGGGGGTCATCTGATTCCACCCCCCCACACACACGGCCTAGGATTAATTAGAATCAGATTTAAATATTTATACCCCGTGTCCCGACAGTGATCCTTTGAGGAAACCGGATCACCTGGTTCACAGAGGCACGATGACACCAAACATACCTGCTGACAACTTCAAGCTGTTTGGAAATTAATTAATTACCCTGGGGGGGCACTCTGTTAATATATAGATAGCCTGATTTGCTGCTGCTGAAGACGCCATTGAGACCTGTGATGGGGGGGCAGCGTAACCCAGCAATGAGGAGCACGTCCTGACCTCATGAATACGCGACATGTTCGGCCGCTACAAGAGGGCAGGAGTGGCCGTTTAACACGGATCAGCCGGTCCGTTTGCTCGCGATGAACGGAGCCGTCGAAGCGTGGGAGCGTGTCCACAGTCCATATGCTCCTGTCAGCTTCCGCGCCTCCTCCGCTCCTCCTCCGCGCCGTCAGGGGGCCGTTGCTCGCCATCCCGCTAATCTCCCCTCATACCGGGCCGTCACTGGCCACGGATGTTAAAGTCAGACTTTATAAAGTCCTTCCGTGAAAAAAAATAAAAGAGTTCTGAGGTTCCCTTCTGCCTCCAGAAGGTGATCCTTAAAGAAACTTTCAGTTTCTACCTTTTTACACAGTTATTTTAGCAGAAGAGCCCGAGTTAAATGCATTTCTCAAGGACACTGCAGCATGGCACCTCCAAGAATTTGAATTAACAGCCCTGGAGTGCCAGCTCCTTACCCACAATGCTCTCTGCTGTTCTAGTAGAACTGCTCATAAACTGGCATCACTGTGGCACCTCTGATCCAGAGACCACCTAGAGAAAATGTTCTATAAGTTGACATACCCGGTCCTTCGAAGGTTGAGAGGGTTTGGGTTCACCTCCATTTTCAGGCACTGAATGGGGGTAGGGGGCCATGTTTTTTTGTGCAGATCTAGTATTTATGTCTTTTTCCACAATTTAACTCAAACGAAAATATGAGGATTCATCTCCAAGGTGAGCTGTCAAATTAATCACTAAAGGAGACCCAGGAAGAGAAACAGAGCGAAAGAGGCCACCGAGATGAAACTGAGAAGCACAGGACATCGGCATATGGAGCAGCTCCCAGAATGCACTGGGGCACCAGTAAGGAAGAAGAGCGCGTCATTCCTCTAGCAGTTATGTTTAGCTGGTTGTAGCTGATCTGTGGATAATCGTGATTGCCGATTTGGATGTACCTCCCCTGCACAATACACCCTGTCAGGCAACAACGAAGCTGTTAATCATCATTAGATCTGGAATTTTATTCTAGAAGATCAACATTTAGCAATTCGGGAAGAGGATAGAGATACTTTATTAATCCCTATCGGGTAATTCTCTTTTAACGCTACCCCATCTCGCTCTCCACGAGACACACAGACACATATGCAGGTGCGAGCAAGCCAGCGGTCCCAGTGAAGGGGCTGCCACCTCACGGGACCCAGGGGGCTGGGGGTTAGGGGCTTTGCCCAAGGGCCTATAGACACACAGTTGCCCTGCCAAGGCAGGACACGAGCTGGAGACAGGAAATGTCATACAAGGAATTGTCACTTTGGGTCAAACTTCCACATAAATTATAATATACAGGAATGAAAAAAAATTATGTCTTTTCAACATATCTGTGTGTCTCTGGGCTTAATAATTAAAAGCCTTGGGTTACGTGATTCTTCCGCATCGATCTTTTGGTCCAGCCGTGGATAGAGGGAACGCCGCCCATGTGCAGTCAGAGTACCGCACGGCAAACCCTGGAAATCCCTCCTTCCAGCTCATTGCTACGGCAACACATGGCATCTGAATTATTCAGCAAAACCCACTGTTAAATTTTAACGGTGCTATTTCTGGTTTACTTATTTTTCTTGGCGTGCCAGTGTAAAACAGATATACCCTCTCCGCATAAACATGGGAAGAAAGGTCTCATTAAACGGCGATACACTTATTAGGCGCTGCCGTGCCACAAATTGCATAACTGTCAGGGCCTTGGAATAATTGAATATGAATGTGCTTGGGGTGAGAAACTCAGGAGAGTGGGTGGGAGGTGGGGGCTGTGTCTAATCAGAGTCCGTAAAGGGGAGGCTATTGTGAGGTGGGGGTCCGCTCTTTATATTCATGGCAGCCTCCTGAATCCCGCTCTGCTCTGCACGCTGATCCAGGTCGGGTTTCACATTTGCTCCACAATCTGGGTGTAAAACTGCTTGTGGTGTATGTGTTCAGAGGTGCCATAAAGTGTGTGTGTGTGGGGGGGGCAGTTAGGATGATTCCACGGGCCCCAGAGCAATGGGACCCCTAAAAAATTAGCACCATAAAATGATTGGTCTGTGATGGGGGCCCAATATGACATGCTTTCATGGTCCAAAATCTCTAATGACACCCCTGACTATCTGGATTTAAAATAAAGTGGCAGGAATCGGCCACAGGTGTGTGTTACGTTTACGCCCTGCTCCCCCCGGCTTCTTGTTAAGTGGGGGAAAGGGGTCCAGTCAGGTTATAAGAAAAGCATGACATTTGGGGAAAAAAAACATACCTCTAGTCGATAGAACAGAGAGGTCATGCCCTTTTTATGTATTTGAAAGCACAGCAACTGGGATAAATAAAATCCTGATTCAAGAATAGTTTACAGCGTCCTGTAACACGAATCTCACCAGCGGGGTATGGTCCTGATTCCCGATGTGCCCAGCTTACTGCCCTGGGGGCAGTTCACTGTCCACCAGGGGTCAGGAGCTGACAGGCTGGGCTGCGTTGGATAACTAAGCCTTGGGGGTCCCGATTCCTCCATAACCACACTGCAATTATTTAGCGGATCCTGGAGCAGTTAGGGGTTAAGGGCCAACGCTCAGGAGCCAAACAGCAAAAATCCCCCCGGTGACCGGGGGACTTGAACCTAGCACCCTCTGGTTAGACACAGCACCTAAGGTTCAGTTAGTGTGTAGGTCTTTAACCACTGAGCCAGATGCTGCTGCAGAACAAGGGGACGACCATTAGCTCAGCACCAGCCTGTGATCCTGCTCAGTCTATATTTTCACGTAATGAGCCACTGCACTGGAGCAGCAGTCTGCGTCCGTGTCAATTAACGCCAGGGAACACGGCACTTTAAGGTGAGATTATTACTGAGTGAGAGCACTGGCCTGAGAGTGTAAATACATGGGGCAGAGACACTGCACCCGCCTGCTAGGAAGGGGAAATTAACTGCAGGGAGCCCAATCCTGAGCCTCCCACCTTTTCCAGATAGTTCCGTAAATATTGTGGAGGAGAGGGGTTTAGAGCAGACCCTGTTCTGCTGTGCTAACAGATGTGGATCTCAAGAGCCCATTAAGGAGCTGATTCCCCGGCCCTAAATCAACTCTGTGGAAATCCACCCACGGCACCGTCAGGGCCTAATCGGTCGGAAGGTGGTGGGGGGGGGGGGGGGCGAGGCTTTCCTCAGAGTCCCCGAAATGACAGGTCCTTATTTCCTGGACGCTACTTAAATCAGTAAACCAGTAAGACTTCATGACGCTGCAGAGCATCTCGGCCACAGACCAGCATATCACACCATGTGTGACCAAAGCCGTTAAAAGATGGTCTACTAGTTTGATTATTGCAGAGAATGTAATTTACAGCAGTATGAATGGCGATTAAAACCCGCAGTCACTCGGACACAGACAGAATCCCTTAAGCACTGCGCCCCCTTTTGGTGCCTCTCTGTGTGTGTAATGGAGCAACGCCTGAGTAATTCACTTTGACCCAGAGCTTTACCACCTGCTGCGCTGAGGTCCCCGTGCTCACGAAGGAGCAGCTGCAACGATGTTTACGGCTAAACATCCAAGACGTCTCCCTCCACGCTTGAAGCCGCCCACTGAATGAGGTTGAGGTCTGTGTATCCCTCTCCTGAAGATCGCGGTGTCACGGCAGCGGGAATCAGACCGTGGTGCTCAGTCAGGGGTGAGAAGAACGGGCTGGATACTTCACACGCCCGCGTGTCTTTGCAGTCTGCTTGTCGGCTGCCCATCAGTCCAGATTCCACAAAAAAAATCCACCTCATATAACAGCTAATTCCTGGGGAATGTAGTCAGTATAACACATTTTTTCTGATTTTCTTCCCCCACTTACTGCAGCAGCAGCAGACTGAACACCAGAGGACTATATTCTGAACAGCCCCAGTGCAAAGCTTTAAATGGGAGGGGCGGGGGTTTAGACCACTGCCGCCGGCCAGTTACAGTACGTTCGTGTATTTCACAGAGTTGTAACGAAAGCAAAGGGGATTCTGGGCCTTGTGGCACCATCAAACTGATTTATGATAGGATGCTTTATTTGCCATTTGCAGTTGTCCTTTGGAAATGTGTTGGTTTTAATCCCGTTGTACTGTTCTTTGTAACACACACACACATATGCACACACGCACACACACATTTTGGTGTACCTATCAAAATGGGGACCTTCCACTCATTTTTAATCCCAATCACAACACCCATATCTTTAACCATAAGCAGCCAAACAGAATACGAGATATTTTTGAATTTTTGAGACTTTTATAAAATTGAAGTTACCCAAATGGCGACCAGAAAAAGTAAGGAAGTTTCAGGTTTTACCACATTAAATATTTTGGTCCCCAAATATAATCTGTGCAAACCCACACACACAATCACACAGTATCAGTCATCCGTCTACCTCCTCTGGGGCAATCAGACCTTGTTCAAGGGGCCAACAGCTGGGGCCCCAGGATACAAACCAGCGACTTTCCGATCACAGGCACAGAGCGCTAAAGACCGCCCCCCACTGGACTTATATACTGGAGGCACGGAACTCACTGTGTAGTGATACAGGCCCTGCTGTTCATGTGCTTCCCCATCCATCATCCGGCGTGAGGGCTGTGATACGCCCCCCAGCACTCTGCCATGCTTGGAGACTCGCCCCCGGGACCCCTACTGCCCGCTCTCTTCCAGAATTATGTCCATGTGCTTTCAGAAGGTGCAGGCAGCCGCCTTTCATCATTTAAAGGTCCGCAATTTGGCAGCAAGTCTCACGCTCTGCCATTATTGCTATTACTATTATTATTATTATTATTATTAGATAGTTTTCAGCAAAGTTTCACGCCTTCCCAGCACCACTAATCAAACACTCTTGAAAAGGTTACGTTCAAAGAGCATAAACAGGCCTACAAACATTTTTTGGCATGGCGGTCTACTGCGGTCTGTGATGGAGACAGGCCAAAGAGAATTCATTACCATTCACGTGGGCACCCCCACAGAGTAGCCTGAACCTCAACCACTGTTTCGTAAAGCTTCAAGCTGGCAGCTGAAAAAGTAACCACCAATAGCAATCAACAATACTGGCATGTGGCCAATAGAAAGCAGGGATGCTGCCAGGCAATGGCTGAAATAAGGCAGCTCAATTGATTGGTCAGCAGAAAATCTGGAGCAGTAAAGTTTGCAGTAGCGAATCACGTGCATCATTCTCCTTTTAAACAGGAAGCCACAGTAAGGCTGCATATTATTCATGCATATGACTATATTTTTTAAATTGATTTTTCATGTACTGTTTGGGGCATTCCATGATACTTATGAGAGAACAGGTGCAGGGAGGCTGAGTTCATTTGTCAGAGTGTGTTGGGGTGTTTCATTGCTTTGGTTTGTTTGTAGTTCACATGAGGCATTTTACCCAAAGAAAGGTGAAAGCTGGAGCCTCTTCTGGGAGCCCATTACAATGCTAAGCTTCCTGTCTCTGTATAGATACATACATCTACAGCACAGTGAGACAGGAAGCATATGGGTGTTTTTTATCACTGCTCCTCGCCTCAGATTCCCGTCCTGCACACAGCCGTGTTCGGGAGAGCATAGAGGGGGAATGTTTTTTTGTTTTTGTTTTGTTTTCTTTTTAGTTTCTTATAAGACAAGTTGAGCGGCGGAGGTATATTTTCAGACGCGCTGCCGTATCTCCTTTCAGGAATTTCTTTCATTTCCTCCCCAAAGCTCGTCTTGGCGTGATGACACACCTCTCTGTACTGCCGCTCCTTGTTTGGTTGCCTAATTAGAGCACATTGCAGCCTTCAGCCAGAGACCGATGCAAAAAAAATAAAATAAAAAAAATAAACTATATATATATATATATATATCCATTTTCTGTTGTGTATATATATATATATATATATATATATATATATATATATATACACAACACAAATTGGAGCCTACATGTGATGCATGAAGGGGGGGGGGGGGTGTGAGGTCCAGGCCCGTCCACATCCAGCCACAGCAAAATGACACCCCAAGTGGCTAACATTACACCCACCTGTTTGGGTGCACCGGTTTGGTTTACTTAGCAGGCAAAGTGCTGATGTGGTGGATGGATGGATACCTCAGCATCATGGCCAGACAGGAGGTTTGGATTGGCTGGGGGGGGGGGGTTAGGATGCCATGCCTATCATGAGAAGGTCATCAGATCAGGGTCAGCAGAGTAGAGTAATAGCACCATCGGACCCTTCACCCCCACCCCCCCCAGTTGCTCCAGGGACTGCTCCTCTGTACTGTCACTTGTATGTTACTTAAAAATGAAATAAACTATATGGACAAAAGTATTGGGACACTTACAGTACACCTACAGGAACACCCCACTCTAAATCCATGGGCATCAAAATGGAGCTGGTCCCCCTTTGCAGCTATAACAGCTGCCGATCTTCTTGGTAGGCTTTCCACAAGTCTATGGAGTGTGTCTCTGGTCAATTTTTGCCCATTCACCCAGAAGAACTTTTGAGGTCAGGCATTGATGTTAGATGTGAAGGCCTGGCTCACGTTCTAGTTCGACCCAAAGGTGTTTGATGGGGTTGAGGTCAGGACTCTGTGCAGGTCAGTCAAGTTCTTCCACACCAAACAAATCTAACCATGTCTTTATGGACCTTGCTTTATGCACTGGGGCACAGTCATGCCAGAACTGAAAAGGGCCTTCCCGAAACTGTTCCCACAAAGTTGGAAGCATAGAACCAAAATGTCTTCTTATGCTGAAGCATTTTAAGTTCCCATCACTGGAATTAAGGGGCCCAAACCATACCCTGAAAAATCAACCCCATACCATTACCCCCCCCACCAAATTTTACAGTTTGCAAAATGAAGTCAGGCAGGTAACGTTCTCCTGGCATCTGCCAAATTCACACTCCTCCATCAGACAGCCAGCCAGAGAAGCATGATTCGTCACTCCACAGAACATGTTTCCACTCCAATGTCCAATGACAGCAAGCTTTACACTACTGCATCCGACACTTGGCATTGTATTTGCTGTGAGGCTTGCATGCAGCTCCTCAGCCATGGAAGCCCATTCCAAGAAGCTCCCGGCGCACAGTTTTTATGCTGGTGTTAATGTCAGAGGAAGTTTGGAAGTTATTGAGTCAACAGAGCTTTGACGACTTTTACGCACTACACACCTCAGCACTTGGCAACCCTGCTCTGTTACTTTTAGCGGTTTGCTACTCTGTTTCTGAGTTTCTGCTCTTTCTGATTGCTTCCATTTGCAATAATGCCACAGTTGACCATGGAATATCTAGCAGGAATGAGCTGGTATTATTGTAAAGGTGGAATCCTATGATTGTACCAGGTTTGAATTCACTAAGCTCTTCAGAACAACCGATTCTGTCACAAATGTTAGTAAACCTGTCTGCATGGTGCTCGATTTTATACACCTGTGGCAAAGGATCTGAATTAAACACCTGAATTCCTGAATTCAATGATTAAGAGGTATGTCCATATAGTGTATAAAAGTCTGTTTTATCTAAAAAATGCCCCAGTTATTTAAATCACTTCTGTTCTATGGCCTGTATTAGCTGCTCGTCATTGGGTTGTTGCTCGATTCCCTGTCTCCAGGAGCTCCTCGATTTGGTCCCTGTGGAAAAAGTAGCCACAGGTGTGAATGTACCAAGCTGTCCTTCTGTAACTTTAATCCAATTATAACCGTTTGCTGTTAGCAAGCAACCTTGATGTAAAACACACAGCAGCCATGTTTAATTCCAAGGCTTGCACCCCCTGGATGTTCTGTACTGTTTTAAAATGCAATTTCTCATTTCTCTCGCTGTCCACCATACGTACGTTTCTCCGCCTCCACTCGATGTTTCAAGCCGGCGGAGAGAGGGATTAACACCTCATGGCCGTGGCTGGCCACTGAGTCCGAGGTCACTTTCAGACTCTTTTTCTGGGTGCCCGTCCTCTCCATTCAGGCGCCCGGCCGCCCGGTCCGCTGTGCCGCTTCACCAAACTCCGCCATGCTCCATTGCCTCCATTGCAGGCGAAATTCCGCCAGCTCAAATGTAACCTCCAAAAAAATCAATAGGATGAAGTAAATCTGACCCGCTTTGCTGCAGTTCACTGAGGCTTCAGGACCAATACGCTGAGAATATATTACCCAGCAAAATATATCCACGTGTGTAGCTCGGCAACAAGATAGAACAAATGAGTGCTAAATCAATCATCCCCTCCACCTGCAGGTAATTTATGGAGTTCGCACTCAAACAGAATCAGCATTTGCCATGTTTGTTCTTTAAATACTCCCAGTGCCATTAAGCACACAGTAAAACAGACATATCTCTCCCAGTTATCCCTCCTAGTACAGCGTGACCAGTTCTTCTCAGAAACACACTGGGCTCTCCTTCTTTTGCCCACGGAACGATTCATGATTCATTTAGACGTGGGGACCGAACGGATGAAATATTAAAGGTGTGTTCAACAGCTGTACCTTGGGATGAGGGATGGGGGTTTGGGGATATGAAATGCAATATGTTATGATCTGTTTGCTGGCCAAACTCATAAATGCATGGATCCTCCCCGCCGGGGTCCATTACTGCCAGCATGGTGTGGGGGGGGGGGGGGGGGGG
>JAODJU010000002.1:21386062-21410520 GCA_026776725.1 Gnathonemus echidnorhynchus | reverse complement strand
GGGTGGGGGGGGGGGGGGGGGGGGGGGGGGGATCTGTACTCAAGAGACTCACAAGATGGCACTGCGTGTCAGCTTGGGGGGGGGGGGAGTGGAGGGGTTGGCTCAAGCTGATACCAGTGTCAAGAGAAATTGTCGCCTGTCGTGTTGCATAAGCGAGGTACTGGCATGCTCAGGCGGGCTTTAAAAAAGCAGAAAGTACAGTGACTCTACCAGGGCCTCAACAGAGTCGAAAACTTTGATCAATAAAAAGTGCAGTGACTTACAGTGACTCAACAGAGACAGAAAGGCTGACTCATGGAAAGTTCAGTGACACTGGCAATGATTCAACAGAGACAAAACGGTTAAAGTGCAGTGACTCAACAGAGACAAAAATGTGAATGATGAAAATTGCAGTGACTCTGCCAGTGAACTCAGGCAAACATAATGATCCATAAAACATGAATCTGGCAATAATTCAAGAGACAAAAACTCTGACTCATGAAAAGTGAAGTGATTCTGGCAGGAACTTCATACATGTGATGCATATAGCTGATGTTGTGACTCTATGTGTCTCCTCTAATTAAGGGACTACATTGAAAATTCTTAATGATGGAGCTTGCAGTGACTCTGCTGTTGGACACTGTCATTCTAAGAACCTAACAGGCGTTGCCATAGTAACACAGCTAACTACCATACACATCACTATAGTAACACCCCACCGCTTGCTCTGAATATCTGTGACAATGTTTTTCTTCTATAGATGTGCTCTTCATTAGGAAAGCAGAAGCATGCTTAATATAGGCAGAACAGCACGGTGACTAATTAGCCGTAATGTGGCACTATGAACACCGGGGGCCTCCTGGACATTGTGTTTCCTGATAAGCAAACAAAACTCAGACAAAAACATCCCCTTTTCAGCCGCATACCTGTTAATGGCCTGTTGGTTATTCAGCTATACAGCTCATTTCATGGCTGTTTTATATTATGTCTGTTTTTAATCATGCAGCCACACTATTACACACACACACACACACACTCAAGTGTACCTGTATTAATATTGAGCAGTTTGATTATTACGCAGTGTGTAAATTCTCCCATGCTGCCCTGTTTTGCATGCCACAGCAGCTCACTGCTCACTGTCGTGAGGTAATTTAGTGCGAGTTCCTCATGCGATCACTCCTGCATTTGGCGGGGCCGCGCTGTGAATGTGCCGCGTTGTTCTGTTACGGATACGTCCATTTCCAAGGACACGGCCGTCTCACTGGCGACACAATAAGGAGAGCGGCGTCTCTAATCCTCATAAGTGATGAAATCGACAGAGGGGTTGAAGTTACTGCAGTAGAAGTGAGCGTGCCGGTAAAGGGAATTCTGGTGGAATCCCAGCATTGGGATTGGGAAGATCTTCCATGGTCTCGCTCTCGCACTACCAGGCAGGACTACAGTGGGTCAGGCCAGCACTGCCACACAGAAATCGTAGGCCCACAATAAAATTACTTCATCCAGGTACCCATTGCATGCAATCCCATCCACCTGGGCCCTCTCCTGCAGCCCTCCCGCCCCCCCGGCTGTACTTGGGTAAAGTAACCAGCCTGCTCACATTTTTGACATTAACATCAAGGTCTCGCTCCTGAAAAGTCCAGGAGCATGTGTGGGTGACTCACAGAGAGAGAGTAGTGCCTCAGTACCGTGGGCCGGAATATGAGAACCATTCCTGTAGTTTAAATAAACTCGCCGACGGTGGCGGCTCAGCTAATAAAAAGTTAAACAGCCCTCAGTTCGAGGCCTTCCGGAATACACCGTAGGTCTGCAGAAACGGTGCTCCTGTTTACACGCTGGATTTACAGAAGAGTGAAAGAGGAGGGTGAGTAAAGATCACAGCTGGCACACTGCTACAGAAAAGGGGCGGCTTCGTCTAAACGGCACCCTCGGAGCGCACCTTGGTGCCAAGCAAAATAGTAAACATCGCAAATCAGTGCTATCTACAATTTTCCTTATTTAGGAGCGCCGATGTAAACGTCAGGTTCATTTTTTTCTTTAGCAAGAAAAATCTTGAGCCAATACGGTAGAAAAATAGAGGAAAAAGACATGTCAAAGAGCGTACTTAAAGCCAGGGGAGGGAGAGAGGGTACTGAGACAGTGTCAGAAGTCTGAGATGAATGGCTCGCTGTACAGGATGCTGACTGACGTACTGTGGTGCTGAGAAGGAGTAAAGCAGAAAGGTGAGGACAGCGGCACTGAGCAGTAAATCGCAGCAGATGGCACGATCTCATCGCATGCCGACGATTTAACTCCATTAGCATGCAGATCTGGGGTATGTGATTCGGCGCATTTCCCGATGCATTTGGACTGTCAGCCAGGTGGGCTGCAATGTCGTTATGCCTATTATCTAAAAAAAGAGAGGATTAAAAGAGAAAAGGCATCTCTGATGCATGGTAGCTGCGCATGGTTGCTTTGGGCGTCACTGTAGTAATTGGTGTGGAAAACGGAGAATCCCTCAAGTTCAGGTTTTCATTTAAAAGCCAGCAACTTTCACATAACAATAAATAATAAAGCAACAGAAGAGAGAGTCAATGTGTTCTCTCCTCCGGGTTTTCTGGTTTCTGCTCGCAAAAACAAGCAGTTTAGGTGAACTGCTGGGTCTGAATTGCCTTTGTGTGTGTGTGTGTGTGTGTGTGTGTTTGCACTGTGATAGACAGACGTGCCATCCAGGGCCTCGTGCACTTTGTTTCCAGGGATAGGCTCCAGACACCCTTTGACCCCCTTCTGATCCCCCCCTACGGAAGTTGCAAAGGATGAATGGAAAAGATATGAATCCCTAAAACAATCCACCGTCGCAGTTAATAGGGCTTGGCAACACTGACCCTCCCACTGGTCATGACTGGCTGTTCTTCCTCAATAAACTTCTCAATAATACAGGGGAGGAGGAAAAAAAAAAAGACTCTGCAAGTTCCAGACTCTGCACCTTTGAAGCTAAGCTGTCGTGCAATTGGTGCATTCTCAGCATAAATTAACAGAAATCCAAGGTGGATGCTTATCAATAAAAGCCCGAGGCGGGCGAGGCTCTCACTCTAATCCTCTCTTGAAACTTTCAGTTTCACAAGATGGAAATGATGCAAAGTGCAGTGAGTCTGGCAGAAACCCCTTCCTGCTAACAGATAACCAATGCAGATTATCCAGCATAATCCCCCTTGGAAAGCAGAGGGCACAGGATGCCAGTCTGTCCCAGTATACCCACGACGGGCACCAATACATATGAATCCCATGTGGGAGGAGACACACAAACATATGAAGGATGTGCTGACATGGTCGGTGTGTGTCCGCAATGCCCCCCCGAGCAGAAATCAATTCTTTATCTGTGTTTGGCTTGTATACCATAATCACTGGATAATAACCGTCACACTGTATGTATAATTAAGCCACGGTGACACTTTTCCAGTTGATGGACCGGGATGCACCAGAGCAGCGGGTCCATGGTAGTGGAATTTACTCAGCCGGTGGGAAATCGGTGCCCATATCCAGAAGGTTGTGGGTTCGATTCCGGTGGCTAGTTGTGTAATCCTACTTGAGCAAGAGAAGCCCTTAAGCAACGCCCTTAAACCTAATTGCTCCGATCCACACTCGCTTCGGACAATAATATCCGCCGAATGAATGCATTTTTAAAAAAAAAAATTGTGGTTTCACTACATTTACCATGGACTCCCTGCCAAAGTCTTTGGGCAGCCTCCCCCTACACCTCAGTGCTCCTGAAGTACGGAAACAGCAGGCATCTACCCGGGGGCGTCCTGAGTGTGAGGGCTCGACCACACAGCTTTAAGCTCCCACATCGGTTTTCAAATCAGTTGCAGGATTAAATGAATAAGTATCTATCAATAAATAAACACACATGAATTACCAAGCACATAAATAAATGGATGATTGATTGAATGAATATAGGACAGTCAGGGAACATGTGACTCCTGGGAAATGGTTCTTTAACGACGGCTCAAGGGCTGTCTCATCCCCGTCGCATAAATTTCAGAATTCCTACTTTGCTCCTGATGTATTGGTTTCCAGAGAGGAGCAGAACTACTTATTTCAAATGCACACACTCACAAGTCGGTTTTAGATAGCCCCAACTCTGCAAACAACAAACGAAAGAATGGACAAAATGGGCTTCAAGCTTAATCTGGAGATATGCGATGGATCAAATCCCTCTGTCTCTCAAACACAAACTCACACGTAAACATACAAAAACGTGCAGTGCAAAGGCGACTTCAAAGGCCTTTTAAAGTTTTTCACTGCTACCATCCTCTATAAAACTACACAGTGCCTCAGCTTTGTTCTTCTCGACAGTGTGGCTGTGGTTTTTCCATACTTTTTTTTAACCTTATTATTTGGATTATGTCTGAAAGTTTAGAAAAGTACAACAGCTTTTCCCTAACCCAGTCCCTTCCCTCATGGGGTGGGGAATGGCTGTTGTACCTGTAATTCGTTTCCTGGGTGTCACTCTCAGCTGGTGCTGGGTGGGATACACATGCACAAGATCTTCTTCGGGGCGGGGGGGGGGGGGTATTCCCAATCCGGGCCGCCCCCCACGTGTAAATGAGCAAGCTTCCCAGCACAACCACCTCACACTCCGAGTATCCATCCGCCAAAACCAAAGCACCTTTTTAATTACGATTTATGGATTTATGAGCCAGTCGGAGGAACAAAACCATTAATAGGTCGTCTCTCACACACACACAAAAACTTAATTTAGTATATAAATTTAAAAACAGAGGGAGAATGGAAAGAGAACTTTTTCTGCCTTGATAATTGTTCTCAGAAAAATCTCTTTCAGAGGATGAGGATGATGCATCCTGCTCACGCTGCCCAGGAGCCCGGGGCTCTTGCAGGAGGCGGAGCTTCAGAGTCCCGTCCTTCACCTCTTTCATCTTCTTCCTCATCACCTATGACTTATTTAGCATTTTCAGAAGAGACACTAAATGACCCATGAATCCGCAAAATTGCCAGTTTTCCAGGTCACAGTGCCATAGCTTCTTATTACAGCCGCCCGCCCCCCCCCCCCCCCAACCCCGTGTAAATCCGACCTCTGTGATCCAGTCCGTTCGCAGCTCACAGGCCTAACAACCATACGTGCTTATTCTCTGCCTCCCACACTGAGCCAGATCCTTCCTGAAAAACACTTCAGGAAATACTTTCCCTGGTTTGTTGGCCACATCCAGAAAGGACCCAGAGAGACAGAGATGAATCTCATAGATCATTCATATCTTGTAACCATGGGCTTGATTGCATGACGCTATAAAAATATTTGACTGAATAAGAAGTTTCTGTGAAGGACTTTGGCGAGTTTTTGTACTTGGTTCCCCACAAAGTGCATTCTCAAAGCCCCGCCGTGTTATTAGATCCTACCAACACAGCTCTGCCGGCCTGGATGTCCATGATGCATGAAGCAGCCGACTCTGATGTGGACCGGACGCTACATGTCCCTGATGCATAGCGACGGAGTCGGGCTCTACAGCGAGAGGAGCCCCTAATAGCTCCATCTGGATGTTGCTCTGGTAATACTGGGAGTTTGCCCCGTTCCCTCACGGTTCACTGTGAAAGCGCAATGCACTGGGCTTCCACACTGCACCCTTTAAGCACCCTCATAAATCAGGAGCACCTTTCAGGCTAACATGAACTCCACGAGAGACAAAGTGGCCTGGCAACTTCTACACTAAAGCCGGTTATAGTCGACCAGCCACAAGCGAACACAGAGCAGCACCATGTCGGGTAATAAACACAAATGAACGAACTAGTCAGATCAGCCATTCTCTCATTTAAAGCACTTTCAGTTGATCAAACGGGAGGGATTTTCTTATTAACGTTATTCCCGGATATTTGTACCAATGCCTGCAAGAAATAAAATGGCCCTTCTGAGGATCCTTCACTTATTAATATGTTCATATTTTTGGCTGAAATCTCTAACCAGCTACCAGTAATTAAAAACGCCTTTTTATCTCAATGCCATTAGAATTTTATAATAATTTTCTTTGAATTGAATTCAGATCATGCCTTCCAGGAGTGCGGCTCTATGTGTGGATGTTAGAAGTAGGAATGTTAGCGCGAAATGTGACTTGGCCACACCCCACATTTGCATAGTAGAATGCTATGGCTGCTTCTAACTAGCAAGTACTGAACCAATAAGGCGTTTATCAGCCTTTATGTGCCTGTCAGGAACCTCGTTCGGAGGGGAAGGCGACATGGCCGTCTAAACGCAGCCATACTGTAAATGTTGACAGGCCAGGGAGCTTTGATAATGAGAGGCAGCTGGACCACTGGCTTGAAATCTTAGTCTGTGCTATCGGAGGCTCTCTACTTCACCGAGCACGGTTCAATCGGCACCCCCCCATCCAGAGGAACAGCCCTGCTGGACATACACTAATGGTCAAAATTGTGGAAACACCTGGCATATTTGACATTACGCTTTCAAAATGACTACACCAGCGGTGATGTTGATGAACAATCAAAGACAACTATCATAGAGTGGATGATTAAATAAGTAACTGGAGCGACAGTTGAACAAAGTCCTACAATATTGAAAAATTGGAAGTACCGTGTGTTTCAGGGGAGCGGAGGGTTGGAGTTGGAGTGTTCAAACATGACCTATGACCTTCGGTAATGTGCTGTGTCAACCCCCCCTCCATGCACTCCAAAAAGATAAGAGAGGAAACAAGAGAAGTGATGCGGGGGGGGGGGGGGTTTGGAAACACAGGCCTGCCCCGTCCTCACACAAACAGGCAGTGGTGAGTGTGTGACCAAGTAATAAATAAACTAACAGTATAAAGCATATGTTGAGTGTCCCTGGTCCCACCACACCCCCGCGACGCGCCGTCTGTGCCTGTCAGCTCATCTGAGGCATCCGACACCACCGGTCCATCCACTCCGAAGGCTGCTGCTGGCCGTCAGGACACTGGCACTGTACGATCTCCCCGCCCGGCCCCGACACTGCAGAGCACGGCCTCGCAGTGTGGCTTTGGGGGACACAGTCAGACGCGCAGTGCGACGCGGGCGTTTCATAGCACTTCAGCTGCAAACCTGAAAATAAACAGTGTGGAGACGCTAATCGGGGCCCGAATGGAGTTCCGCCCTGGAGGAACGGCGCCCAATCGCCCGTCTGTCACCGAAATTACTCCCTCTTCATTGTTTTTCACTTAAACACTATATTTTGCCTTTGGTGCTCAGCACAGTCATTATAGAGAAAAATAAAAATAAAAGCAGTCTGAGACAGAATCAGAAACCGTCCAGCAGCTGCCTATCACACACATTTCAATGGAGATAAACAGAAAAAAGCCACGCTTTTCTTAATAATAATTACTCACAATGCATGGGAAAGGCAGACTGGCAGATTCAGAAAAAGGAGTAGACTTTGCATTTGTACAGTAATGTCTATTATGCTAAATAGCTAGTAATCCACAGACTCAACCATGACTAATACAGTTCAAAAGTAAACCCACGTTCAGAGCCGGAGGCAGAGCAGAGCTCTGTGGAGTAACCAGTGCTGACATGCTGACGTTTCAATCAATCCGTCTGATACACTCCATTTTACACACAGGCGCCGCACGGCAGAGCAGTGCAGTCAGCTGCAGAAAGCGGAAATGGATGTTAAAAAATTAAACTGTTCCTCTGCTGCTCCAGAGGGATGCAAACAGGACTTGGGGGTGGGGGTAGGGGTGGGGGACCATTACTAGGGGAAGTTCATAGAACAAAACATACCAGGACAAAGGAAGGGTGGGGCAAGTGATGGCTACCCCAGGGCAGAGGAAAGTCGGGTGACAATGACATTAATTCACTTCCCTGTGCCTTTTTAACAACTGCATAAATTTGGGTTCTGTTGTTTTCCGCTTGGGACCCTGAACCCCCCCCCCCCCCCCCAATCCCCATATCCAGGTGTAGCCTTTTCCACAATCCCTGTGTGATTCTGCAAAATCACAGCAAACAGATCAGTGTGACACAGGACTTCAAGTATGTGGTGGGGATTTTGCAAAAAGCTTGGTCTTTACCAGTAGCTGAGAGACCCAAACATGCCAGCAAATCTCTGTGGCATAAAATCCTGTGGTATAAAATGTTGTTTTACACTATTCACCCATCCTAAAAGATCATAGGCTAATGGCCATTATCCAGTGAAATTTACTACCTACAGGTTAGTAATAGCCAAGCCCCTGGATTGGCCTGTGATATCTGTACCCGTCTCTGTTTCTGTCATACATTTCTCAGGTCTATACATCTTGTATCCTGATCTAAATTTAACAAAAAGGTAAGTAAACAAATGGACCACAAGTCCCACATGAGTCCTTTTAAAATGTTAAAAAAAGATCATCAGCTGTTACTAAAGTGATGCATAATTCTAAACTTGAAATTAATCAATATAAAGATGATGCACGATACACTTTAGTACTCTAGACAAAGCAATAATACTCCAGTCTCATAAACGCACAGTACAGAGCAATAATACTGCAACCTCATAAATGCACAGTACACTTTACTGTACAGAGCAATAATACTCCAACCTCATAAATGCACAGTACACTTTACTGTACAGAGCAATAATATCCCAACCTCATAAATGCACAGTAGTGTGAATATTGTTTAAGTGGGACAAAGGGTGAACTGGAACACTTCTATGTTTTATACTCTATATCTTTATGCCTCTATGGTCTATTAACTTACGTTCAGTTCTTGAACTTTTAATATTTTATTATTTTAAAGTGAGAAAGTAAAATTTCAAAAAAATTTCCCAGTTTACCAATATACACCCTGCACATTACTAAATGAACAGTACACTTTACTCGACAGAGTAACCTCATGAATGTAAACTTTACTGAACAGAACAATTCTGCACATTGCACTTTATTTTGACATTTTTCTGATTTCAGCCATTTTATTTATTTTTCACATATGTCTTTCCTAAATGTATATATGAAATAATTTAGCCGTATTTTCCGTTTAGGCCATATTGTCTGTTTGTTTCCTATTTATCCCAATAATACACACCTCTGCAGTGCCTAGTTATATGTTTACTTTGATGTATTGCGAGTGCCTTTGTTTTGTTTTGTGCTGTCTAATCCTGTTATATGTTACATGTTACTGACTGGATGCTGTGAGTAAGAATTCCTATGTATTGATGTGCAACAGGCAAACAAAAGATCTTGAATCTTGATGTAAGAGACTAATTTATCAGCAGTCATACTTTCCTGCAAACAAACGCGGAGTCTTCTGCAGCGTGATGTAACTACCTGGTGGCTGCACAGTTCGCTTCACTCAGAGAACAGCAGCTATGTTTTCAAACTTCTCAGCGGATATCAAGGCAGTAGTTTTAAAAAACAACTTTAAAACAAGAAAGTGTCAGAACTGCTATCATTGTCTGTCTAGAATGACATAAATTTTGGATTTTTATATTGTTTTTTATGATTTATTTTTTTTAGAGAGAAAAGTTGAAATCAGGATTAGGTACAACAGCAAGGTCTTTTACAAAAGTCTCGATGTGGAAGGTTCCCTTCTGTATTAACAGCAGGCCTGCTGTCACATCTCAAAGGGTTTTAGGACCCAGGCCAAGAATTTTATCAGTATCCATTAATGAGGAATTTGATAACATCCTCCGTTTTAATTTCTAAAGACTTGGTTCTAATCTAAATGCCACTATACATCTAAAAAAAAAAAGGTCTGCAAGATAATCGGGTGATTTTATAAGAACTGGCTTCTTCTGTGGCATCAGCGGTTTTGGTTGTGCTGAGGTCAAAGAGAAAAGTGCCAAGACCTGATCAGTATCGCAGAGAGTGCCGCCCTGGTGATGCAGGGAGATCTGACGCCTCGCTGAGATCTTTCATGCATATTATTGCAGTTGCAGAAGGAGATAATCTTATGATATTTCCTCTGCTGTGTTTGTAAAGAAACGAGGGTAAGTGATGGATTTATAGGTCCTGAAGCTGTTTGCATCTCAGTCTACATCTGATACCTGAGGGTAATATCCAAATGAGAGATTAAACCTGGCATCAAGACTTTATTAAAATTTCATAATTTTCATCTTAATAATTCTTAAAATACATTTTTGGCTTCTTTACCGGGTGTTGATTGAAAATGTGTTAGGAGGATGTATTCTGTAGATTGTAGTAATAGGGCCAACTTAAAAAAAGAAAAGAATTAAAAAAACAACAGGTTAATTAACCATGGAAATGTACAAGTTTACTAAGAAGCAAACAAACTCTGCTGGTTGTTGACCTGCAATAAAAGACTGTATGACTCACAGAGGTGTATGACATGTCTCTCGTTTATTATTATTATTATTATTATTAATAATAATAATAATAATAATAATAATAATATTGTTCGTATTATTATTGAATAATGATTTGCATTGAATCAGGGCCTTATTGCAGCCTGTCCCATACAATGACATTAAGAAAGCAGAGCATGATGTAAGCTAAATGTCATTTGTCACCTTCCTCGATGACGGCGACCTTTAACGACAGAAAAAATCCGAGAGAGGGGAAAAGAGAGGAAATAATGGATTCCTGAGCGTCTAAAAACAGGAATAAAATATAAACACACTCTTTGCCTCCATCGTTAACCAAAGGGCGCCAGACCAAGCATTTTCCCAAAAAAGCGAATCGCGCCTTGCGCTGGATGTGAAGCACAGCGCTATTACAGCCAACGACTGGCCTGAAATACAAAATAACAAATCAAGAGCAGGACCTTGACCCGCAGAGCAACGGCAAAATAAAGGAGTTAATGGAAATGTACCGAGCGGTAGAATGAATAAAATAGGAAAAGACGGCGTAGCAGGAGTGACGCAGCACTCCTGGAATGCGGCACCCGGCAAACTCAGCAGCCGTCTCGGAGACCGGGCCTTTATCGATCCCGGCGGCACACTGGACCTTCATTAGCTATTAGGCAGGTGTGTAAATGGACGGTCATGCCGAGCAACACGGCAAGGAGGCAAAAATATGCCCCCCCCCCTCCCCCTCCAGGGGGTCTGTGCTTTGGTTTTATTGCCGTCTGCCTTCGACAGGCCCGTCCATTCCAAATAAATTGCCTTTCACGGTCTTCGGGCCCTATATCCGGATTGTTCTCCGCAATAACAGGACCTAGCAAAACAGGAAGTGGTAGTCCTTTAACATTCACTGGAATAAAAAAAGGGGGGGGGGGGGGGGGGTTGTTTACAAATCTGGCCGCTCTCTCAGTTTCGCCAACCTGCCCGGCAGTGAGTTGTTAGCTGTTTCACTCGTTGGGGAAGATAAGTGGTGTTTGTCACTCATAATGCCTCCAATCAGCTTGTGTAATGTCCCTCTGTAGGAGAACATCAGCCATGCAGAAAGATACAGAAGGAGGACACACATAATTAAAACGCTATGGGATGAACGCCCTCGCTTTCCTCCATGGCCGCAGTTCGGAACACTGGGATCTCCATCTATCGCCTGTCACCTCGGAGATGGATTATGGCCTTAGACAAACAGAAACACACGCTTAAGGGTTAGCCGCCCTTGAATTTGGAAGATTTACCGGGTAAACCAGGCGTTTCACAGAACAAGCTGGCTATGCTTTAGAATGCTGCTTTAAATTGTGTGTCACTATGGATAAAATCATCAACCTAAAAGATATATCTGGTGCTGATGAACACAAGGCCAATAGGGACTGAGTAGAGGCTGTTTCTGGAAGATAATATTGACGGGTCAGCTGACAGACAGACTTGGAGAATGCAGTACTTTTACTGCTAACATTCTCATACATGTTTTTAGGTGGAGATTCTTGATGATTTATGAAAGTACAAAATAGATGACTCTTCTGCACTGCACACAGCACACATAAGAAAACAGGCACCTGCTCTGTTTATAGGTAACATCAGATCCTGGTGATTAGTTGCTCTACAGTAAGAAAGAAAAAAAAAAAAGCTTTGCGTAAAAGTCCAAGCACACATGCCAAAAGCAAGTTCGTCAGTTTAGACACCGGCTGGTACGAGTACATGAGGGTGAGGAGAACTTGACAGGAAATGATGTCATGTCAAGGTCAGTGGACTCTGCCCAACAGTGATGAACAGGCATGAAAATGTACTGCATCAGGCTTCTTCTTCCAGGCACTGAAGTGACACCGGAGCAAGCGGTGATTCCAGCAATGGGCTGGCTCTCTCACTCTCCTCTCCAATGGATTAGGTGTAATTTTATTTCTCATTCTTAGAAGCGGATTTAACTGCTGTGTTCCGACTGAGCTGTTAAAATAAAGTGGAAAATTAAAAAGTCCAAATACCTTTGTTTTCTTTTAAAAAGGTTATATATTCAAACTTTAAAAACTGCCAGAACAAAAGCTGACAGTAAATTAGATCTGTGTTTGCCAGATTTGATGGAAAACATCTGGATGACGTGAGATAGGAGGATGGACCTTGTTAGGGAGAGAGGTTTGCCAATCCGGGGAAGCTTTCGGAAAAGGGCACCCAGCAGGGAAACACAGCAGGGAATTGAGGTCTGCCGCTGTGAGACAAAAAATTTAAATGTGTTTGAAATGATCACTCGCTGTGCCAGTGATTGGATGGTTGCCGGTTCAAATCCCAGAGTTAGCAGAATGATGTCACCATTAGGACCTGGAACAAGGCCCCTAACTTCATCGCTCCAGGGATTGGCTGACCTGCTTTCTCAATAGTATGTCACTTTGGACAAAAGTGTCTGCTAAATAGACTTAACGTGTTGCTGAATGAAGGGCTTGTTTCATGACTTTGTCCCTCCCCAGGATCCTCCCATTTCACGCTATCTGCTTCATGCACCTCAGCGCCTCTCTCTGGACAGACTGGGAACACTGGTGGTAATACGACCTATCATTCAAGACTCTCTGCACCTTCTGACATAAAATGTTTAAGAAAGAAACTGACGGTAAACACAGGGCTTTTTAATGTCTCTGTTTACCAGCGAAGAAACGTCTATTTATTTGTTAACCGATGGCAGATATGAAGAGTGGGTAGTGAAAAGGCATCGTAAAGGGGAGTAAAAAGCACCCACCCAAGCTGAAACGATGAATAATTGAGATAGCAAAATGTCCTGCATCTTTGTTTCTATTCATTGCCTTCAATTTGTGTGCTAGAAGCTTTACCTAGACCCAACAAGCGCGACATCGGGGAGCTCAGAGCATGCAGGTCTAGGTTTCCTCACGGGACTGAGACCGCATGTGCCCTGTGGAAATCCCGCTGCTCTGCTCCCCATCACCATAGCTACAGCCCTTCATCTCTGCTGTAACCTAGAGGGACATCCTGGCTGTCCTGCCCGCCTTCTGCAGTGTTTCCGGAAGGCATCCCCCATATATGTGGTCATGTGATCAATGAGAAAAGTAGACTCATCCAACGAAACATGTGTGGGTTGTTTATTCTATTCTGTGCATTTATTAATTTATCAGGTGAAGTATCGCCCCAAGGGAGGGGGGTGGGCATCATAAGCTGCCCCAGCCTATGTGAAGGGTATGTGTGTGGGGGTGTTGAATGTTTTCCTGTGCACTCTGAGAACATCCGTCTTACTAGACCAACACATCCAGCTACACACTTCTGCTTCCCTGGCCTCTACAGCTAATAGATTTTTATTCTTTAAATTATTTGTCGCACGCCTGCAAACGAAGACGATCAATTTCATAATCCGTGTCATGACGAAATATATTGGAATCGATTTTGTTTTGTGAGTCCAGCCGTCTGTGTGAGGGCAGAAGAAAGTAGAGATCTGTCGCTCAATACATCACTCTGGAGTCGGTCGGGAGGAATGAAACGCTGACTGTCCGCTTTTGTGCGAAGCGGAGTCAGGAACGGCACCGTATTATGGGATAGCGCGTATGTGTCCCACGGTGTTTACCACCACCCGAACCACGCATCCACCCTTAATCCCCAACTGCCCTCACCTGCTTCATCAAATGGATATCGTTTTGGATAAAAGCATCTGAAAAATTTATTAATGTAAATGGTCTCCTTGACTTCTAGATCCCCCATCAAAGGAGCTGCTGTTCACCCATCGAAAAGACGTCAACATACAGCCCGATCCACAAAGGAAGCTGTGAAGTATGACATGGTGATCTCTCTGCGCAGCTCTGAGAAGATGATGATGGATTTGATGTTAACTGGAGCACTTCGTACACAGCTCTGTTCACGGTGACAATAAAACTCCCCCCCCCCCCCCCCCCCCAGGAAACAAACTTTGGTTCAAATTGACAGATTTCCTTAAAGAAGACCATCCTAAGCTCCTTTCATTACTGAGGGGTGTGGGCGGGAGATTTCTACCTTTTGTCCACAGGCACATGCTCTTGTTAAAGCCTGTGAAGAAGAAGCA
Source organism: Gnathonemus echidnorhynchus (assembly GCA_026776725.1). Classification (NCBI taxonomy): domain Eukaryota; kingdom Metazoa; phylum Chordata; class Actinopteri; order Osteoglossiformes; family Mormyridae; genus Gnathonemus; species Gnathonemus echidnorhynchus. The sequence goes on along the minus strand of JAODJU010000002.1, from coordinate 21,396,232 downwards.
ATGATTCGCAGATTGACGTTAATGAATCGCCCCCACAAGTCACCCCGTACCGCCCTTCGCTGGCACGATAGAGTCGGCGAGGGTGTCTCTTTGGAATGATCACCATCCGATCCTCTCCCAGAGGGACACGGGCCGGCTTGGGCTCATAAATATATATATATGTACTAATAACCTAAGGATATGGTGGGAGATGTGCAATGGTGTGAGCGTGTTTTCTGCCGGTACAGTGAGCCCCCGCTTGATTTCCCGGCCCCGTCAACACCTCGCTGCTCGGTCTGGTCTTTGCCCGCCAGCATAATTCCTCAGTCGTAATGAGTTTGTGGGTCATTCTCCATTTAGTATCTGGCTATTTCATTGACTTCTTGTTTTACTGATGCAGTGGAGGGGGGACTCCTGGAAAAACAGGAAAGGTACCAACAGGATACAGAGAACCCAGAGGGACTTCATAACTCCTTAACACCCTGATTTATGGACACCGGGGTTCCGGGAGGGGGCTGTACTTTCTCATGTCTAAGGCGAGCGCCACAATGCCCTTCACCAGGCTCCTTCCAGCTGACGTTCTTGTTCCGAATCTGTCTCTCGCGGTCAACAAGAGAAATGACGGATTAGTGAGAGCAGGCTGTGGGACGGGCAGCTGGGTGCTGAGCCGTCAGAATCAGCCAGAGCTGTGAAGGAGTGTCAGGTGCCGTGAGGTGACGACTGTGCGATAAAAGTATGTAATCACCTGTGCGGAGCGAGCAGCCACGGCCCCCTCCGGTGGGGGTCTTTAAATAGACACGTTGCCGTGCTGTGACAAGTGCACTATGCCCTTCGGTTTCCAAGGCGCCCCCATCGCCCCATCGAGTCCCGTTACATTTTTCTGCCTCGTCACCGGCATATTAGCGAGCCGCCGCACCTCACTGCCACTGTGGGGCGTCAGTGGGGGGGGGGGTCACAGTGTTTTTCCATCACGCATGCATTATGCGCTTAAGGCCTGTAGTTGGTGATGGCTCGCCCCATGTATAATCCTAATGCTGAACGGTATCATCTCATTAGGCCGCGTTCCAAAGCAATCAATGCCAATTAGTGGCTAACGTCCCACCCCCCCAGCACAAGGGAGCGGAGTTCTCAGTGGGTGGCGGGGGCGTCACCTGCCTGCCACACTAACTGATTAGCTCAATGCTAGTACCCCCCCCCCCACCCCCTCGAGACTTGAATGCTCTGTTTCCTCCAGTCGGACAGGGTCAAATTTGTGTTTGTGATTCTGCCACTGACTTCGTTAGACAGGGAGGAAGTCATTGAACTTCCTGAGCCAGAAATGCATTGTGGGGGCACACACCTTTCATTGAATGCACATCGTCTCACTCAGTTTCGAGTTTTCAATTCTTCCCCGGTCTGCCGGAGGGTCACATCACACCCAGGGTTCATGACATTTACGCCCAGCACCAGAAGTCGTTTATGAGACTCCAATCAGGAAGGGAACACATCACATTCACACAGTACAGCCGAATTGGACGGACTGCGTGCCCTGTCCCCGACCCCGGGGGAGATAAAAGACTGTTTTTCCATGTCCCTGTGAAGCTGTTCCTTAGGTGCGAATCTCCTGCTGATTTCAGGAAATTAGTCTAGAAGAGAGTTTGTACACATGCTGGAAAAATATAAAGCATCTGTGGCTTATTTATGCCGGTTAATTTACAAAAGGTTGATAGTGTTAAGCATTATTAGATACTGTAAGAGAATTAAAGAGGCTGATTAATTACGGGCTCTTTGCGAGGTTATGAGGGCCTTCGATGGGGTATACTTCACTGTGGTCTCTGTCAGTAGCTCAGTAGCATGCGCCATTCATTTTTACTCTGCTGAATCCCCCTCAGCGTGCTCTCAGTAGTATCCATCGCTTTCTACATTATGCCGAATTAACGCCCCTCCTTGTTTCCTCAGTCGTGTGCCAAATGGGGCTGGTCGTATGGGTGCGGATGTGTGTGACGCCCCCCGGGGCAGACAACGAGGGAGCAAGTGAGTGATGATGCGACAGGCTGAGGGCTAATCCCATTGGACGAGGGACACGGTCGAACGGACCCCTCACTGGGAGTAATGAAATGCCATTGGTCACAAACGGCTGCAAATGTGCCAATATTGGATTTTCTAGCTTCGGGGGCACAGGGGGCATCTGTCTTAATCAGCTTTGCTTTCTTTCTGAAAGGGACGCATTTTTTATCCTGCCGAGGCAGAGCGGAACTGTGGCGGGAATGCCGAAGTGATGAGGGGGGGTCACCAGGGACGGATTTATGGAAATGTAGGCATTCGATAGGATGACATACGGCAGCCGAGCAGAGCTGCCATCGTGCGGACGTGCATCCCCCCCCCCCACAGGACCCCCCATGCTGAGTCTAAATCAAGTAGGCAAGCACAGGTTTGAATTCTATGAAAAATAGCAAGAAGCATTTTGTAGAAGAGAGGCCATTTATACAGGTACAGTACATTACTTTCCTTTTTAAAACACACATGCAGAGGTGCAAGTGAAGCTGGGGGATTTGAACTAGCAACCTTCTGATCACAGGCACAGAGGTCGTAACCACTGAGCCACACAGCACCCCCCACTTTTAAACTTTCCCTCTGCACTCATTTAAAAAATTAAATAAATAACTAAATGATGTCAGAATGATTCATACATGAAAAACCATACTGTCGCCGCAGAGTGGATCAGTAAACCTCTAGAGAGATCTATTTGAGGCAGCACAGGCAGACTCTGCCAGCTAATCTGGGAGTTTAGGGAGAAAGACTCAGGACAGTGGGCATGTGATCCGAACTCCGCCGACGCCTGTCGGTTCTGGAGCACAAAGACGACAGTCTGGCATTACTCAGAGGAGGAGCGACTCTCCGTCGTTTAAAGCAGTGTTTCTCAACCCGGTCCTCGGGGACCCGGTCCACGTATTTGGTCTCTCCCAGATAATCGATAACACAGAATTTCTGGTTCAGGTGTGTCGGGAGCTGAGAGAGAACAAAAACATGGACTGTCTGGGGGTCCCCGGGGACCGGGTTGAGAAAAAATGCTTTAAAGGAATCTCCTGATAGCGCTGTTGCCGATGCAGAAGCCTTGGCCCTACAGCCATTCCTCAATTAGGCTGAGTAAAGCTTGGACGGCTGGATCCGCCTTACAGAACTCCGCCATCTTCCTGCGCTGTGTTCCGAAGAAAAAGCCTCGCGCCACACCAAATTGGCACTAATGCATTTTTAAACAATGCTAATCGCTGACATTATAACCCTCTCCCCTCGTCGACTCGGCACAGACTCACAGCACCGCAGCAAGTGGCAAAGCCCAGGGAGCAACATGCACCTGGTGTTGCTCTTTTAGCGGTACAGTACGCGACCTGTCCGCCTTCCGGCGACTTCTATCAATCCCATCAGGTCCACCCAGCCCCATTAGTGAGGCGTTTGTCACGTAAGACCAGAGGGCGACATTCTCGTGATTGCTTTACCCCGAAATCCTCAAATAACACCGTGATCCTTGTCCTTGGCCAGTGTCCTTACAATCGGACTGCATTTGAGTAACCAGGTTTAAAAATGACTCTCCCCTCGGACTTGATATATTTTCTGTGCACTGTGGCCGGCTCCTGCGATCTCGGCTGCAATGCCGTGCTCATCTATCACCACCGTGTCGCAGCTGATGGCTCTGTTTCTGCCTTTGAGTCTCTTTCCCGTGGCCCCCACAGGCAGTCAAGCTCACTACCTGCAGAAGGGGCCCCATCTGCCTGCTGTCCGCAGCTTATGTGGAGGGGCAGGCCGGAAATGCCGCTAGGAAGAAGCAAGAATTTAAACAGCCACATCTTTACCCGAGACTGCACTGCTTTCCCTTCCTCTCTTCTCCTCCACCTCCATGGGTGTTACAGAGCATTACCGGATGAGACTGCTGCTCCAAGGCTTCGTGATGCGGGAACACACAAACCACGGGATGTTTAAAGTAAGAAGTAAAAACCAGAAGTATTCTTCATAAAGTCCACCTTGTAATATTCAGGCAATAGCATTGAATTCATTTGATTTGCTATCAGGCATTTATGTGGATACCAATAAACGGTTTTATTTGGTTGCTGGGGGTCCTAAAACACAAACAGAAAAAAAGCAGCCTCGGTGTGTGTTGGCACCTGTTTTTATTAAAATTAGCAAACAAGTGAGTAAATAAGGCACATCTCCTCTTTGTTTTCCGTCCCTGTGCACCATTCCAGCCCTCTGTGCCTTCCTTTTTCTGTTCCTGGTCTCGCTTGTCCTTATTGCAGTGACGTAAGCCTTGCACAAAACCGTGAGGAAACTCTGTGTCCCAAAGAGGATGATGGCGAGGTCATTCTGGGCCGTGTTTGTCTGCTGCTTTGCACGTGGTACAGCAGGATGGAGCTTTCAGACTGAGGATGATTCCTAATAACATAGCAAAATACAGCGTTATCAACTTACATAGTTGGAACTATGGAACTGAAAGGTTCCAGCTATGTAAGCTGCTAACAGGAGCCGATTGAGGGAGGGGCAGACTGTGCTAATCTCCCCATATCCATTCAAAAAGAATGAGAAGACATGCAGAGGAGACAGACCTTATCGGACATAATCTACAGAGCACAGCCTGCAAGCGCGATTAAGCATCAGACGCGGCCGGGCAGACAGGAAGCGATAACAGCAGACATCACCTCTCCGGTAAATCTTCATCGTTGCGGGGTGATGCGAAAATGACTGGCACATTAGCGGACGAAGCAGTACACAGACATCGTGGGGACCTGCTGTGCACATTAAGACTTAAACCGCATTTCACGAGGATTATTTTACCAATTTATAGAGGAGAGACTCTCGTTGTGACCTGCATTCAACATCGAGTTGCCTGCCCTTCAGCCTGTATGTTTAGTGACATTAAACCTGTAAGCTGCATTTTATTGTCGCATGTGTTTATGCACGATACAATGCAATGGAGGGAGAGGTGCAGGTTAGATACTGTAGCTAAAATGTCTGCTGATGGCTCACGTGAACAAACACTCCCGAGCTCTGTGATTTTTTTATTTTATTTGTATTTTATTGATACAGTTGAGGAAAATGGCACCCAGCTGGAATGACTAGTGAGGGGAGTTTATTGTTCATGGTGCCAGGACGAGCAGCGTTAAAGGTTAATTCTGTGAGGGAATAAGGAAGTAAATCTCCTGGTACATGAATCTGCCCCCCCCCCAGTACTGGAACACACTGCTAGGAATTCCATCTGATAGAAGCTTCTCCAGAACAAACACCACTCTAATGGAGGGTAGGCACCCTCTTTTTTGGTGAACGATTTCCACGATGGCGCACTTCAAACGTCACTTATATGACTCTCTCTGGGATCCCAGATCAAGCACCATCTTTTCTGCGTGTTTGATGTGTGTTTGATACGTGTGTGTGTGTGTGTGTGGTATCACGTGTGATGCTACTTGGCACCGCTGCGACTTTGTGTGAGCAAGCGACTGTTTAATTGCCTCTCCTGATCTATTGACTCTTTCTGTGGTTTATGTTTCCAGGCGATCGTTCTGCAAGTGAGTCGATGAAGAATTTGAGCAGGCAAGAGTATTTTTCTTGGGTGGGATAACAGGAAGCGAAGCAGAAAGAAGGTGAAAGGCAATCGCTGGAGGAAAGGACAGCGCCATTGTTTACCACCACTCAAACCATGCATTTCTGTGGGGCCCCTGAGGTTTGGGTCCCCTGTAGGCCACAAACAGTCACTACACTAAATATTAAATAAACACTTATCTTATTAAGGAGATGCTGAAGCACATTGTTCTGCTAACCAGCTAGTTAGCTACCATCTGACTCCGCTTATTTAGTTTTTGAAAGGTGTGAGTGAGAGGGGGTGAATTTTTGTGTGGGGGCCCCAAACCCCAAACCGCAGGGTAATGAAATATGTATAAGGACCCCAGAGTATCGAGGGCCCAGAACATTCTGGTGACCCCTTGGCTCGGAGAGACAGTGACGCTCACGCAGATAAAGATGCACTTCTGGAAATGACCAGGAAGTGCGGTAGAGATGTAGGGATGGATGACAGAATCGGATTGGGATGAATAAAACTGAAAACATATCCAGTGACGACAGAGACGGATGCAGGGGCCGGAAAGCATCATGATGCAGTATCCCCCCCCCCCCACACACACACGCACACACATTTCCTGCACTTTAGAGCTACCGGGACACATGCGGTATGATTTGATTTCACCTCCCGGCTCTTGTTCTGGGGGGACAGATCGAAGCTTTTTTGTTCCTGTGTTTTCATCCCCAATCGCTGAGCTCCATCCTCGGGCCAAGCGCATCCGCTGGGTGTAAATATAGCCTCCGACATTTTGGGGCTGAATAAGTGGTGGGGATGAGGGGGGGGGTGGAGAAGGATAAAAAAAACAAAAGGAAGGGGTCAAGAAAAACTCAGAAATCAACAGAATGGTCGTATTCGCAGGTCAGGGGGTGAGCAGAGTCGCAGGGGGAAATTCAGCGTTTGATCAGCTAAAGCGTTTGGGGGTTGGGATGGAGGGTCGATGGAGCGGGCCGTGGGTGTTTTTAGAAGCCGCTTAGTCACAAATGTGCTGGCTGCACAGCTTATTTCCCTCCGAGCCTGACAGCTCAGCAGGCGGAGAGCTTCGCTGGCGGTTCTGCATCCCCAGACGGAGGCTGGCCTGCGGTCGCCATCCCCACGGTCCCCATCGCCTCCTCCTGGCCATCGCTCGGTCGTGGCTCGTGCAGCAGACCCCCACTCTCTGGCGGGTTCAAACAGACGGGTCCTACACTCCTGGGAACCTGCGGTACAGATGCTGATCCAGCCGGGTCTGAGATTCAACGGCGCTGTATGCTCAGCGATTCAGCTTTCCGTTAATTAACATTAGGGAGCGAAATACTGTATATCTAGGCCTTCTGTTATATAGAAAATGGATATTTAGGAATAGAAAAATTTTGCTTCACATAAGCTACGTTATTATTATTACATTATTATTATTATGTTATTATTATTATTATTTTATTATTATTATCATTACTACATTTCTAGATAACAAATTCATTACACAATATCATTAGGAAGTATGTTTGAGATTTAAGAGAATACTGTCTATTATTGGAGTCAGAAAAGTTCAGCATTTTCAAAAGGCCTAATGGAACTGTGTGTGGCGGGGGGGTTGTCAATGGGGGCCCCGAGAGGACCCATGAATGAAATGCTAATGAATCCCTGGCTATTGCAAAATTACAGTAGAACGGGCAACAGCAGACAGCTTCTAATATTTTCCAGTATTTCTGCCAAACAAGCTTTGAATCTGTGAGAAAGGAGATGGAGTTGATTCACGTGGTCATATAGGGTGGTGCTGTGGGGCTGCAAGAGTGTGAGGGTCACTGCCTGTGTCATGTGACGCTCAGAAACCCCATCAGGCTTTGCAGTGTCCGTCACACATCTCCACGTATGAGGCAAGCACACAGGGGGACCTAGAGAAACACACCTTATTTAGCATATGCTTTAGTTCAAAGTGACATCCGCTGCACCGAACGTAGGACTTGAATTGGTCACTAACCAATCACTAGCAGAGCATCCTAACCTGCTGTGGCACAGACTGCGGAGGAGAATGCGAATCACTGAGCATCCTAACCTGCTGTGGCACAGACTGCGGAGGAGAATGCGAATCACTGAGCATCCTAACCTGCTGAGGCACAGACTGCGGAGGAGAATGCGAGTCACTGAGCATCCTAACCTGCTGAGGCACAGACTGCGGAGGAGAATGCGAGTCACTGAGCATCCTAACCTGCTGAGGCACAGACTGCGGAGGAGAATGCGAGTCACTGAGCATCCTAACCTGCTGAGGGACAGACTGCGGAGGAGAATGCGAGTCACTGAGCATCCTAACCTGCTGAGGCACAGACTGCGGCGGAGAATGCGAATCACTGAGCATCCTAACCTACTGAGGGACACACTGCGGCAGAGAATGCGAATCACTGAGGCTCAGGAGGAGGGAATCGATGGGCTCCAGGGCTCCAATCGAGCTTAATTCCGGAAGATAGTCAGGATTTCATGGTACCTTTTCACAAACACGGCCGATCATGCTTTCAAAACAGCATTTGTGGGAACAGAGAGACGGCTACATCTCAAATGCAGAGGGCAGGGTGAGCGGGCGTGACGGCACGGAAGTGGTGCGCAAAGCCCCAGGAACAAACACTAATTTTTTGTATATTTTCATGGATTTTCATGATCTGCTTGACTGGCAAAATTGACAAGCAGCAATATTCTGTCTGCCTCTTCATCTCTGCACAGTAAAAATCAAGCCAAACTCTTCAATAATTATATTTGATAGGCAGGATTTTATCCATCCATCCATCTTCTAACCGGTTGCCATGGACAAGGTCACAGGGGGCTTGGAGTCCAGGCAGGATTTCAGTATAAGGTATTTCAGTGTAAGGTATTTCAGTGTATGGTATTTCAGTGTAAGGTATTTCAGTGTATGGTATTTCAGTATAAGGTATTTCAGTGTATGGTATTTCAGTGTATGGTATTTCAGTGTATGGTATTCCCATGAAGCCTCCATTCCTTCCACTTTAGCCGTGATCCATCCCAAGCCACACAGGGCACGGGGGTGCACCGTGCAGGGGATGCCAGCCCATCATGGAGGACACACACAGTCACATATCATGGACAACCACAAATGGCATGTCTTTGGATTGCTGGAGGAGACCATGCCAACTCCATACATGCAGAACAGAGGGGAGACTCGAACCAGCAACCCTGGAGGTGCAAGGCCACCCACTGAGAAACCCTGAACCCCCCCCCCCCCAGCCATCACTTCTCCTTCCATTAAGCATGAACATTTTAAAAAGAATTGCTTGTCACTTTCCATAGCAGCTGTCACTAAATGAGAATGATAAATGCAGGTCTTCTTAAAGAATCCTCTCAGTCTGCTTCGGGGGGGTGGTCTGTCTGGCGTGTCGGCTGAACAGGGGGGTCATTAATATCTCCTGAACCCTGCAGTGATCAGAGGCTCTCTTTCCGTCCATCATTAACTAAAGGAGAGAAAACAGAAAGCCAAGAGTCACTGCGGGATCTTCTGTCCCCGTGTCAGGGATTACGCCGGTAAACAGCATCACAATATATTTTATTTAGCCAGTGCTTTTCTCCAAAGCTGTCAAGGAATCAGTTGAACATAAGTGTGGCTATGCTGATCAGCCAATGAATGCTGAGGTACAACTGGAAGCAGTACTGGAGAAACTTCTAACATGAACCTGATAAGACAACCTTTCAAATCAGCATAAAGTGCAACACTAAGAGCATTCAGGGAACATGGAGCGATGTAGGCTGAGAGAGCTGCATGGAGGAGATTTGAGGCGTTTCTAGAAGGTAGAGAGGGTATCTGTTGACTGGAGGTGGATAGTCAGCTCATTTCACTATCGGGGAACTACACATCTATGGTGAGACTCATCACTGGGTGGCATTTGTTTCTGAGACGGAATGTAGATTGTTGTGAAACCACCTAGGAAGACTTTCAAGGATGACGGTACGATAGGGGAATGTGGCACATTCATTCTCCTCATCTCTCATGTCCATGCTGCAAGACTCTGTTCTCCGTTGGACACAGAGAAGTTTCCAAATGGGGGGGAGGGGGAGCTGAAGCTATCAGTGGAGACTGGAGGAGAATGGGGAGTGAACAGGGGGCAGGGGAGCTGTTATAATCAGCCCTGCTGACTATTCCTAAAAAGCTGGGAAAAAGCCCGTCTGTCACCTTTTCTGGTGTGGAGTGCATTAGTGATATGTGAGACCTATGTTTGTGTTTTTCATGTGTCAGTTAGCCATGTAGGTCGGCAGAGGGCAGCATAGGGTGACATAGGATGGTGTATGGTGGTGTATTATGGTGTCAAACAATGTAGGATTGTGTAGGATGTTGTTGTACAGTATTGGGCAGTGTAGGAGGGCGATAGATGGCATTGGACAGTGTAGGGTGGTGTAGGAGGGTGACAGATGGTGTTGGATAGCGTAGGGTGGTGTAGGATAGCGTAGTATGGTGTTGGATGGTGTAGGATAGCGTAGTATGGTGTTGAATGGTGTAGGATAGCGTAGTATGGTGTTGGATGGTGTAGGATAGCGTAGTATGGTGTTGGATGATGTAGGGTGGTGTAGGATAGCGTAGTATGGTGTTGGATGGTGTAGGATAGCGTAGTATGGTGTTGGATGGTGTAGGA
>JAODJU010000002.1:21337903-21370115 GCA_026776725.1 Gnathonemus echidnorhynchus | reverse complement strand
CCCAACAACTCTTCAAGAACAGCCTCCTTTTTGAACCTTCATCCTCCATTTTGGACACAGGTATCCTTCTCTGAATAGTTACAGCAGTTGACGCCCTAGTCTCACGCGGTCCCAGAGTAACAGATTCAGCCCATTTGGGGACCTTCTAAATGTGCCCCCTCCCCCACTCTGGTCCCACTAACGACCGATGTGTGACAGGGTGAGAGACGTTATGGAGATGTTCTGTATGGATGTTATGGGGATAACCTTTAATAATGAGAGAGAAATTATTAATAAACATAACGGGTAATGAGTTCCAACCCCAGTCCCTGTATTTACCTCCTTACCTATCTAAGCTTATCTATATGTACAGCTGGGGATTTTGCTGGTGTAATTCCGGTTAAGAATTTAGCCACTGGGACTGCCTTCATGCTCATCCAAGAATCTAATATTAATCATCATCACTGTCAGCTCTGTCAGCCACGGCAGCTGATAAAGACCTTTAGAGTCACCTCTCTGATCAGTCAAATTCAGGCAGGACTGCCGCCATTTTCATTTGAGTTAAACATATAAATTAAAATGACTTGCATTAGTGATACTGTTGCATTCATTGTGACTGAAGACTCGCACTAGATTGCAGGAATACTGATTTCCATAGCTGGAAGGGTTAGTACCAAACACAGAGGTTTGTCAGGAGAAACAAAGGTGATTCATGGAGACACCTGTACCGTGTAGAACCGCAAATAGCTTGGAGGGGTGGATCAGTGTCACCGCTGAGGACGACCCCCACTTGCAGAACCGGAAAAACGACACGCTCCCTTGAAAAGGGCCTCGTTGACTGAGTTAGCAGGACTCTGACTGCTTGAAACATTGCACCCCCAAAGTCATCACCCCAGCGATATTAGCAATGTCACATGGTGCCTGTGGTAGCCATTCGTTAAGTAATTAATGACCCAGTTTCTGATGGTACCCGTCACTCGTCTAGCTGCAAATGGATCTCAGTACACTAATGTTCTTTTCAGGTTGATTAAATATGAGATTTAATCTTCCATAGAGTCATACATATAGGGCCTTATTATCATTATATAATACTTTTATGGGATTTGCACTGGACATTATTGTTAACTATCAAGAAGTGAAAGCAAATGCTCTTCGGGGTGTGTTGGAGTTTAAAAGTACAGGCTCGAGTTTCCTTTTCACTCCTTGCTGCTCTCCGACTTGCACGAAGGGGAGCTATAAAATTTTCCACAAGGAAAATTGGCTTGGTGTTTGGCAGCAGGATTTGAGAGGAACTTTTCCCATTACAGATCTTTACACCCAATGTAGCTTACAAAAACAAATTTTAAGAAATTATCTAGCTTTACCGATCGATTAATTGCACTGATATTTTTCAACCCTGGGTTTCTGAGGAACATTTTACTCGAGACCTCTGTGTCAGGTTTAGTGTTCAGAAATAAATATATTAATTATTTGCACTCCTGTTTGATTAATTACACAGATTATTTGAGCTGAGGGGACTGAGATAAACCTTTTATTAAAGACCCCAGTGTCAGATTAAGCGTTCAAAAATAAATAAATGAACAGATACATTAAGAGATAAAAAAAAAAACAAATAAATAGCTTTTTTTGATTGATTAATTACATGGATAATGAGGATCCCTCCCCCTCACAACATAATGCCTGATTATGGACTGGATAGAATAAAGGTTTTGTGTGGCCTATTTTATTTATTTATTTATTTATTTATTTATTGGGGGGGGCGGGGGTGCCAGAAACATGCTACATTATCTATTGTCACCTATGGATGAAGTGTACGGTGGATTCAAAATGTTGTTTTCCCAAAGGACAGGCCTCATCCCAGCCTCTCTGGTGTGATTAAAACACGTGGAACACAGCTGCCAAAAGGTGGTGCCTCCTGTCCCCTCCAACCTCCCAGCTCCCGCTAATGCCCACAAACCCTCAGATGTACTAACTATTGTTAGACAAAGGAATAAATAACGAAATGAGTCACTGAATACATAAGTGAACGAATGACTGAATGAAAGTGAGCAAATGAATGAGGTCAGAAAGATCTTTATCGGCCAAGTTTATTAAACATATAAAGAACTATCTTTTTCTATGTGCCCTATTATAATGCATAACATGAAGACAATTCAAGACTATTTGCAAGTATGCGCACATAAATCTTTGAGACACTAGACTGTCTATTAACGGAATCGACATTTAGTAGAATAAATAAATAAATAAATTGTGAATATAATTTAAGAGAAGTGATGCAAGGAAGAGTTGTAGGACTGCATGAATGAATGAACGGATGAATGAACGAAGTGCAAAAGAACAATTCAATGTTGGCCTGTAAGTGCGAGTCTGGGAATACCAATACCAAACAGTGAACGCAGAAAGTAGGGCAGAGGATTGAGCATTTCGCTCTGCCAGATGATGCATTATTTATAAAAGCAAACTTACCATTTTGCTATTAGAAAAGGGCAGCCTATCCTGCATACAGTAAAGCCATTTACAGATATGATCGGTTTACCAAAACAATTCCGGTTAAATACTTTATGCAAAGGTAAAAAGGGCTTTACGGGCTATACATAATAATTAGGTTTCCTGCTATAACAGACAGTGATACACAGTGCAGTGTGATTACCTATCTCACTGCACTCAGTCACCCCAAAACACACCAGCAGCTCCTTCACAGGTTAGTTCTTGTATATCCCTGAACACCGTCACATAGGAATATTCCTATCTATGTAACACGCCTACATTTGTCATCCCTGACATCACCCCACGCTTTGTTATAAACAAAATGCTGCAGCGGTCGATTGGCAGACTTGCCCTTGCAGTACTGGGTGTCACCTTCAGCAGGGAAAAAGGTATGCAGGGCCCAGACAAGGGCAGTGCTACAGTAATGACCGAAACATTCATGTCCTAATTGCATATAATTTATTTGCACAGAATGTATTATTCTATAAATATTTATTCACTTTTAATATCACAATATTCTGATTTTCAGGAAATTTTATTTGTGTACTTTTAAATCTGTTTGCACTAATGCTTACTTTTTCGCACCTTGTCTGTCTGGCACTAAATGTGCACTACATTCTTGTTACGGCATGAACCAGAGTTTACCCTTGGAATCAATAAAGTCTGTCTTATTGCGGGATATTATAAAATCACACTTTACATTAACTGCACCTTCATAATGCCTTTATAATGCATTCCTAAAACATTCACTGCACCTTCATAATGCATTCATAGAACATTCATAAGCAGCATATACCTATAGCTTAATGACTTTAATATTCATTAATAACAAACATTATATGGTAAAATAAAAATATATAATTGTGTAACATTTTTTTAAATGTGTTACGACGCACGGGGAAGCAGGCGATGGAAGCCGTGAATACCAATCAAAACGGGTTTATTCCGAGGGTCACCCACGTAACACTACATCACATAACAATACAATGACCGGACTGGGGAAACAAACGGAAACGCGGACTAAATACACTGGACTGATGACTACGATTAGAAACAGCTGGGAAACACGGGGAATCCACACTGGGTTAACGAGGGGGCGTGGCACACAGGAGGAGCGGACGATCAGGGCATGACAAAATGTATATTAAAGCTTTTAAGGAATGTTAGGATGTTAAGATGTAGTTACATGCTACTTATGAAAGCAAGAATTCATGATGAATGCATTATGAAGGTGCAATTATGTAAATGTAAAGGACTGCCAAACAGTCAGTATTAGAGGCAGATGATATACATTGATTTATAACAAACAAGGAAATATCTAATTATATAGAAATAAAAAGCAACAAAATATGAATGTTTACTAATGTCAGTATGCTTATTGAATATATTCAATGATATATAATTCAGTTAATAATTCAGGGACAACCCTTCTTGACACGGTTGTCCCAAAACGCCGAAGCCATGCAGAGCAAATCGTACACGGTTGTAAAAGTCCAGGCTGCAAAAAGACGACGTGATGTTTACGGGGGAAGGGAAGAAAGCTTGGGTGTGTGACCCCAACTCTGCATAAAAGGCACCGGGGTGTAAATATCCATCCTTCAGCTTTCACATCGCAGTGAGCCTGGAACCTGTCCCAGAATTCACCAGGATGAGGGCAGGGGACACCTTGGACAGGATGCCAGTGCAGTGCAGGGCATCCATCCATCCAGCTATGTTCTAACTGCAGTGGGGGGCCGGGGAGGATTGGAGCCAATCCAGACAATAATACCTATCTCTGAGAATATTATTATTATTATAATTATTCTAATAATCTATTTATTGTTAATGAGTCACAATATTTATTCTGTGCCATTATGCTGCGGCTGTGTTACTTATTGCATACGTACACATTACATACACATCACGTACACATCACATACACATTACGTACACATTACGTACACATTGCACTCTGTATATGAACCCTTATGTATGTATATAAACCCCTGTGTCCAGCCCCCCTGTTTCACACTGTCCTGTATTTTGCACTGTAAGTCCTGTGAAGCACCCTCCCCCCCCCCCCCCCTCACTCACTGTCTCTATGTCCTGTCACTGTATACCTGTATACGCATGGTATGACAGTAAAGCCCAATAGGCTTTTACAATGGAAATGGGCTCCACTGCAGGTCAGACCAACTGGGATACAAACAACTGTAACCATTAAAAAGAAGATTATGAGCAGTTCATTTCTGCAGTAAATGTAGGTGCTGTAGAGCTCAGCTCTGCTCCAAGGAGACCCGCTGAGGGGAGATCCAGGCTTACTCAGTAGCATGAAAGTCATACGGCATCATCCCTTAAGGGAACATTATCAGACAGCAGGCCGGTTATTAATGGGCATTTTATGATGCTTATGATGCCCTCATTAACATATGGATCTGCCGTTCAGTTCCCTCTGCTATTAGACTCTTTCCGCACCTTTTCTGAAGCTCTTGACCATTAAAACGCTCGAGTCGGTCACGGGCCCATGAGCTTCACATACATCCTGCTCAGACCAGAATCTGACTACTACCACATCTTTTAATTATCTCCGCTTCCACTCCACAAAGCGCTGATTTGCCCTGGAAATCCAGCACCTGCTTAGGGTATAATAAGATTAACTATCGGGCAATCTGATCTTAATAGCCAGCGATTTGCCATTAAGATATTAACTGTGTGCTCCTTGTGATTGACAAGGGCTGGTGAGATTCATTTTCAAACATGCCGGTGTTTTTTACCAGCTTGTCGATAAACCAAGGGGCTAAATTATCTGCCGAATGACAATTATGGGAAAACTTCTAGCTGGATAAACCAATGATGGTCGAAACATGGAGTTTGTTAATTACCTCCTACAGATCACACCACGACCGCAACCGCAGCGTAATCGAGAAATGTCGGACGTGTTATGTGTTTCAGACGTGCTGCGGTGGAACGGAAAATGCTCTCCTGTGGAATGTTCCGGCTGCCCTGGTGAGTATCCGCAAATGAACAGAAGCAATGTTATTTGACAAGAAACGGAGACAGAGAGACAGACTGGGTGTCTGTTAAGTCCACAGTCTGTGTCTGGGGGAGAGACAGGGAGCGAGAGAATGGCGATGCAGCTTGATGTCTGTGATTGGCAGCTAAGAGCGAAATGCAAAAGCGATTCTGCGCTTTTGACAGTGTGGGTTCAGCTATGGAGACGTGCAATGAGTATGTGAGCATGTGTATGGGTGAGAATAACGTGTGTGACTATGACAGGAATCTGTCTATGTGTATGTGTCTGTGTGGTCATGTATATTTTACATTTTAGGGACCAGAATCAGATTATTCTTCTTATTTTGACCTTGTGGAGATGTTTCTTTTCTTTTTTTCAGTCCTCACAAGGTGAAACTCGGTTTTATAAAAATCTGTGAATGAATGCCAGATGTCTTGTTTGGTTACTTATACTTAATGTTAAGGTTGGTTAGCGGTTAAGAGTGTCATAGGATAAGAATTATGCCCATAGAAATGAATGGAGAGTCCCCACAAAGGTATAGATACCTAATCTGTGTATAATTGTGCTTGATGACTGATGACTGACCACGCCTGATATGTAAGATGCCCTCTTCTTTTCAAGCTGTGTCCTGCTATTGGATGCTCTGGGGATACTGATCAGATGGAGATTTACTCCAGAGCCTCCTATGCTCACGCTTTTAAATACTCGGGTTATTTTTGGTGTCCCTCTATATGCTGCTATATGCTCTGGTGGCTGCCCTGGCTTCATGCAAAACCTGCCAGCCCTATATCACCCCCATCTTCTCTCCATCCAGCTCTTGGATAATGTTCCTAGTTTCTGCTAAGTTTGCTAAGAGATACCGAAATCAGTCATAGGGGATCGCCTTACTGCTGCTGGAACCAGCCACCTACGGACCAGCGCAGAAGCTCCCCCAGGACTGTCCGTCACACCTGGTCTCGGAGCCCCTTCAGTAGGTTAAGCATCTACCACGGAGGTGACATATGGTCCAAGAAGATCACATCGCTCAAACTGTCAGCTGAAGGCACGTGAAGAAGGTCCCAGTGAACAAAAGACACCAATCAACCCCATCCTTGAACGCCACGGGGGGGGGGGGGTAGCATATGGCGTGATCAGCAGGCTCAGGCGCATACTCGCACTGAAGTGTCCCGAACTTGCCCCCTTACCTGTGCTCGTGGTGGGTACGGGGAGCTGCACCCCAGGGCTTGGGTCCTGCTGAGGAGGCTCCGGACCGCCTCCCCCCTGGACCCAAAGTCACTCTGCCTGTGCCAGGGGGAGCGGCGTACAGCTGCTTAATGGACATTTTCACCCAGAGCAGCTTACACAACCTGCGCTATCGAGGCTTTGCTGCGGAAGCAGCTCTTAGTGATGTGGTCTGAGTTTCAGCGCTAACTTGCTGAGAGGTCTTGGTTAAAAATAGACAAACTGGCCTCTCACACAGCATTGGATGATGATCATCATCGTCAGCATCATCATCCTCCTTGTCACCATGACATCATAATCATCATCATTACTGTGACATCATAACCATCATCATCATTACTATGACATCATAACCATCATCATCGTCACAATGACATCATCATCATCCTCACCATCATCACCATGACCATCATCATCACCACCATAACCATCACAATCATCATGATCATCTTCATCGTCATTATTATCAAGTCAAAATAATCTACAGTCATTTCAAAGTATGCAGGTGTACAGTGAAATGAAATAGCATTTATCCGAGACTTAAAAACAGCTTTGCAGGCAACATGATGTTAGACAGCAATGAGAAAAACTATAGAATTAATAAACTAATGAACAAACGAATGAACGCAGAAATATCTGTACATAGTGCCACTTTTGACTAGGGCTGTGCAATAGGTTTATTTGTACATTATCTCAGTTCAGAAACGTACATGTGAATGGCAAACAGTGAGAAAGCAATGGGTATATAAAGTACCATGTGAGACAGTTCTTCCATTATTAGGTGAAGAAGGTTATAAAATGAGATCCATCATCCTACACCCAGCGCTTATGAAGTCTAGCATCCTGAATGTTTTATTTGTTCCATATGAAGGGAGTCTCTCTCTATCTCACTTTCTTTGTCGGGGTAATGCAGCGCAGGGCCTTGGCGATGAGCGGCGTGTGTGAATTGCACCTCAGACACCATTTCCTGCACCTTCCTGCTGGGATTCTGCCCTGTCTTAATTACCCCACTGCCCCAGGGCAGGACTTCACAGTGGAGTTTGTGCTGACGTGCCCGTTAACAGCTTGTTAAGTAATATTGTGACATTTTTGTCAGGTGTGTATTACTTCTTAAAATGCACACGTTTCCAGGATGCGCTAGAGAATTTAGGGTAATGATCCAACAAAATCATTCAAGTAAAATATCTTTTCAAAAAGCTGACAATAACTGGGATCTGATCCATTAACCTTCTGGTCACAGCTACACATGCATAACAGTACACACATATGAAAAACATCATGGAAAGATGTAGCATCTGACAAGAGAGTAAAGATCATGTCAAGCTCAAGTGGCAGGTCGTGGAGTGGCTGAGATCTCTCTCCATGTGATCTGAAGGTCACTGGTTTAAATCCCGCTGAATAAATGAGTAAAATAAGCTTGTTTAGCTAAAAAGTGTCAGATAAGCAAGTGAATGCAAACTGCATAGAGTGTGAAAACGGGTGCTATGCTTAGTGAGGTATTAAGAAAATAAAATAGTAAATAAAAATGCCGACATGGATTCTCTGTACCTCCTGAGTTTTCATTTATTTATTTTTAAAAGCCATATTATATTACTCTCGGGAGAAAATTGAGATTACGCACGGAAGATTACAAGTCCAGCATATGCTGTTTCGCTTTTCTTATGCTTGCCATTAATTTCAGTAAAATCCTTATTCGCTAAGAGTATAAGCCATGCTAACACACGTGATGGAATGTGAGTGACTGACGGCAATTTTGTCGAAAGATGTGTGTAAATAGCTTTGAGATACAGGAAAGTGTGGAAATACAGAGGCGTCCTGATAGATAGAAGCCGAAAAATATAATGAAAAATAAGGCAACGATTTCAGGGCACCTAAAAGACAGCCTGTTGTTCTACGGCTGAATTCCAATTAGCTTCACTCCATTGAGCGCGGGGGCCTTTTAAACATGTAATTTGCCCCATTTTTAATTTACCGCGCCAGAGTGCCGTGCCGTCGAGCTCCGTGCCCGTCACTACTGCCTCTGAAAGCCACACTGTTCGTCTGTCGGTGCTCAGAGAAACGGCAGGCAGGCTCCGTGGTTTCAATCTGCCACGATGAAGAAACACCCACAAAGAGCGGCGCCCACTGGCGCATGAATATTCATTTCTTTGCCCCCTGCGCCTCACAAATGGTTTTTGTTTTGCGCGAGCATACGCCGCTCTTTCAATAATCGCAATTGCTCGCTTGCGCGTCCTGTAAAAAACAAGGAGCTCTGCCCCAGGATATGGAAGGAAAGAGGCCCAGCGCTGTGAGGCACAGTCAAAAAATCAACCCGTCCTACAACTGAGGATTTCACAGCATGAACGTTGGAACTATGGAACCACTGAGCGTGGGGGGTGGGGGAGTCACATACTAGTGAGGAAAGACCTACAGGAATCTGGTCAAACTGAGTCATTCTCGATATTGTGCCATTCAGGGCATAAAACACCACACTGTCTTTCAGCCCCATGTGACAGATCTTCTCGAGCACAAACTCTCTGTACGTTTTTGTCAGCTGAAAGCAGAGCAAGTTGGCAGGGGAGACCACATACCTGTCCGAGTGTCACCGGCAACCAGCGGGACGTCCTGTACTCCTGGGCATGGGAGGGGCATGGATACCCTGACAGGTTTGGGGGAGCCCAGCACTTTGCAGGGGCCCTTGAATTACATAAAATTAGGCAGGGCTGCAAAAAGGGGACATTTTGTTAGGGGGCACAGAATCTCTAGCTCCGCACTCCCATGTCGCCGTGGCGGGTATACGAGGAAACGACGCATCAACTCCAGGATCGTCGCCAGCGCTCTCTGGTACACCTTAGCCATAACCCCTCCCGGTGTCTTTGCTTTTCGCTGATGCCCGCGGAGGACAGAGTAAACAATCACGGGCCTCCTGAAGAGCAGGAGCATTAGCGGCATTGACAGCACCATATGCCACGCGGGCAGGGGGCAGCCGGGGCGGGCATGCCGGGCACGGTGGCAGGGCCTTGAGCAGAGGCCTTGGGGACCTCTGATCTACAAGGTTGGCTTGACAGTCCGACGCCGCTTGAGAAGTTCCACCATGTACCTTGTCATCCATGATGTCCTGCCCGGCTGATTTCGCACCCCAGGGAGCGGAGGAAAAGTCTGACGCTTCGCCCCTTCATTTCTCCGCTGTCTGGATGTCTGGCTCCGGCGAAGACGGCAGAAGTTTCCGAGGACCTCTGGCACTCTTGCCGGAAAGAGCACCAAAGAGCCGAGCATCGAGGTGGGAAGTGATGGTGACCAAAAACGGAATGCAGTGCGGGCTTTTTTGAGACGAGGAGACCGTGTCAGAAGAAAGTGCCTTGGACCTCCTCTCCTGGACACGAGTGGCTTACAGATAAGAGAGTTTTGACAAGGCAGTGTGAGTTCATCAGCAGGGTTACACCCAATACTCCTCTCTGTCTCAGTAACGTGCCCACAAAGACGACAAGGAATCTCCTTGCACAGGACAAAGACACCAACTTTCCAGAAGAGTTCAGTTCACTTGTTTACTCACTTTCTCAGCCGACGCTAGCCAAAGCTACCAACGGACTAGCTCCTCTGCTATATCTCCAACCCCCTGGTCGTATGCGACACACCCCTCCAGAAAAGCCTGCCTGTTAAGAAAAACAGAATGCAAAATGTAAATGTCACACTGTGGAGACCTTCAGAATGTATCTCAGGTACGTTCTGATGAAGTTCCAAGCGTCCTCTGGGAGCCCATAAAATTTTAACTTTTTCTTTTTTCTGAATATAGTCAGATGACTCCAGGAAGCATCTAATATTCAACCAGAGGCAAAGTCACCAGGGCCTGTATTCTTAAGGAAGAAGCTCCAGGGACAGACAGCCCCGTACAGCGTATTCAATAATAAAGGCTGCTAGCCTAAGGATATTTGTTTAAAGCATAAATAATTCAATGTTGAGCTCCAAAGAAACGGAGACATGAAAGAAAAAACAATATTTCAAGTGGTAAACCTCAAAGTTGTCAGTTTCTTTTCTAATTAAGACATGATAGAGAGGTTTAGCAGCTTCCTGAGAATTTAGATCAGGAGAGAGTGGTATTATTGTGTCTCAGAATGGAGATGCATTAAGGTTTTGTGATGCAGAATGACGTTTCGAATCCTCATGTTCGAATTGCTCTGGCCTCACGTTAGACACCCCAGTCTGTCCTCGTCTACTTAAAGGTGAGTCATTGTGGCCCGAGGGGACAGAGGAGCGAGTGACAGGCTGGGATGGGGCCCAGCGGCTCACGGCAGCTCATTAGGGGCCCGGGGACACAGAAAATTAGCGACGACAGGGCCCAGAATCGGCACTCTCCACACACATGCAGTAAATGACAGGCGGGATGATTTTCTGAAGAAGGAGAGAGGATGAGTTACTCATCATGAGGAAGGGGAGGGGGAGGAGAGGAGGCTGGGGGAGGGCAAGGTGAGGGAACTGGGGTGGTTGAGGTGAGGAGCTGGGGGGGGGGGGTGGCGGTGGCAGGGGAGGAAGCTGTTTCAGCCTTGAACCAAATTGTTTATAAGTCTCAGTGCAGCTTAACCAGGCCATATCCACAGAAACCATAGGGTCCGCTGGGTACCATAAACACAGAACGTACTAAAGGCAGGCTGACCTCATGGGGGCGCCGTGCCTCAAGGGACACTCAGAGGACCGTGATGTATGGGGGAACGGCCAGCGTCCTCACGACATGCCACACGTGGGAGCATGTCACCGGTCTCCACGGTGATCTCCATGGTAACCCAGAATGCCCGCTGACGCTGCTGACGTCCTCTGGGGCCTTGTCATCAGTACAATCATCGGTGATGCTGCGTCTCTGGCCTTGTCACCTTGGGGGAGACCTGGGGGGACATTCGGGCCTGCAGGCGAGTCTCCCTGCGTAAAGAGTGACTTGCATGGCGTTGACACAAAATCAATATTGCGGGTGAGTAAAAAACTGAAGAGCGACGTGTGGATGGCGCCCCTGCCTGAGCGATTAGCGGCACTGCGGAAAGACGGCTGTCCTGCCGGCGGTATTGTGTCACGGCCTTGCCAAAGTGCCGGGTCACCCTCCCCCAAACACCAGCCGTCTGCGGATGCACAATCGGTAACGTGTGTGTGGTATAGGACAGGTCAAGCCAGTGTTTTATTGTAGCACACTGCTTAGCGGATGGGGTTCTGACAGCTGAGCTACTGCAAGAGCAGGGCTGTGAAATGAATGTCGCAGCTGCCGATAAGCGTTCGGCACGCAGTGATAGATCAGCGCAGAAACGACGCCTCCTCAGGCCGCCGCGGGAATGAATCATTTATCGTGCGCCGGCGACGACGAGTGCCGGACCGGTACTGCATTGCGGTTAGGAGCGGCAGCAGCAGAACCCGATGGGCAGCATGTGAGGATGGCTCCAGCTAAACACTGCTGGCAAGGCTGTCGAATGTCCCAGGAAAAAACGGCCGAGGAAGATGTCTGCGTGGACAGTCTGGGCTTTTAATGTCCCTGGTTACCTGCCGGGGACCGGCAGCTGTCCATGATGATTCTGCGGGACGTCGACCAGATCCAGTGTTCCGTGGCCATCACACAAGGGACGCGTCTGTCTCCTGCTGACTTAATGTCATGTTGTCATGGTTACGTCATGTTTACTGTATGTCCTTTTACCAGAAACCCATTTTGACTGCTTAGCGTTTTAGACAACAGCAGCAGTAACAACAACAACAATAATAATATTTATATGTGTGAGGATTCCTGAATGTTTATTATTATTATTATTATTATAATTATTATTATTATTGTTGTTGTTGCTGTTTATATTATAATTGTTGGGGGGGGGGTCAAACCCCCAAGCACCTTCTCCGATGTGCCCTGGGGGGGCCATTGACATTTACCTTCTGAACAAGTGTTCACTGTGGGCCACCCGTCACGGACACTGGCTCTCCATTAACGAGGAGACATCAGAAGAAAAGCTGAAGGATTCGGCTGTCAGCAGGAGGGTGTCACCCCGAGGAGGAGGACCGAGGATGTTTTTGGTTTGGAACCTGCAGGGTGACAGTCGGCACGGCCGGACAGTATCCGATGTGCGTGATCAAAACCGTGATCCCTTCTGAAGCTGCTCTGTCCTGTGAAAAAAGCTCAAGGCTGTGAAGATTCACATTCTGCAAAAGGCTTTTACTGTGATCTCACAGTTCACACACTAAACTCTGATGTTTTCAGACAACCACAAAAACAAACTTAGAGCAGAGTGTCCCTGGAATGGGAGAGGAAGCACATATAGGAAAATCGCAGGACATTTCAGTCTTAGGCTTCCTCATGCATG
The DNA here is from genome assembly GCA_026776725.1 of Gnathonemus echidnorhynchus. NCBI lineage: Eukaryota > Metazoa > Chordata > Actinopteri > Osteoglossiformes > Mormyridae > Gnathonemus > Gnathonemus echidnorhynchus. Next base: position 21,357,134 of record JAODJU010000002.1, on the reverse strand, counting down.
TAAATGTTATGCTACCAGCAGGGCGGCACTCATATATTTTTCCAGATGCACCCAAGCAGGGTCATGAAAGCTGTATTTAAATGAGTTTGGCCGAGCTGAAGATGGGAGGCAGGAGGACTGTGGGGCATGCTGTTGTGACCTGTGAACTGTAGGGGGCAGTATACAGTAGAATGTAGGTTAATTAGGCTATGAGTTTGCTTTTACATTTGGCTGGGTTGTCGCTTGAGCTTCAGGTTGGTGAGTGATTTAGGTCGTGCTTTAGGTAATGAGAAACACTGAGATTTTCGTTGGGTGCGTCTCATTGGATAGATACTATCTACCCATGTCATATCACGTGCATATTATGGGACCTTTGGCACGTCTCAGTCGCAACACTGCCATGACGGTTCGCACAATGCTTAACATTATCGGTAAGCGTGGTTTCTTGTAGCATACTAATTTGAATGCAATACCTTGAGCAGCTCCTGCAATGAAACTAAGTTTCCATGAGTTTTAAAAGCTGTTTGGGCATCGGGAATCTTTCCCGGCCCACATTCGGACAGCTGAGTTGACATCAGAACCTGAGATACTACACAAAAACCCAGAAAAAAAAATAGAGCAAGAATGAAGACACCTAGAAAAATCATAAACAGCCAGTAAAAATAATTGTTGTCTCCTTCCTCTCAAGCGGGGTCCCACGTCTGTGGTGAAATCTGGCAGAAACAGAGGGGGAGAGCTTCACACTGTTACATGGCCCGATCAAACTCGGAATGCTGTGAGACTATTTGCATTGTCCTCTTTACCCCTGGCTGCTGAGTGAGGGAGTTGGGTTCAGCTCCCAGTGCTGACACAATCACATCCCCTCCCAGTCCTTCCAGAAGCTATCTGTCGACTGTGGTGCTGTCCTTTTGTAGATCGTCATGCTCTGGATGATAACAAACTGCGTTATACATGCTGGGAGAAGCTGGAAGCGTAGTGCATCTGGGCGAGGGCTTGAAACCTGGGCGGGACCCGCTGTGGTACTGAAGAGCCAGGCAGTTCAGCTGAACAGCTCCAGTGAAATATCCAGCTGTAAAAATTCAAAGTGGTTTTGGACTCCAGAAAATGAAAAAAAAATCCAAGAAAGTATGATTTTCAGAAGGCTGACAGTTTACAAGGAGGAACAACCCAAAAAAATGTGTCAAATACCGCAAGCACATGTAAACAAAAGATGTTATTAATATTAAATACATGCACGTGTTTTGCTGGTGCAGGGGTGGGTTTGTTGACTCAAAAAGTCACTTCAGAGCCCCCTCACCACCCCTCTGATGTTTCAAAAAACAAATTAAATAGCGAGTGAGTAAAGTCAGATGATAGCTGCTGTTAGCATGCTGTTTTGGATCTCCTAAATAAGGAATTAATATTAAATAATTAATATTTAGTATAGTAGCCAGCAAATGTGGAGTTTGAGGGCTGGCAAGCAGCGGCACCTTGCCGGGGACAGAGAAGCATCTGCGTGTCTGATTGGGATTCAGGCAAAGCTGCAGTATGTCAAACACACACAAAAAAAATATTTATAAATATAAGCCAGATGTACAGAAAGAAAGGAAGGTGTCAGCTTACATCACCTCTGAGATCACAGCAGAAGGGATAAGAAGAATGCTGTTGTCCAACTCAGTGAAACACTGCAAAAAATAAACAATTAACACTGCAATCTATCTAGTTCTTCAGTCAAATGTATATTTTCATACACCCACAAAAAGACGGTTCTTGTACCTTTTTATGTCTTGTACTAATTATACAGTACCACTGAACAGCACGTAAATGATTCTCCGAAACAAAATCTAAAGAACTCTCTCGTGTGATTAAATGGCACACATTAAATTGAAATGTTTTCACTGTGGTTAGTGCCACCAATTTCTGACCCTGATAAAATCTATCAGTTATCGGTGAACGGAACTGAATTTCCACTGCTCCACCGTTAACTGTGAAGGATATATATGACACCTAAACATCAATAGAGCTCTAGGGAGCGCTCGCTGGCTCGTTAAGGCCTGAGCAGCCTTCTATGCATTTATGCCCCGGGGGCGTTTTCTGTCATTAGCATTGCAGCTATTAGGAGCCAGTTGATAAATATCGGAACGATTGCCGTGCTTTTCATGCTGAGATCCGGCCCTCTGAGCAGAAAACATGAAAAGGGGTGAGATCTTCACCAAGGCCGTATCGATTATTTATGTACCTTGGGCACCTTGGAAGCAGAACTTGAAAACCCATTTTGTAAAGATGGAGCCATATTTTAATTGATGTGGATTTACAATACGGAAGAATGGAGATATCATGGAGCCTGTAATTTATGCCATTAATATTTGACAATCAATGTCAATTCTTCAGGAACCTGTATGCCATTTCCTAGACAACCCTTGACATCTTCTGTCAAAACTTAATCCGGATTTAAAGATTTAATCAAGACTCTGACTCTCGCAAACTCTTGTTGGGAAACTTGAAGAGAGGCTCTAATCAACCTATTAGCCTGGGAATGCATCCTGGGACGTTGGATATAAGGAGAGTAATTAGGGCTGTCATTCTGCCAATCAGCCGCAGGAACGCTGCGGATCTGAAATAAGTAATTAGGACTACATCTCACACACTCTGGCTAGTCCCAAAGCATGATGGGAAATCAGCTGGAGATTCCACTCCCATTTCTCAGCACAGATCCACAAAGAGCCAAAGCAAAACCGCAGCGTCAGTACAGATATTTTATCTTTTGCACATTAAGCATATTATCCCTCATACTGGGATTATCCCACTGACCAGATAGTTATAAACTGTTTGTTTTCTTTTTTGTTTTTTTTTGTTTTTTTCATTTTCCAGAACCTTTTCTTTTCTGGCGGCCATATTGCCTGCTGAATCGCCAGATAGGAAATCCCTCGCGGACCTACAAAGCAAACAGAGCAAACGCCATTCCAAGTCAGAGAGACTTCTGTGGAACCCCATGGTGCACAGAGAGTGGATGCTGGGAGATGAATTTCGGGCATGTGAATGTGCATTGGGGTCGTGGGGGGGTCACCCCCAGCCTCTTGACCACACCACTAATTATCCCAGCGGAATTATCCAGAATCCAGCTCTCGTTTCGCCTTTTTCCGAACCTCATTACCTGGCAGACACCTTTAGTCCACCTGCGTCACGCTTTCAGGGTGAATGCAAGGTTTTTCACCCAGGGACACTTATCTTGTTCAACACCTCTGTCTCTGTTACACTTTGCTTCTTGTCAGATTACAGATCGGACATCTTGGGAATGTCTAGGCAAACATAAACAGGAGCCAAAGGGGGGGTGGGGAAGGAACAGTGTATGTCTCAGGCTCTGAGTCTTCTGTTCTGGTCAGAAAATCGCTGGTTAAAATCCTGTCCTTGGCAGAATTGTCACATGGCCGCTGAGCTCTTCAGCGAGATCCTTAACGCCCCCGAAAATGTTACCAAGGCAGCCGGATAAATGCTGACCTTGCGCTCAGACCCCGCACCTCACTCTCTGGAAAAGGAGAGCTTGATAGGATGTGTGAAAAGTACCGGCATTTGTGCGAATGGCAAATAAAGTTTCATTTTCATTAATATTATAGGGAGGTGGGTAGCAGTTCTCTCCATGGCCCCAAAACACACGGGACCAGTAGCCTAGTGTTCAAGCCCGGCTGCTCGGATAGTGCACCTCAGCCTTCTCCGTAAGGACGCCTCAAGGCAGAAAGGCGCCACCCGCAGTGAGCCCCCAGCGTGAGGCGGGCCCCCCCCCGGGACGGCCCAATGGCCCTGGCACTGTAGGAGGGGCCACGCCGCTGAGCACTTTTCACACTCGGGTGCTCAGGCCCACGGATCGGGACTGTGGGGGCGGGGGGGGGGTTGCGTAGTTTGGGACCGGAGGCTGCATTGTGTATTTTCTGTGGCAGAACCACAAACAAAGCCCCAATGCCATCTGTCTCAGCACCTGTCACATGTCACGGTGACCAAGGCTGACCGCCTTCAAATACGTTCATAAGTGAACTCGCCTTCGATACCATGATCCAGTCAAACTACAGCCACCAAAGTGCTGACACCGTAACACTATGGCACCAGCACTCTCTGTTCTGCTTGTGCACTGTGCGCACTAATTTGCCTGCACTGCATGTGTGTAGTGTCTCTGCACTTCGTCTTGTTTTGTTACGTACCTCACTGCTGTATGCACCAGAATTACTGTATTTTTTGGTCTGTTTCTTTTCTATTGCTTTTTATTCACTGGCTGTAGCAACGAGTAAATTTCCCCAGTGTGGGATCAATAAAGTCCTATCTTATCTTATCTTATCACAGATTTGAACTTGGAACCCAGACCTTTCCTGGGACTGTACCTGAACCCAAAGTATCACCTGGGCCTGAGAGAAACCTCACTGTACCACATGCCATCGAGCAGAGGGCAGCTGGCAAAGTTTCATGGCTATATCATTGTATGCCGGCTTGTTTATTTATTTTTTTTTAAATTTTTAATTAAATTCTGTGGTGTAATTTCTCCTGCATATTACCGGGAGCTACATTAATAAAATTTAATTAAGATTTATATGCAGGGAAATATAGAAAATTATAGGGGCTGGCAAATATAGCAGTGATCCTGTACGGAAAAGGTCAGGAGTCCATTTAGGCCGTTATTTTTCGGGGGAGAAAAGTCCGTCCCAGGAAAGTTAATAAAATATTGTCCAATGGATAATTAAAAATGGCTTCAAATTCCGGAAAGAAAGAGAGGAACATGTCGCACAACCTGGCCCTAAGGTACTTTACAGGGCTGTTTGTTTAGTTATTCTGTCACAGGGGGCATCGTGGGTGGGTAATTAAGACCGACTGGGTGTGTAAAGTCAGATAATCTCGGGGTTTGCTGGCAGTGGATCCCGCCGAATGCGGCGGAGCTGCCTGGCTAAACACGGCGAGCGCGCGGACAGACGACGCGTTAAAACTGCCCGGCACAAAACACGCTCGCGAGGAGATGTGGGACGGCGCCAGCCACCCCGGCGTGAGGGCGGAACGCCCGGCCCGGCCTGCTACTCGCCATCCGCGATGCCGTCACCGCCGCGAGTGCGAAATCGTGCCGCTGGGGAAACGTCATGTCCCCGACACTCGGTGGGGGCACGGCGGACATTTGGGAAGCTTCGGGAGTGTGGGAATTGGAGGTGACACATCGCTGCCTGCCGAGGACACTGTGACACCATGTGACACCATGTGACACCATGTGACACGGACCACGGCAGTTTTACAGTCATCGTAAAGCTGCAAATCCCAGCAGAAGCAAAGGAAAACTTAGTTTCAAGTGATTTTCTGCAGATGACTTTTCTGCGGATAGTTCCAGCAGGCAGTCCTTTTAATTGAAGTTCAAAACAAAAATGAATGAATAAACAACCAGGAAAAAATGTGCATCTTATAACAAAAGGGTACAATTTAATTGAGCTACAGCAGTGGTGAGCTGTTCCAGTTTATCTGGGCATCTGTACAGAAAGGGCTGCTGGCAGCATCCCATATGTAAAACAGGGAGCCTTTTAGGTAGGAGCTCAACTATTAAAATATCATCTATCCATCAATCCATCCATCCATCCATCTATCATCTTCTCCTGGTTAGGGTGACCGGGGCCTGAAGTCTGTCCCCCACAAGGCTGGGCTACATCCTGGATTGGATGCCAATGCATCACAAGGCACACATTAGAATATCAAGGAGTATAAATGAATAAAAGCTAAATAGTTACCTATCGATAGCTGGCATGTCTGTGGGTCACCTGATGCGCTGGAACCCCAGTGAGACAGACTCTGCCGACCACTCGGGAAAGGGAGCGCAGATTGTGGGGATGTGAACGCTGCCACCCAAGGGAGTCACTTGGCAGTGCGGTCAATACATGGGCAGTCAGGGAAGACCAACTTTCCCTAAAATACTGAAGATTACAGCAGAACAAGACACACATTTACACAAGAAGTGAGAGTACAAATATTGTCATCATATGGAAGGAATGTAGGCAGCGTTACAGTCATTAAGCCCATCCACTTTACCCATGAAGGAGAATAACCCAGAGCGTGGGTTGGGGGTCAGGGGAGAGGGTAGGGCTGGAGGTGTGTGTTCACGTTCCACACCTCACGCCGTAATGGACCAGGAGGTCTCTTAGCAGTTACTCATGCGGCATAACTCAAAGGGTCAGTTTACAGTGCGGACAGATACACACAATCCCAGAATCCCCCTGGGGAAAGAAGCAAATTTGCAAGTTCACAGATCCCAAGCCCCATCTACGCAGAGAGGGCAAACGGGGGGGTGGCTTTCCCAGAAGGAGCTGGGGCAATGGTAATGATGTGAGGAATCGTGAGAAAGGCATTGAACCTCCCCCCACACACTACCCTTTACCCGCCCCCCGTAAGTGCTAGGAAATCATCACCAGAAACCACAAGACAGTTCACCACCACTCAGACCACGCATTTTAGTGGGGTTCCCGAGCTTAGAAACAGTCACTACACTAAGTATTAAATACACATCTTTTTTTTTTAGGAGATACTGAAGCAGCATCTTCTACTAACTAGCTAGCTAGCTAGCATCTACTGACCTGTCTCACTAGCTATTTATCTAGTTTATTTAAACAGCAGTGTGTAAGCCGGTTACTGTATGTGTCCAAACAGAGTCATGTGGACAGAAAGATAAGTCAAAGCACCGTTGTTCATGACCAAAATGTCTAGGATGCTGAATGCAAGAAAACAAAGAAACAAGACCACGGGTGACATCACTCAGGAGCAACTGAAAAATCCATAGAAAATGGACAGGAAATGCAGGAAGCAGAATAAACGAGCTTGATAACAATCCCCCTCAACCATGCAAAAATATTATAATGAAATTCAGTCAGCGTTTTTTTGGGGATTCATTAAACCTGTGTTTGACTGAGCTCCCTGCGTCCTCGGTCTGTTTAAGCCGCTATCATCTGTATTCTTTAATGATTTGGCAGGAAACAGTCCCATAGCGGATGCGCCCCCCCAGCGGGATAGGCCCTAGCGGGCAAATCGACCGTGTCGAGTCAGACGCGCACCAGGAAACGTCTGGCTGCGACATGAAATCCTGCCAGCCCTGGCAGTGCAGGGTAAGACGCTGTGCGGGTGGCAGTGTGCGTGGTTAGGACTCTGTGCCCGCGATCAAAATGTTGCTGGTTCAAAACCAGGGGTTAGCAAAGAGTTTTGCCATTGGGCCCCTTAGTAATGCCCTTACCTCCCTGTTGCTCTAGGGACTGGCTGACCCTGCCTTCTAAATTACATGATGCTTTGGAGAAGATTTTGGTTAGATAACCCTGTTTTTGGTGAGGGTGTCTGGGAGCCCACATGCAGTGTGTGGAATACCTGACTGTGCAGTCTCCACACACAGGGAGCTATGGGGGGTGAGGGGGATTTGAACCCTGGTCCTTGGGCTGTGAGGCAGCAGTGTTAACCACTGTGTTCCAGTAACCCCCTCCTACTCTCCCTTGTAGCTAACTGATATAGTTGCTTTCTTTAGGCTCCAGCTCACATTCTCAGTGATCAGTAATTTAAGCTATCAGCAACCATGGTACTGGCAGTTTGACCCTGGTAGTCTGTGTGAAGTTAAGCAGGGTTTGGTCTGGCCAGTGATTGAATGGTAGCCTAGTTGGGTTGTTGGTCTGTGTAGATCCTGGTGCGTTAATGGGGATATGTGCAATGGGAAGGGAGTAAGAAGGAAAAAAATAGAAAAAGCAATGATTTACTTCTTTGTTTGGCCTTGGGTCGTGTGAGAAAAGTGCCTTGATAAGTTCAAGTAAGACACTGTTACTGTCATCCGTCTAAATGATATGGACACGTATTACGGTGTATGGGACACATATGTGCTCGACAAGATTTACTGTCAGACTGGACTGAAGAAAAAAAAAACTGTGATGCAAAATCGTGTTTATTTCGCTCCTGGAGAAAACACAATTGTTTCAGCCTGCAGCTGGACTCGCTTGAAACCTTGTCAATGTTTGCACTCAAGATAAGATTTGTATTTTTTTTAACCTTGCCATATTTGTTTTCTCCCTTCGCAAACCATCGGTGTTGTTGACATCTGAATGTACGGCGGCCTCTCCGGGCCCGGAGACAGACCCCCCCCCACCCCATCTCCGACAGATAAAACAAAGCATGTGTGGGGAGTCGCGTTAGCTACCCTGTGGTGTCCTGACTGCCTCCCCTGTCATACTGGATCTGTCACTTTGTTTTTTAGCCCTCGGACAGGTGTAAGGCGCCCACATTCCCCTCCTGGTCACGTGACCATCGCCGTTGTCCAGCTGCCTCAGCTAACTGCATTAGTGCAGAGACACTTTGGTTCCGTCCCCCTGAATTAAAGGCTTTAATGCGAATTGCCAGCTCATTGAGTTATCGGAATTAACACTAATTATCTCTGACAACAGCTTCCAAATTGTTTTTAAGTTGTGTTTACCTTGCAAAGCATTAGATGAGGTCTGTGGACTTAATTATTAGCCTGGACAGGTACACGTATGCAAGACTAAAGGATGATAACCAGCAATGTAAAAAAGTGACCTATTAAAATAAATCATCTATTTAAACAACAGGAGGGGTTATGGTTAGGGCCAGAACTCAAAAGTCAGGGAAGCAAGAAAATTAGGGCCAAGGACCTTATAGACGGTGTTTGACCATGTTTTCCTCTTGTATATTCCCATTGCGGATGCTGATCAGTCATTTTTATGGTACCACACCCCATAAACATTAAATTCCATTGGATACTTCCCATCCCCATGTCACATGCTTCTGTTCACCATCCAATCAAGATGAAGGCTGAGATATTCAGATCGATGTTAGATCTCATGCCTTCATTCTTTGGAGATGAACACTTAAACTTATAATAAATTCACTTATTAAAATAACTTAATCTATATTAACTTCCTAACTATATTGATTTACAGGGGCGTGCTGCTGGGAAACGTCACACTGGATAGACATGCAGGCGTGATATTGAGGATGCCCTGTTGGTCTTAAAATATGAAATCTCACAGACATGAGCTAATTCAAATGCAGAATTTTCCATCTATACATTTTGCTGCAGTGATTCAGTGTTTGTTGAGAAAAGTCCACGACCGTGTATGATATTTCACACAAAACAGCGACGGGCCTTCAGCCTTTACCTTTGGTGACCATGACGGCAGAGATTGACACCTCAAAGTTCCGCCCAGTTCGTGTAGCCTTCGCACAGACATCCCCAGACTGAAGGCCACCTTCTGTTATACTGGAAAGCAATTTCTGATTTTATTGAAATCTGAATTCCTCCAAATCAGGTTTGTGCTGAATATTTCTCTATATGTATACATGGAAGACCTTGCACTAATTTTGCTATTATGATAGTTGTGAAATCAAAACAAAGCTTAAAAAACCCAACATCACGCAAAGCAGCAGCCTCTGGCTCCGAGGTTCAGGGACTAACTTTAATTATGCGTCTATTCCTGTTCCTCTGTCTGCAAATGGCAATGTGCTCTCCACTAATTGGAAATCGGTTCAAGCTGCACGTTCGCTCATTTCCTGAACGACGTGCACTGTACGGGTGACCTTTAAGCAGACTCCGCGGACGACGAAGCTGATGACGATCCATCTCCCCGGTAAATCTACTGTAGCCATGTCTCTACGGGCATCATACCCCTGAGCCGAACATCTGAACACCCACATGGTGATCGTGTTCCCAATGTTGGGCTACGATCTTCGGAAAGTGTAGGAGTTCGCAGTTTACGTATCCCTGAACCTGAGGGATTCGTGATCAGTAGTTGTTATAAGCTATTGCATTTTATGTAATCTTTATAAATATTCTCACCCACATTTAATTATCAAAGACTTTTATCCAAAGCTACATACATATAAGAAAACAAATTCAGAGACGGAGATAAGGGCCTTGCTTAAGGGATCAGTGGTGACATCACGTTACCAGCCCAGGGATTTTAACCAGTGACCTTCAGAGCATAGGCAGAGTGCTGTAACCTACTGAGTCACACACACACATAAGCATGTACAAGAAAAACTTTATATATGCATGTGTGCATCAGATAAATATTAATATACATGCTGTTATGCATGAATGTTTAATGGTACATAAGCAGCAGATGTTCTGAAAACCTACACAGTAAATATTTCTTTCTAAAAACAGCTGCAGTTCCTAATGCCTTGATGCCTTTTGAGGTTCCTGCCTCGATAATAAGCTCATTTTCATCTGCTGGGCGCTTCAAGTGTCGGAATCGTTCGTCATTCCGTCTATATGAGCCCGGGAGCACGTTTAACGATGCTAAACAACTCGGACAGCTCAGATTAGGATCACGTTGGCTAACGGAAAGACTAACCTAAGAGGACAGGCAAATTAATAGAATCATTCGGTGAGATTTCTTCATTTAATTAGACATATTCTTGTGTTTTTAAAGCTGTTCAAGTGAAGGTGAATTAATTTTTTCTAAACGTGCAGTTTTCTAGAGACCCTACTTCTGTCCGAAACCCGATTACTATAATCAAGTTCGTTTTTGTTTTTCTTTTGAAGTCAGCAGGAAATGTGAAGCGGTCAATGAATTGAGTTTGCAATTAATCGGTCGCCGGTTCGATTTCTTGAAGTAGTCGTGCTTGATTCTCTGTATTCAGCAGTATCCCTCTCAATTTGGTTAATTAATTAGCATGAGAGTGTCATTTGGTGAGTATTTTCTATTGAGGCAGCATGGGGCTGTCAGAGTGTCAGTCTGCAAACCAATAATAAACTGAAGGGAAAATGGCGAGCGACTGCAAGCCTAAATCACCTAAGGTGCAGTGCCACTGCGGAAGCACCCATGAGGAAACTGGCACCGAAAAGATATGACAAAGAACGACATGTTGTTAGTCCATGAGGCCACATTGGCACAATGTAGCGGTTGACAACAGAAGCGCTGCTTATCGCAAGCTGGGAGCATGACGTCGTGACCGGAGCAGACAGCTGTCATTGCATCAGCGGCGGTGAGCCTGACGTCTGGGCGTCGCCGGGGACGAGGGTGGAGAGGCGATCCGGCAAGGAATCGCGTGGCAGACGTCTGCTTTCTGATACCTGCAAATTGATCATTAGCTGCGATTCAGAGGCGCCCCCAAAGCTCAGGGTGGGATTTACGCCTGCCTCCGTGCCCTGACGGGACCAGCTGACAAGGATTCCACCGCTCCGAGTAGAGGTTTTACCCGGGAGATTCCGGTCTACAACCTGGAATCGTCACGCTCTTAACGCCGATGAGGTGTGTGGGAACATTTCACAGGTGCCACGGCGTCTCCAAGGGCCCAGTTACCGGGTCACATGGATTTTGCGTCTCCTCCGTGAGCTCACAAGGGAACTCCTCCAGTGGTCCATTCGCACGCGGCTCGGGTCAAACTGACGACTCCCTGAGCGTGTCAAAGTGTGTGCGTGCCAGACGCCCTCCGTGGCCTGGCATTTTGTACAAAGCCTGCCTCTCCCGCTGAGCCGAACTTCCTCTGACACGCTCGAGATGAGCTAACCACAGTATCTTTCATGCCATCTTCAGCTATATGACACACAGGTCACACACTGAGGTGAAATGTCTGTCTCGTTGGTCGCAGTGCAAAGAAGCTGTAATAAATAGAGTATAAATATGTAAGATATTTAAAGAAGATATATTGAGACATGGACACATAAGACACAGACATAAGTCAGACAAAAATGCAGCCAAAACACTCAATAATCCACTTCAAAAAGGAAAGTGCAGCTTTGATTGAAGCTGCCAATCAAAGTTTTTCAAATATAAATTTGTTGCCCAATATCAATAGGAAAGTGTCCCAGCAGCATTGGTCAGTGACAGTGGCCAGCAACGTTGCTTTAAAAGTCGTCTTGTGTATCGTCACCCTACGGGTTTGGGGGGGAAGGAAGCAGACCTGGTGACCTGGTCAATGATCAGGAAATATACTAAGTATATTCTGTATGAAACCTCACAACTGAAAATTTCCTCCAGCTAATGTCGCTAAAGTCACGTACGATAAAAGTGGCACGTAAGAAAGTAGGAAGTCGCTCGGAGCGCTGCTGAAGGGTCCTCTGCAGACACATATGGTCGGCCGCTGTCCTGCATCTTTAAGGTCTGCATCTTAAACGAGGGACAGGAGCCCTCAAAGACCCCATTAAGCGAGGCGGCTCGTGGGGCAGCGTGCGACAAGCCCGGCTGCGAGCCGGCAGATGGACAGGCTAATTAGCCGGACAGATCGCAGCGTGCCGCCTCGGCCCTTCTGCTGGAGAGCACCGGGAATACGCCCCACACTGTCAGCGCCGCCGCTTAATTGCTGGCCTGACGTGCCGCTAATTTTTTCCAGCGTATATGAAAGGGAGGATGACAAACAGGCCGGCTTAGCAACGGCGCTAAACGTGTGACTCTCTCAGCAAGCCGCCCTGAAGTTCTCGGCTTGAAGATGACAGCCCCTTCTGATCTTTCTCCTACAGCTAATGACCTATCTGGTGTTGATTTACCTAATGTGCTGTTTTGTCTAGAAAAGGATCTGGCCACGCCCTTCCCTTGGTTGGTCCAATCACACTCAGGTTGGATGTATGAGGATTGATAGAAATTCTGAAATGGAGGTAAAGGAGAAACTGCATCTGACTTTTGGGTCTGACAGAGCACTTACACGGACAAGTTCTGGTATGGTCTCTGTGTGCATAATTCCTGGGCCCACAAGACAGATAACCCTCTGACCCAGGCCTGGTACTGCCCCTAACCCAAATCCCAAGCCCCCACACCCCTCCAGGTCTTTAATTGTCTCCCCCACCGAAATACCAGGCCTGTTCACTGCGTGCTAAGCTGACCCAGTTGCTCTCGCACCAGATCAGATCCATTTTATCACCATAAACGTTCATCCTGTACAGCTGTACGTAACTTGTTTTCTCGTACCACAGAAATAAGGGCTTTACTGTCCCGGCAAAATAGTAACCATAACAGGCATTTCTCATAAAAATAAGAAAATTGCATTCCCAGAACGCGCAGTGAGACATTTAGCATGTGAGGTTTATATTTCTTCGAGATGTTGAACCTGAAAACTCACAAAATGTACAGAGACACAACCTTAATGCTTTTGAAATAAAGGCATTATTTGTAATATAGTTTGCGATAAACTGATCTCAGCGAATCATCAGTTAGAATATGTATTCATACTGGAAACAGAGAAAACATTCAGATCTGTTTTCCTGTTTAATGTCAGTTCATAATGAACAGTGTTATTCTTCTCCAGCGTACAAATATGGGGCCTGACAAACCAGTCAAACATAACAGTGTCTGACTCATCTGACCTTAGAGATTAAGAATAGAACCAACAGACAGATGAAAACCTGTTTAATAAATAGACTGATTATCTATCCAAAAATGTGGAAATAACCACTGGGTCAAAACCCAGGGGAAGGTGAAAAGTGTATGGTTAGTACCGGCTATCGTGACAAAATATCAGCAAAAATTTCATTTTATTTTTAAAGAACCAAACCAAAGCTATCCAGGGAGTTCACAAAATCCAAAATGACTGACACGGGAACTTTGTGGCCCACTCTTTCTGCAGTTGTTGAAAAATAATGTTTTTTTCCACAGTCTTCCCTTTGATTCAGAATATCAGAGATCATGTTCTTATTTGATACCACCAGGGAAAATATATGTCGCTGCAAGGAGTCAGACCAGCGTTTGTGATGGGGGGAAAAACACACTGCAAATAGTGAATGATGAAAAGAGAGATGGAAATGGTGAGTTCTGAGCTGCAGTGGGATGGCCCAGTGAAACACCTTCTGACCTCAGGAGGGGAATTAAGATAGAGATGTCCTGTTAAAATGGGGGGGGAGGTGTGCCAAAATGAACAGCATGACCGCAGCAGAGGAAACCCAGAGGTTGTAGGTTCTGCTACAAGCCTATATAAGCTGCAAAGGCAATCAAATGATATTATCTAAAGTGATGGTTCTCTTTGACCACTCTTTGTGGATCAACTCAAGTCAAATGGGCTTTATTGTCATACCATCCACATATACAGTAGGCAAATAGCACCACAAAGTTCCATTCTCCAACAACCACAGTGCAACATACAGATAGCAAAGATGCAACATACAGATGATGATAATAACTCATCCATCCATCTAGTTTCCAACCTGCTTATCTTTCTGGGTTTCAGGGGGTCCGGAGCCTATCCCGGAAGTTACGGGCATGAGGCAGGGAACAACCCAGGACGGGGGGGGTCAGCCCATCACAGGACACACCATTCACTCACACCTATGGGCAATTTAGTAACTCCAATGAGCCTCAGCATGTCTTTGGACTGTGGGGGGAAACCAGAGTACCTGGAGGAAACCCCACAATGACACGGGGAGAACATGCAAACTCCACACGCATGTGACCCAGGCGGAGACTCGAACCCAGGTCCCAGAGGTGTGAGGCAACAGTGCTAAACACTGAACCACCATGCCACCCCAATGACAATAGCAATAATAATAATATAATAAAATGATCAGTGCCAGTCTGGGTGTCTTGTCCTGCCTGCCCTGTCCACTTGACCCTCCTGTCTCCACCCCTAGCGTGACCCTAACAAGCCACGCATGTTACTTATTTGTCTTACCTCCCATTCCTAACCCTCGTGTTAATCCCTCCCAGCTGCCTCTCATTAGCTGTCTCGTTAGTCCCATATATACTTGCTTCCCAGTCCTGTTCACTGTGCGCTATGTTGACCCAGTTGCTCTGGCATCAGAACAGGTCCATTTTATCATTCCAGTCCTGTATTCCCCAGTCTGGTCATTGACATCGAACCCTCTGCCCTTCCTTGCTTCACTCCTTCCATTTCTGATGCCTCACGATCTTGTTTATCCCCAGTCGCTGTTCTTTTGAGTCTAATAAACCCCGTTTTGTGATATGAAAAGTCCTGTATAATAATCAGGCTGCCTTTAGGATGCTGCAACGCTCTGCTCTGTAAGGTAGTAAGCTGAACAGGAAGGACTGTTATGAAACACCAACAGCACCCAAAAGTCACGCAGCCTGGCCTTGATTTTCTGACTCTGGCCAGGAACAGTGGCAGCCTGGTAATTAGCATGGAAAGATTAGCGGACAAGGTAACAGCACTGGCTAAATGCTCGCAGATCGAAAGGATGAGGATAAAGAGGTATATTTTTTCCCCGTTTTGTCAGGAGGGGGGCAGCAAGGGGTGATAGAGGGGACATTGTCAGACAGGAGCACAAAGGGTTATCGATTTCACCTGCAGAGAACCATGAACGGTGGTACCACTGACACGGTCCCCTGCTCAGTCTGACCCGTCTGCTGCCCGTCTCTGCACCAGCAATTAATGTCGACTATCCCCTCTACTAAAGAGAAAGAGACCACGAGAAAGGGTGCGGGAAATTACCGAACACCACGCAAAGCTTCTAATTTCGACGCGAGACGGTGATGAGCCCCCCCCGGGCCGGAATGAACTCACGGAAGGGGTGCATGTTTCTAATTTCCGATTAGTAGGTGGGTCAGAGTTTGGCAGCAGCTGAGGCCCAGCCGGTTTAATGAGACGGGCTATCTCCAAGCATGGCCTTCACACTGTCGCGGTGGATTTAAAGAGCAAGTGGTACAACTTAATGCGCGCTGCCTTATCAAATAATTCTCCTCCAGCCAAAGACTCAAGCAAAGCTCATGGGCATGCCGCCCCACGTTAAACCGGGAGGGTCGCTGGGGAGACATGATAATTTCAGCCTAATTCTGCCGTATTGCTCTCTCTGTCTGAGCCATCACATTTGTCGTGTAAAGTACAGACTATCTCTTTTTAATTAGAATTTGCTAAAATGCGCAAGACTGAATTATGCAGCTGTAACGGTCAGCTAATGGAGTTTGCCAGCATGTAGCTCAGTGGGTCAGGGATCCAAGCAGAGAAGGTTGCGAGTTTGAATCCCATGGTGGATGGTGACTGCTCGTGCCCTTTGAACCCAAGCTCTCCTCACATGATGCTTTGGACAAAAGTTTCTGCAAAATAAATGTGATGTTTCTGAGACAGTCAAAGTTGAGAGTTTAGTGTGTTGCTCTGGATTCAGTACATATGCTGTGACCACATAATCCAGCAGGACAGCAGAATGTGAGGCCAATCGCCTGCAGAGATAAGCGTAACCACATGCAGTGGCATGTGCACTCAATCCTGCCACCGTGCTCTGGATTCAGCACTAGAAATCAGCAGGTTCTCTGGATTCAGTACTAGAGATAAGCATGTTGTCTGAATTCAATACTAGAGATCAGAATGTTACTCTGGATTCAGAACTAGAAGTCAGTGTGTTACTCTGGATTCAGTACTAGAGATCTGCGTGTTGCTCTGGATTCAGTACTACAGATATGTGTGTTGCTCTGGATTCAGTACTAGAGATCAGTGTATTGTCCTGGATTCTGAACTAGAGATCAACATGTTGCTCTGTATTCAGTACTAGAGATCATTATGCTGCTCGGGATAAAGTCTCTGAAGCAAAGGTCAGTGACAGTGATGGACATAATAGCTCAGTTCAGAATTTAACCCACTGGTGTGTAATTTACAGTTATTTTCTTCCCTTGCTGAATTTTATGCTGAATTCTTGAAGGATATTCCCCAGTCAGGCTCGCCCCTGAGGAGGCCCGTGCTGTAACTTGTGGGATTAGGGCTCCACAGCATAAGGGCTCTTCTGCCCCAGTGGAAAGTGCTTCTTCAGTATATCCAATGTGTTAATTCATTATTTAGCATGGTGAGCTATGCATAAGGCACTCCACGCACTGAATTATACAGTGAGCTTTCCCTCTCGGAGTAAGCAGTATGCAAAATAGGCAATCTTGTGTAAATGTCTGTCACAAACACAAAATAGATGAGTTTGATAGTGCGGCAGGAAATGTGCAGCCGGCTTGTGGAGATCGAATAAACCTGTACGGACATCATCAATGTCACCTCCGATAGCCACCACAGTCACCAAGTGGGCAGGAGTGGGCAATGCCCACCCAAATTTCTGCTCTGCCCACCCAATTGGTTAACTTCAGCCTCCGCCATCTGAATCTGCCAATCACGTTTATTTCATTCGGCCCATCAGATGTTCTTCTGCAGAGCATTTGTAGTCGCCTGTGAAAGTGGAGGAGGACTGATACCTTATTCTTATTAAAGTTCCTTCTAGCTAAAATGTATCTTTTGTTGTTGTAGCTCGCTAGAACACTACAGTGGAACCCCCATATCTGCTCAGTGTAACTTATAAATTAAACTATATCGTAGTATGTAAGGACACGAAATACAAGCAGTGGTCTTGGAACGTATCCCCCACTGATACGAGGGGACTACCGTATTTAACATGGCAGTTTGCTAACGCTGATATCAGCTGGCTGGAGTGAGATTTTCAGTTCGCGACAAGTCTGCACACACATGAACACACATTTTCATGTATGTAACAGTGTTGTTACCTTAATAAATAACAATAACAATAAATAGTAGTCTGTAGGGTTTGCGAAGAACCCCAAAGCTTTTGATATAGCTAATTTTAGGTTCATAATGGAATAATATAGGTTTATCGCGTGAGAACCTGAAAATGTGTTTCACGCCAGATGAATGAGAGTTGGAAACCTGGGGAGTATTCCATGAAAATAGCTAAAGAAAGTCAGACTCAAACTATAGCGCCATCTCTAAACATAGCCTCATGTCGTTCCTCTAACGTAGTTCCGCTATAATTAACCAAGGCTCATAAAAGACAGACCTGCATAGGCTCACTTAGTGCGCAAACCCGAGATATTTAAGAAGCCAAAATGAATGGATGAACGACAGATCGATCAAATGAGTGGGAAAGCGTGTAAAATGAGAGCTGCAGAACAAACACTGCTGATAGAGCTGTATGAAAAATACAAAGATGTAATCGCAAAAAAGGCAATACTGTGGCCATAAATAAAGGCAGGGAGTTGGCTTGGCAAAGATTTGCAGACAGACTAAATGCGTAAGTTATGTAAATGTTACAAGTGCCTAACATGGTGGGGCAGTGATTTATGCTGTCGCCTTACATCGCGAAAGTTCCTGGTTTGATTCCCATAACCAACGAGGAACCTTCCGGGTTAAATTCATGCGTCATGCTTACTGTATAATGTTTTTTCTGTATTATTTGATCTCCATAAAATACTTTCAATTGCATCCGTGTGTAATGTTCTGCACAAATAACCGTATCTTGTCGTTGCTATTTTACTAATAAATTTTAAAAGTAGACAGTGACTAAACAAAATATAAAAATATCTTCCTGTTCATATTATTTTAACAGATTTTTTTTTCAATTTCAGTTATTGCATTTCATGTTTGACCTTTGTAATATGGGTACGCTTTATTTCGAATTATTTTGGAATTAATTGGAATGCTGTTACGTGAGTTTTATAGGCTTTATAATATTTATTACATGGCATGAGTAGTGATAGTGCGGAATTTCATTCGACGGAACGATCTTTTGGGAATCTGTTCCCCCACGTCGAACGTTACGTTCTTTGAGACAACGCTTAACTAAGCGAGACAGTTAGCCTGGTCCGGAGCGGACGTGTTTGCAGGTGTAAATTACCATGGTAACTCAGCGGGGATTCATTTAAGACACGTTGATGGAACGGAACTCCAACTTAAATGAGCCAGACTTGTCGAAATAAGTCAGACTTTCCCTTAATCCTGCTTCGTGGAATACCCCCCTGGTCAGTGCTCAGTAAAAATAAAATTGCGTGTTTAGATAGATTACATGTTGTAATTCACTTAAGTTAGTCATACACAACCATAAACAACATGCAACAATTTTTGGTTCCCAATTCAATGCTTGCTACCGGCAGTTCAGTTACCAGGTACTCTTAACTTGAATAACAAACCTTAGGGACCGATGCCTTCGAACCAAGTGGGCTGCTGCTGCGGGGGGTTCAGGCAGTAGTGTTACACCTTCCCTGCCCGCTTTGCACCAGCGCAGTGCAGGTCGCGTCCACCTTTGTATGTAAAGTCAGTTTGTTTATGGTTTGGTAATTATCTTTTAATGCTTTTTCTTTCTCTTTAAGAAGCATCCTTCCACTATATTATAAGTAGATAAGCTTCTGTTTATATAATAATAAGAAGAAGAATTTGTCTTTCCTGATTAGAGAGATAATCATGAGAGCATAATGTAGAGTTCATAAAGAGTTAAAAACCAAAAGGAGTTATAAACATAAAATATGAAAATGTCCAGGAACCCCCCCACCCCCCCCCATTTCTCTGGTCACAAGCCACTACTGCACTGTAGTATATAGTCCATTGTGTGAAATGCTGCCCACCCAAAATT
>JAODJU010000002.1:21304858-21321050 GCA_026776725.1 Gnathonemus echidnorhynchus | reverse complement strand
TGTTCTGGATATACTGCCCCCTCCCCTCAGTGTTCTATATATAGCAGCCCCTCAAGCAGTGTTCTAAATATACCACATATACAGATTATACTGGCTTGAGAAAGAGGCTCATGATGTCCTGTGATGACCCCCCCCCCCCCATTCATTGTAACTAAGGTCTGGTCTGACGATGAATCTCTATCACATGGTTCTGGGCCTAAGGACTTCCTACAAGTTGCTATAATTTCCCTATTATTATCCAAGCCTAACAATTACGCCACCTACAGGCTGAGCTGCATTCGATTACTAGCTGGACTGACTGGCTGGTGAGTTTGAGTGGAGCAGAGAGTGGAAAAGGGAACATCCCTGGTGGAGGCGTGAGCAGTTAGCAGCAAGAGCTGAACGAGGAGGAGGCTGGTTCTGAACAGCAGGCGTGCAGCCTTGGGGAGTGACAGACAGCTGCTGTCGATGACGGCTGACGGTGATGGAGTCCGCCGGAGGAGGAGCGCCGGGTTGGCTGTGAGGGGCTCCCCCACGCCGGCGCCCTGGAAACGTGTAAACCAATGCTGTTTGTCAAACTGGACTGGCTCTCTTCCGCCATCCGACTTCTCTCACACTTTCTAACACGTCAGAAAATAGGGGTGTCATGTGCCAAAACTAGCTTGGGTACAACTAAGTCACCAGGGGGGTCAGCTAACACCCACTTCGCATGTGGCGAAAATGCACTGGACCAGACTTCAGGACTGCTGTGTCATTCAGAGAGAAGCAGCAATGAAACACAGCCATCTCTTGGGGTTTGGCTATCGCTGGTCACTAATCATTATTATTGGAAAGAAAAAAAAAACAAATAAAATACTTTTGTACCTTCTTACAGTTCATCGAAAGTCACTGCCTCCTAGATTCAATCCTTATTGCATTTTTAAATAGCTATAGAGAGAGAGAGAGAGAGAGAGAGAGAGAGAGAGAGAGATGAAGCGAAATAAAAACAGAGGTGGGATTAACCTGCAGGCACTGCGATTTACTCTATCATTATAATCACAGATAGGCAGACTCTGACTTACAAATATTACCCTCTCCAGTGTGCCTGTTTGTAATTCTGTTCCTGCATTTAGTGCTGTGGGCTTTAAAATGATGCAATTCAGGACCATTCGGAGGAGGTGGGGTGTTGAAGGGAGCGGGGGTCCGTGGACGAGAGAAGTCGATCTGGCATGGTCAAGCGGGTGCCAAAGATCCCCAATCTAACCGGAGCTGAGGGCAGTGTAAGGACCTTCTGGCCGTGAGAGAGCTATCTCATGGATTCAACTAAGTATAGTACTGAGTGGGGGGAGGGAGGGGTCGCGATCTCCCGCCTGTTGACCACTCCTCCTTAATCCCAAAGGTAGCAGGATCTCTTGTCCATGCTGCTGGCTCTCCCCTTGAATTGGGGGAAGGGAGGCTCAGTCAGCCTGAATCTCAGCCAATCCTTGTTCAGGTACTGCACCCCAACCCTCCTGAGATTTGGCAAGCGGCTGTCATGTGACAGTGAGACAACTGTGTGCATGTACTAAATAACCATCCCGTCTGTCTGCATCACCGAGAGGAAAAGTGATGAAGGGCTTCTATATAGCGGAGAGTCGAAAAACTCCATGAACGACTTTAATCGAGAGCATTAGAACCATACAAACGCATAATTTGAGGAGTCAGTTGATCAAAGGAAATCTCCTTCTCCAAAACTCCTCCTAGCTCTGTGTCTTTGATGTGCTGAGAAGGAGGGTCAATGCCTTCATCAAGGAGCCAGGTGCTGTATGATCACTCTAATGGGCTGGGGGCCAAAGACAACAAGCTACAGCTCATGGCTAATAGCATTCTAGCTCAGCAGCAGCGCAAACGCACCCAGTGATGACTGAAAACTGAAAAAAAGACCACCTGTTTGCTGGACTGCTCTACCCGCACGCTGTAACCAGCAGCAGATCAATGTTACAGACCATGTCTCACCCTTATAACCCCTCATGGACACTTATCGAAATGTATTACCCACAATCCTATGCACAAATATTTACATATGGAGGGAATAATTTTCACATTTTACTTGAAGGCATGTAAGCTCGTTGACTCTCCACAAGATACAAAGGCATTCTCCGTGTGAGGGTAACCTTGGGAACAAAGATGGCACAAACCTCATTTAACGTAACGCTGCTCGATTAATAAACACGAGAAGCTCGGCGGCTGAGTTAATGGAGGGAACGTGGGCCGGGTGACAATGGCTTTGAGTGGTCCGGGTTGGGCAGGGGGCTTTGGTGTCGCAGCTGAGTGGGCAGCGGCATAACTCAGTGCGGTTAAAGCCACATGCAGGATTGCAGGCAGCCACATAGGTGTAAATGCAGTGGTTATTGTTATGCCCTCCCTGCTGCTGCATGTCTGCTTCAATCTGTCACATATCAGTACTGACCCGCTGTCCCCCCGGTGCACGGGGCCTGTTTGTGCCCGAGGCACCCATCAAGTGAACACAAGCTTCACGACGTGCGAGCTGGACAGCACAGATACCTGAACACTGCGGCCCATCACTGCTGTCCTGGACAGTAGCAAACTTCAGCTTCTCCCACTCACTGATTTCTGAATTGTATGAGCTTAGTGAACTCTGGTGGCCTTGCCCTTGGAATTTTGTTTCACTTCCATTCCTCCTTCTGGCTTTTAACTATTCAGATTTTCACTATTGTAGCATTAAGTGCAGCACTATTCAATTATTCAATCTTCTTATGCTCTTGACAGCTTTGTTGCTATAAAAAAAATTCTGTATCCGTACGGTCTGTCCACATCATAAAAAGCTGTGTCTACATTGTCTGTCCACATCACAAAATAGCTGTTCTTACACGGAATGTCCGTATAATAAAAATCTGTGTTCGTATGGTCTGTCCGCATCATAAAATGCTGTGTTTACATGGTCTGTCCACATTGTGAAAAGCTGTTCAAGTGGTCTGTCCACATCATAAAAAAACAGTTTTACACGGTTCAACAATACCTTTAAAAATGTTGTGTTTAAGAGATCTTTCTACCTATTCTGATTTATTAAGGCAGGACATTTATGTTTCTCTGAGGTCAGGAAGGCAGAGAATAGCAACCATTCTGGTTGCTTTGATTTCCAGAAATAAAGACCTATTTCAGGGCATAAAGAGGTCTCTTTTTTGTGAAAATGGTTTTCTGTAAAAATCCAAGCACATCTTGCTAATGCTGGTATAAATGGTTAGATGTATTGGGCAGAATTTTTTCACATCCGGATTTAATTGGCTTGTGCTGGCAATTAATATGGCCACAGCTACAGGAAGCCACTGCAGAAACATTATTGCGCTATAATTTTACTCTGACCCACATTCAGGTCCAGGGAAAACGGGAAATGATATGTATGAACTGAGCAAAATCAAATTATTTAAATAAGTTTCCTTTGCGGGAGCCCAAAATGCCATTACCTAGTTGTTTTGTCGATGCTTTAATATGAAGCCGGCATTGCTGCATTTTATTCAGCTGAGGATATTTGCTAAAGCGATTTTCACCAAGAGAACCACAGAACATCGGGTCCGGACATCATGTTTTCCGATCTGCACCGGCCCACCAGAGTGCGACAGCTTTTCTGAAACAGGCTCAGAATAATTTGACCAGCGCTTAAGCTGTTTGTGGTTCCGTGTAGATGGCAAGGAGTGACCCCCAGGGTATGATGTCAGGGGTGGTACAAACGTATGGCTCCATCTAAACGACTCTTTGCAACAGAGCCCCTAAATCATACCTGGCAAACTCAAAGTTTCCTCTTGCAATGTCCATCCTTAGAAAAAACAAAGACATAAGAAAACAAATAAAAACAAATCAACAAGCTACCGGACTATGTTTACAGACCTACCTGTAAGTCATTTCCCATGTCTAATACGATGGGTTTACACATTAACCTCGAAAGCGAGTACCTGAGACACAAATCAAGCGGAAGCGAGCAGTGAGGGACTGTGGCATCGTCGTAATTACTTAGGCTCTTTCTCCCACAGCCCCAGAGTGGCATGCGAACATTATTCACTGCATTTACACACCTGGAAGCCAGATGAAAAGTGCAGAAGAACGACTGCAAATCAAGGTTTGCGATTTAACCTTGTTTATATTTTTAATATGAGTTCCTGTGGTAATTAACCCCAACAAACTGCTCAAAAACAATATCAAAGATGGTTGATATTGCAGGGTGGAGGGATTCTGCCTCCGGAGTGTGCTTCAGTAAGTACACTTTCTGAGAGGTGCCACGTCTCACAGAGCAGGGACTGTGGCGAGATCCCAGTGGGGAAGCTGTGGGTCCCTTTAGCCTGTTCTGTCAGGGGTGTCAATTATGAGCATACACTTAGAATGCAATAAAAAAAATCACAAAGGCAATAGCTTGTTCTGCACCATAAAATGCTATTTCAGCCTGAGCTGGTCACGTTTCACCTCCTCGGCCCCCCAGCAACGACAGCGGGGACAGAACAACCCAGAGCCTCATTTTCCTACCTCATGTAGTTCAGCTGCATCACCAGCCATAATTTCCCCACTCAGTATGTGTTTGTTGGGTCGCGTGTACCTGAACACATAAACAGCCAGGCTCCCTGTCTCTTCGATCCCGGGGGGATAGGTCCTCATCACAGACCAATGGATGGTAACGATGTGACCATTAGAAGGTAATGTGAGTACCCACTGTTCTTCATGGAATGGTTGACAGTAGAGCTGTCCAAAGTAGATCCTAATGATGTTTAATGTCACTCTACCTGTGTACGAAGTGCTCTGACTGCATTTCTGAAGGAAGTAGGTGCCCTGGTGAAATGCGAACGGCCCCCTCCCAGTTTCCTCAAGCAAACTCCATCCAGCCTTGATGAATCATTAGAGGGGAGGGAACACTATGCAGAGATCAAAGTAGTGCCCCAGGAGCAGGACTGGGACTGGCAGTGGTGGGGGTGAGGGGGAGGTCTTCTTTATGGAGCTTGTCAGGAGATCTTCCATAGCTCCTCCTTCAGCTAGCCTGCCTCACAGGCTCAGCTGTCAAAACAAAGGGATGATGATCTCGATTCTTCACCACCAGCAAGGTTACTGGCTTTCTGGAGACATTGTATACGATGACTATGAAAGCAGAAAAAAACCCCCCCCCCCACAAAAAAAAAAAAAAAAAAAACTAAAAATGGCAACTCAATGAAGAGAATTACAACAGAGTCACGCTGTGGCACCCAACTGTTACAACAAGGAGTCCAATCACACCTTCAGCACCATAAACTGTAGGTAGGAAGATGTCATGGCTTCCAATAAAGTTCTCTTCCACTGTTCCATCAGCCCTTGGTTTCGGATTCATTGTGGAAGGTGTGGCAGAAATGATAGATCAGTTGGCTGCTCATTCTGCTTGGAATCCCCCTTACAGAGAGCATCCTAAATGTTCACATGTCTTGTCCTGGGCTCTGCATGGGCTTTAAGCAGCACTGTCGCTGCCTTTTGAGTAGATGCCAGGGAATTCAAACTTGCAATTTCTACATTTACATCATATCAAGAACAAGCCTGGACCACATTCATGCATGTACAGGATTTCATTTTGCTGCATGGGATGATGTCACTGCCAATAGCTTGTGAGTGAGGGAACATCATCACTAAGCACTCTGCTGTCAAGTTTCATTATTATTAGTCATTGTTTAGGTTGTTTGCACTGACATCAGATTTCACATTTTCATACCCAGCTGGACTTGTAGCCATTATTTTTTTCAATTCACTGGCACAACACGATTCGGTGTGATTTCCTCCTGTGACTCTCGGATCATCTGCTCAAAAGCAAGAGTTTTTCAGTCCTTCACAGGTCACACAGTCCGCTACAGATGTAAGGAGGTAGCTAAGGATGGAGCTGGACATGACTGTTCAGCATGACACTCAGATCTAAGCTTCCATGTCGGACCCACAGAGCAACTTCAGCGAATCAATGAGACAAAGAAAGTTAGTTGATTTGGAAGATCGTAAATATTTCAGGCAACTAAAGCTTTTGAAACATAAAATAAGAACAGCATAGTATCAGCTAACAGGATACTGACCAGCTGGAATTATTATGTGTTCATTATAATAATTATAATTGTTGGCCACTTGTGGCACTCGAGGAAAACCAGCAAACCAATGAAAATTTATCTTTGTAGAGAAATCTTCTTGTGTGCCCGGTCAATACCTTTGTCTGTAGTAGATACCTCTGCAAAATGGAAATCCTTTCATCATGGAGATCAGGAAATAAACCCTCCCTTTACTCCTGTACAGATAGCCCTGGAAAAAATACAGTGTCCTGTACAGATAATTCCCAGTGCCGGGGTTCTGACACACTGAAAGATGTCAGTGTAAATTTAGCAGGTGGCTCTTGAGTCCATGATAAATTAGCACAGTCAGTTGGACTATACTGGGTTCCTGTTCCTCGAGTAGAATCCAGTTCATCTTTCATGGATCTACATTAAATATTTACTTAATAACTTTCAAATCAAGGCAAGTCTTTGAAATCCATGTTTTCGGTGGATCAGGTCCAACCTCCTGTGATTTCAAGACCATGGGACCGTAAGTATACACATTGGAGGTGCACATGGGGGGGGGGGGGTACCTTCGCGATCACTGTCTCAGTTATGTGACAGGAAGTGTTCAGCTATATATAGCGTGACAGATGGCTGCCATGTCATTGTCCATCAGCTGTCATCTTTGATGTGAATGAGTGCAAACAATCTGGACACATCGCAGAGTGAGGCGATGAGATTTTCATTTTATCTAAATGATGCGTGTTTTTCTCTTGCTGGCTGGCTTTTAGGTAAAGGGTGTCACTAAAGACAGCAGTCTTTGAAGTGACAAAACAATTGATGTCGGATATTTTGCAGTGTATCTTTGTGCATTGAGCAAGATAACGTCCTGTGCTAGCTAACTAGCTAACTAGCCCCAAGCTAAAAACATTTAACATGAGCGCTGCTTTGCTTAGAACGTTAAAGACATTCTGCTTAAGAATTGCTTTGAAATTCAATTTATTCTGTCTTTTTATTTCCTTTAAAACAAAACTTGACTTCTCCACTCAGGAATCATCTCAGGAATGATGCAATATGTCCAATTAATATTTATAGACACCCACTGCCTGTCCAAACAGACAGCTACAGATGTACCACATACCTGCTTTTCGAAGAACAGCTCAAAATACTGATTTCACGTTTCACAGCTGAAATTTTTCATTACCCATGCATACAATTTTTCCTCCTTCAGACCCCAGGGACATCACAGAGATGGCGGAATACTGATGATAAGCTATGAGGCGTATGATGTCCACCCAGAGGCAATTGTGTTGTTTCTTGGGGCCCACGCAGAGTTACTTTGGGCCCCTCCCTCGGATGTTTCAAGAGTCTAAATAAATAGCTAGCGAGTAGAGTCAGACGATGCTAGCTAGCGGTCTGGCTAGCATAGCATGCTGCTTGAGCATCTCCAAAATAAGCGATGTGTTTGTTTAGTATTTAGTGCGGTGTGGTTCGTGTGGTGGCAAACATCTCCGCTGCTTACTCATGTTCTCCGGCTCATTTCTTTCAGAAATCTGTTAACAAATGATTCCGAGGGCGCCGCCTGTCTCCATGCCGTGAAGTAAAAGCCATTCCCTCATGGAGACCTTCCCACAGAGCTGATGAACGCACCAATACAGATGCGCGACATTGTCGTAGCAATACTTGGATCTCAAACAAAATCAGAGGGGATGAAATGCCAGAAGAACAGGAGCTTCAAACACACAGTAAACCTTTGTCCTCAGCGCACTGCTTCATTAAGCTAACACAGGCTGCCATCATTATGCAGGCTATTCCCCCGGTAGCTTCCAGCTAACATCTCTGCTACCCGCACTTTGCTGGAAATAATAATTCCCCCGGCCTTACGGAGGTTCACCGCACTCCCTCATGACTTCCAGCTGAGATCTTCTGTAAGCAGGTGGTTCATCCTTCCTGTTTGCATATTATAAACATGCTTAATACCCACTCAAAAAAAAAACAAACAAACAAAAGCAGCGGTATGCTAACAAGGCTGTCCAGGTCTCCCAGACGAGCTTCATAAAGCACGACAGCTATCGCTGGGTCGCCATTCACTACCTCCGTCTGATCAGCCCCCTATAAATCATTCACTTACTTCCCCTGCAAAGGTCACTTAAATACATTTAGATCAGTCCAGTCAATTTCATCAGGCAGCAAGAACGAATCAGGAGTGGGCCTAATCCCCATGTGAATTGGACATCCAATGAATAGCTTGAGACACCTATGGAGCATTCCGTGCTCTTCCCACTGGTGTGAGTATCATGAGCAGGGGGCCGCTGTGAAGTAGGACTTCCTCACTTCTGCTATCCATCTAAGCCTGATCAGGATGAGGAACACTTTCTACATGGTTATGTGATGTATGCTTCTACCAAGCTTCATTTACATTGATTTATTTACTGGAGGCTTTTATCCAAAGTAATGCACAATTGAGGGAGCAGTGACATCACTCAGTGAAACCCTGGGATTTGAACTGGTGACCTTCCAAACGCAGGCATAGTCCTATCCACCTAGGCTACACACCAACCCAGTTTCTGTACAGTAACTCCAGAACATAGGCAAACGATAAGTAATAACCACAATTTATCATCTCAAGGTGCAGTCTGACTCCTTGCTAAGAATTCCATCTAATCATCCATCCATCCATCCATCCATCCAAATTCCATACCATCCATAAATCCATCCACTCATTTTCCATAGCCCCTTGTATTTCTCGAGGATCACTGGGGTCCAGAGCCTACCCAGGAAACTGTGGGCACGAGGCAGGGAACAACCTAGGGCAGGGCGCCAACCCATCACGGGGCACACACTCACACATCATTCACACACACTCACACATCATTCACACACACTCACACATCGTTCACACACAATCACACATCATTCACACACATTCACAACTACAGACAAGTTGTTAACTCCAATTCCAAAATCTTACCTCACCATATTAATTTCCCCACATTTGATATTTTTATATACACACTAGTCTTACTAGGTATGGACCGTCCATAAAATGGTTCTTATGAAACAATAGTCCTCATTCTTTCATATTAATGACTCAGACTTGAGACCATATTAATATATTATTTCACTAATAGACTCACTTTTGCATTACAAAGCCCAGTTTAATTAAAAAATACAATTAAACAATGTCCTATTGTAATGTGCAAAACAAAATAATTATTACTAAAAATAACATATGCTCTTAGTAAGATCATAATAATGTTGCATCAGACTCAGTTATATGTATTTATGAAGGTTTTCTTTTGAACAGTCTTTCTCATTCCTCCAATTCAGTACTTCAGGTCGTGTCAAGCTGGAAAGTCTAGGAGTGAAAGAGAAAACACCCCTTTGTGATTCACCATCTGCGGCACGTTCAGCCTCCTGCATTCCTTTGAATTTCCTTTTCTCGTCTTTCTTTAGAGCTTCTGTCTCTTCTGCTTGTCTGGAGTCGATCTTACGAGTGAAAGTGCTTTATCTCATCTCAGCCGCGTCTTAGCTGATGATCAGGCCCGGAGTTAATGCCCACAGCAGTACAAGATGCATTCAGGATCCGGAGTTAGAAATCACCGGCAGTGCGGTAGATCTATAATGCCACAGAGTTATTCCAGTACGTGTTATTCTCACAGCGCAATCCATTTTTAAAGGGACGCCGTAAACCATAATAATTGCTCTGGACGAAAGCGTCCAGCAAAACGTCGGTGCAGCATTTCAGGAAAACCGTGAACTGTGATTTCATCCAAGCTTAAAGAGAATTTTGTGTTTTATTAAGGGTGAAGAATAACCGGCATGGAGGTCAGAGTGGTTGGCCGTGGTGCAGTGAGCACTGTATTCGTGGGTGAAATTGGTTTGCTTCAGTGAAAATGCACTTGCATAAACGGGGCTGAAACAGTCAGTGTAAAGAAGCCTGCTGAGGAAATAACAACAGGGCCCTTTATTAATTCAGTTTATGAAAGGTTCATAAATTCCTCCTGCCTCCACATTACCCCCAGTGTGCGAGACTGTGTGTGACTGCGTGCCATGTGATGGACTGGCATCCCTTCCAGGCTGCCCCTGTCTTGTGCCCTGTGATGCAATGGCATCCCATTCAGGGTGTCCCCTGCCCTGTGCCCTGTGACAGACTAGCATCCCATCCAGGGTGTCCTGTGCCCTGTGACAGACTGGCATCCCATCCAGGGTGTCCTCCACCTTGTGCCCTGAGATGGATCAGGCTCTTGTCCAGGATGCCTCTGTCTTGTGCAGAAATTCTTGGGCATACAGCAGCGAATCCAGTAAAGTGCAGACAACCAGACACATAGTGCGAGGCAAAGTGCAAAGGCAGTGCACTTGGTGCAAACAAGTAAACATTGTGAAAACAACGTGAAAATGTACACATACACAAACGGAGCAAGGACATAAATAAATCTAAATAAAAAATAAAATAATAATTAAACAGATGGTATAGCGTAATTATATGTGCAAACAGACTAAACGCTGATCCTTGTGACAGAAATGCAGAAAAAAAACCGCTCACTGCCAGCGCCGTGACCATATTGCTGCTGTCCTTGTTCACCAATCAGTGCGGGCGTCATCATTTAGCAGATGCACGGCGAAGTGAAAGGCGCTTCATCAAGGCCTGGCTAATGGAGCATGGTTAGCGATGCAGTGATTCTAAAAGGTGACAGTGACTCATTCCACCGCTTGTGCCAAGGCGGGAAGCAAAGTGGTGCTGTGAACAGGGGTCACACGGTGATATACAATACAGACTCTTACGCTGAAGCCATCGAGAATCCAATTTATATCTTTATACATATAAAGTAGCGTCGACTAGACCTTGAAACATCTGCTGGCTAAGACTGTTGCACTGGGGTCTCAACCACTCTGTTGACCCTGGGGTACAAGCCAGCAACCTTCTGATCAGACACAGCAGCCTAAGCTACTGGACCACACACCGGCTCAGGTGCTTACTTGTGGTGTGACTTCTGTGAGTCTGTGGCTTGACCTAAGGCCCCAGCCCCCAGGTGACCAAAATTCTGCCTGCAAGGATGGAGGTACACTATTGATGGAGCTCCGACCTGCTGACAGCGGGGAAGCCGACGGAGGAGGACAGGATCCGTGATCATGTGGATGATGTTTGGGAGCCATTAAATCATGACCACACACAGTAGAATCCAAAAGTGCTGGGCTGCAGTTAGGGGATGTACTGATGTTGATGGTAGCAGGAGTAGGCAAACCAGAACTAATGGACCAGAACCAGAGGCCTCTATCACTTTTCTTGCTTAGCCGGATAACCTGTCAGATTTAAGTCACCGCAGTTTAAATAGACTTCATCTTCATTCACCTACATTGAGTCTTGGCTAAATTAAATCGGACTAAGCAAGAAATCCTGCTTTGTGATACAGGTTCCTGGAGATCTGAGTCTCCTGGCCAAGCAGGAAGATGGGAACCAAAAGACAGTGCAGGGTCACCTTCAGATGGATGTGAATAACCACCGAGAAGACAAGCACAGGAGACATGGCACATATTCAATTAGAAGAGCCCCCCTCGAATGGTCCAAAGATCTGAGGTTCCTCCTGGACGACCCGGCCCTGAAGCAATGTGCGCATTTTTGAAATGTCTCACAAGGGGGAGATAGAGAGCACTGAAGCTGCGTGAATACGGCTGAGGGCCCAGCTATCCTGGCACCGGGCCATCGTAAGCAGCGTGGCGGAGTTTACCCCCGACCGTTTCTAATGAAATGTGAAAGACTTGGATATGAAAGTTCTCACAGAGGTGTTAGACAGAGCACACAATTAAGGATGCGAACAGGAGGTTGCTGGTTCAGGCTCCAGGAGGGATTAGTGAACTTCAGTAAATATCAAGCTGATAGATAGATTATAAACCTGCAGTAATGTAGCCAGCACAGCAGGAGGCGCAAGGCAGCTCGCAGTGAAAATTCACTGGTTATTTTTTCTCTTTTGTTAATGCAGCATAAAAAAGCTGAATCAAGCTGGTTATTGCTAAAAAATACACAAAACAAACACATAAAAATAACATTCTCAGCTAGGAATCCAGGACACTGCAGGAGTCAACATACCCTATAAAATACCTCTGACCTTGAGAGACTATTCATCAGGTCTGACCCTCATCTGATCCCCAAAGACTCAAACATCTAATGAAACATCTATCTAATGCCATTCTTTTCATCGTCAGATCTTTAAATGAAATGACATCACATGGCCTGGCGCAGTCTTACGATTCTGAGATGAGAGAAGAATAAATAAACGAGAAACAGCAGATTTAGTATAATATGGATCCCTGTCTCTATCTGGCCTGCTGATCTGAGGACATCAGGCCCGCCTTGATTCTCCAGGCACTGTGGTGTCAAGCTCATCCTCTCACGCATTTCAAAAGCAGCTTCCTGACACATGATTAAGAGCCGGAAACGACAATGGAGCGTCGTCGCTGCTCCGCCAGCATCTAAGCGAGCCGTTAAACTGCCAAACGGTGACAAGACAGAACCTTCCGGACTGATGGCTGTACCTGACAGCAGCTTGCACACAGAGACGTGGTACCATGGCCCAGCGAAAATGACGCCCGCGGATGGGGAGACAGGAGGGATGATTACTGACACTGCTTTCTAAAAGGCTGCTCCCGTTAATACTGTCCGTATGTGAGTATCTATCCTGAGTTTCCTTTTTAAGGTGTATGGATTCACTGTTCAGCTCTCCCCCAGCAGTGACCTACAAAACGATGCCCAATGAGTACTGCGAGGACACAGGAAGTGGCAGGTGAAAAACTGATCGCCTGAGCAATGGCTTATGGGAAATGATCCCGGGCATTTCCCTTTAATGAGTTTTGGGAACAAGGAGCTGTCTAAATTTAAGAATATTGATTAAAGTCACTTAAATCATAAAATGAATGCTAAGCTAATATAATATGTAGTGCAATGTCCAGGCAGTGATTAGTGATGAATTATCTCTTGCTATAATTGCACTGGAAGCCAGTCACATGGACTGAGACCAATCCATTCATGCCGCTTCACGTGCTCTGGCTCTGTGGGCCTCACATTCACTGGCTGTGCTGGTGTTTCCTAACGCACCAGGCTGTTAGCCATGGAGATGGTGAAGCGATATGAGCAGCCAATCTCTGCTACAGGCTCCTGTGATATATAGAAGCCTCCTCTCCCATTCCAAGGTGCATTAGCGGTATCTTAAAGCTCTTCAGGCTCTATCCTTCCCTCGTCCCTCTCTTGCTTCCTACTTTTTTCCTAGTTTTTTTTTCTGATGCTGCGTTCTCCCATAGAACCCCCCCCCCCCCGCTAACACACACACACACTCACGCTCAGGAGCAGGTCGTTTAGACCTTATGCCCACAAACACATCATGGGTGACCTCCACTCTCCCAAGCATGTTTCAGCCATCCAGCAATCTCTCATCCAGCCAAACGCTGTTTCAGGGACTCCTATCAGACTGTGAGATCCTTAAATCCAGAAACACCAAAGCCAAAACATTTCAGCACAAACTCAGGTGAGCAGGTAAACCTTACCTTATGGGGACACAATGTCCCCACAACGTGATGAATAACCATTTTTTAAGGGAAAACTCAACTTAATAAAAATCTGTGACTGCACTGAAAAACTAAAAATGCAAAAATGCATTTTGCTTGGTTACTTATGGTTATGGTTAGGGCTGGGTAGGGGTTAAGGTTGTCATAGTTAGCGTTAGCATTTATCCCATAGAAATGAATGAGCGGTCCCCATAAAGATATGTTTACCTGACAGGTGTGTGCATGTGTGTGTGTGTGCGTGTAATCAGATACCTCACTTGTGAGGTCCACAGGTCACTAACTTAAGCCATCTTCTTCCTCACAGAGTGAACCTCAGTGACATTTCTGAGTAGCAAAATCAAGCCAGAGGTGACTGACGTGTAAAATGTTAAATCACTCATGAATCAAGGGAAAAAAAAAACGGTTCTTAACCTACTTCAAAGTACTGTAACATTAAATCCATCCATTCATCCATCCATCTTCTAAGCACTTATTCCAGTCAGGGTCATAGAGACTAACAACAAATGTGAGAAGTGTTTAATTATATACAGTGCATCTCATCAGTTATGTTGAGATGTTTACTTATGCATGCATGCAGTACAGTCAGAAATGTGCATGAGAGTGATATCCAAAATTAATTAATACTTCAGCTGCCCCGATTAGCAAGGGATGGCTGATGAGGCCAGCAGGTATTAGAAGGTATTATTATGAACACCGTGGTAATGAAGAAGGGCCCCATGGTGTCCGCAGACCAGGAACCGGGGGGCATCTCACACAGATGTGACCGAAATCTGCTTTAATTTATCACTATGCAGATGTTGTGAGATAAATCAAGGAATAAAAGACTGTATACCTTACAAATGACATCATCACTCTGCCCCAGGAGACGTCACTTAAACCGTAAATGTGTCCCACACTGTAAGCTATTATGAATCTATTATGACCACTTATTAAAAATAAGCAATAAGTTTATTTTTTTCCTTTTAATTTTCACCAGGAGAATAACTCTCTTTTAGTGTATTCATAATTGGAGTCATATTCCCTTTGGGCAGACGATGCATCTTTTAAATTAAGCGACACTGGTGGATAAGTGAAGGAAATGCAAATGACCAGTAACATGAGTAACAGTGGTCACTAAACAGAATAACACTGATGCTCTGCTACTGGTGTACTATAGTAAATCAGCAATTATTAAATACAAACTGAAAACCTTTCATAAATAAAGACAGATAGATAGATAGATAGATAGATAGATAGATAGATAGATAGATAGATAGATAGATAGATAGATAGATAGATTTAAGCATACTCTACACATGCTTACCATTCGTAATAAATAGGAATTTTATGACTTTATCCTTTCTGAATTTGTCCTGTCTTCATTCAAGCCCCTGTCACCCGAGTCACAGTCCTAAATTTAAAGTCCCATCATTCACTGACATTCAGTTTCCTTTATTTGACGCAAGAAAAGTTTAAAAAAAAAGAAAACTTGAGTTCATTAAGCGCTTCGATTGATACCGCTACAGACGCTGTCGCTGTGGACGGACAGTAATTACTGCGCGTGGCGCCTTCGTATTGCTCGACGTCGCATGGAGATAACCCCATCCCCGCTCCGCTCTTAATTTTTAATCAAAGCGTCACCCGCAAACTCGTCCCCCGTCCCACTTGAGCGCCTTCATTTAGTTCCCAAAAATGAAAGAGGTTAATGGGCAGATTGGGACGTGAATCGGCGCCCACACGGGAGAGCGTTAATGACACGCGATAAGCCCCACTGCTGGCAGCAGTGTGGCATGTTCACGAGACTGTCTAATGACAAAGATGCTTGTTTTTTTCCGAAATTCTTCCAGGTCACTGTAGAGATGGCACATGATTTAAAAACAACATCTGCAGCTTCACCAAAGTGTGTTTTTTTCTGTAACGGGGTCGACTCGTCCTTTCAGGCGACACCTCAGCCTCTACCTACTTAGAAGCAGTTGGGGACAAACTTAATTTAGGTGTCACCAAACTTCTCCAGCCTCCAGTAAATTGACCTACTTTCTATTATTTGCTTTCAACATCTTGACTTGCATGTGCTTCCCGGCGGCACACTTGCACCCTCCAGTGGCTGGAGGCCATCCCTACGGTCTCATGTACACAAGTGTCCTCTGGATGCAACCTTGAGTAATATTTTGTGAGGTAAGCAGGTGTACCTCCCTCCTCCTCGCCACTCCATGGTCACTCCACCTCCGCTCCCACATAGCCACTCAGACCCCGCCCAGCTCACTGCGACTCCAGAAACTCCAGACTCTGACCAACCAGCATAAAACACCAGTACAGCCCAGGATGTGCTGTCATAAAGGGCTTTGAGTAGAAGACAAGCAGAAATCCATCCATCCATCTTCTAACTGGTTAGGGTTGCTGGGGACCTGGATTGCCGGCTGCCATTATCCACTCTCAGACACTCTTGCAAAGCCCCCCTCCCCCAGTTTTACTTATGGGTGTTGGACAGGGCTGGGGAGCCTCCTGGACGCCACGCACAAGGCCGGGCTGTTGAAATATAAATACAGTAGTACCTCGGTTCTCAAACTCACTAGAACTCGAATTTCTTGAAAGTCAAACAACCAGTTTGACCTAGAACTCGATCTGAATATCAGAAGTCGAACCGTGAACGCTGACCTAATATAAATTGTACACGT
>JAODJU010000002.1:21276172-21291777 GCA_026776725.1 Gnathonemus echidnorhynchus | reverse complement strand
CGGTTAGGTTATGAGTCCAGGGGCCCTACAAAATTTGGAACATTATTAGATTGATCTAGGTTGGGGGCCCAACTTAATATGATTTCATGGGCCCCAAAGTCTCTAGTGGTACCCGGTATTAGACTGATATATTGAGTGCAGGTGTGGCTGAATGCAGGCTGGAAACATCTAGAAGGGGGGCGTGGCCAAAGAGGACGCCCATGCCATGTGGCTGGTATCTGGTAAACTGGATTATGGACCAGATGTGACAATGGAGGACAGAAGAAGAAAAAACAAACAGCCAAAATAAAGCCTCTTTTTTACATGTGATAAACCATACTGTAAGTTTAAATTTGAACAGAAGCTTACAGCGACCCTTTGTTTAAATGTCACTTTAAAAAATGACATTAAAGCTGCATTTCTTAACAATTATAATAGCAACCTTCTCCTTTGCAGAAACATCCAGATGACTATTAACTGCCCTATGAGAGCAACCTGGACAGCTCACTCTAAAAATGATGCTGCCTTGGTGTTCTGTGATCATACCACTTAGCTCTTTCTGGAAAAGAAGCAGGGTTAATAGATTTCAATTGAGGAAGATTTGGAATGACGACAGACAACTTTCTGACATTTTCTTTCGCAAAGTGACACTCTGTCTCATCAGAGGTCTATCAGCTGAATCTGGCTGAGTGCGAGAGACTCATAAAAACAGTGATGAGGGAAGGACAAGTGAAGGTGATATCTGGGTGCAGACCAAAGCAGATGCGGGGGGGGGGAGGCATGACAGACCATCCGGAATTTTCTGAAAAATAGCACAAAGTGAAAACCATTGGACTGTACCATTTTATGCACCCTGTAGGGGCACATTCCTGGGTGTTCATTTTTGTTTGCATCTGGGTGTCTTTCCTGATGTCTTTTTATACCCGTACGCTCTTTTTTATATGGCCAGTGGTCCAATAACTCTCAGCCCCCAAATCCCTGCTTTCAGTTGAATCTGTTCCCCGGGCTTGATTATTTAAGCAGGAGATTACTGATGGACTGTGTAGTCATTGATGACATGCTGTTCTTAACACCTTGGCCTGATGAAACATTTACTACTTTATCTGATATTCAGTCCAATCAGTCGGTCCTTACAAGACATGCAGTTTTCATTAACCATTTGGTTATGTTTTAATATTTAATGCTCTGAAGAAGCGTACTTTTGTTCAATTGCCCTTAACAGATGATAATTTTGATGACTCATGTTAAATTATGCATTTATATGTAAAACTTGTATAAATAAGACATCTAGGTGATTAAAGTCATGCACTCATGAAGACTTGAAGCTAAAATTCATTTGTGGAGCTGCCTTTGATTAGCAAACTTTGCTGTGAAAGGGTGAGAATGGATTAATATGCATAAAAAAGTATGCAATCAGAGAACACTGTGCATGAAGCAGTGCTTATAAATAAACATGTTAATAAATTTACTCAACACATTGTCCTCTCTGTGACTGCAATGAAATAATAATAATAATAATAATAATAATAATAATAATAAAACAATAAACTGAATAAAAATCAAAGTAAATTTAAAGCCTACAAAGACATTAAAAACTGATGGAGGGATGAATGAATGGGAGTGGATTTTCACGGTTCAAAACTAAGGCTCGCTCACAGACACTACAAGCAACTCTCTGATTCTTCTTGCCGTCATTTTCTCTCTGAAAGTGACCGTTGTAAGAAGACGAGAATAGACCAGTTAATGCTTATTTCTGTAACGTTATGATGTGGACCATGTTAAAATTAAAACAGTTCTCTGTAGACGGACCTGTACGAGAGGGAGAATGTGAATTCTTTATTGTCTTTGCATGACTGTATATAATGAAAAACTGTTTGACTCACTCCTAATAGCAGTATCAGTAAACAACAACAAAGACAAATGTCAAAGGACAGTTACGTAAATAATAAACAACCAACAAACAAGAACCAAGTCAAATGTGGCTGATATGTTACATAAATAAGGTAACAGTGTATGGATATCGCCATATTTTATCCCTTGGGAAATGCTATAGCGACCGTCGTCTACCTTCGGCCCTCTGCCACAGAGGGCCCCTGGAACATACTCACAAAGTGCCACCAAGACACAGGAATGGGGGTGGGCAAGGAGGGGGGGGCGGGTGTGCAGATGTGGAGTGAAGGCCCAGAAGCCAGGGTTCAGGAACAAAGAAACATCCGCCAAGGGGAGGATGAAGAAAACAATGTGTCAGAGAGCATGGGGAGACCAGGCTAGCAGATGAAACGCTGACAGATGAGGAATTGTGGTAGACAAAGGCTTGGGAGAGCAGGGTAGCAGCTGGACTGGGTACAGAGCGTGACAGCAGGCTGCTCACATAGCCAGCATTGCCTGTTACTCCCCCTGCAGGGACCTCTATATTCACCCAAACCAGAGATCAGCCTTGTATACAGAACAAAAATGCATGCAGCCTGGTACTGAATGAAGACTGAATAATGAGATATTAAGTACTTAAATAAGCATAAACCGTTTTGCAGTTCTATCTGATCGTAAGACAGTTAGGTACGTGTGGAAGTCCCAGCAGAGGTGAAGCCGGATGAATTTATCTGTATAGAATTATCTATAATGTAAAAAGGCTTTCTGATGGGTTTCTTGGCCGACAGCCACACTCCCTGACTGTCCCACATGTACATGGTTGTAATGATATTTTTGCCCAGTATTCCCTGAACTTGGCCCGCTGTTGTGTTGCATATGGATCGCATTGTGACTTCCGGCGTACTAGATGTCACCATCGATGAGGGCGTTAATGCTCCGTGGGTGTGAGAGAAGAAGGGTACAAACGTTGACGGTGTTAGTTGCAGCTACCACGTTCAGATAAAGAAAGGTTATCAGGTTGTTCTTTTTTCACTGTGTGGGTGAGTATGTTCTGCAGCTAGCATCAGTATGGAGAAGGGATCTTCTGCTCCACAGGCTTGGATTGAAAGAGAACATTTTTTTACATCACTGAATAGGGAGCGAGTCCCTCGAAGCAGCTTTTACCACTTGTGGTGTAACTTTGCACCTAAAGTTAATTTGGTAGCTGAAGCACATGCCTTCTGGATGTCAGTGTGAACCACTATTAAAGCCAGCTAGCAAATACATAAACAGCTCTTACTGGAAACTGGTCTGGGAGTTGACATTCTCTTTGGTCTTCATGATAGTAACTAAATAGAGGTAGCTGGTCAGCTAAACTATGTCAACATCTGGAGGGTCGTTGATTGTCTGAACAAGCTCAACACTCCACACCAATGGTTACCGCTGGTCATCACTGGCATAAGCCGCTGTCAGGACAGCCAGCCTTACCTGGACTGTCTACAAACATCCTTTGGTCTGACGAACATCTTGCAAGTATGCAGAGCTGCCCTACTGGCTCACACAAAGTACAAAACGTGCCAGAAAATGTGTGAGGTTCACAATGACCGTGTGTGTGTGAAATTAGACGCCAAAATCTACGCTGCTCACCCCTGCCTGGGTGCACTCGCTATTCCTGCAAGATCACCTCCTTGAAGACGGGATCATGGAGAAGATTGATGCTTCACCCTAGGTGCCTCCAATCATCATCACTCAGAAGAAAACAGGTGCCACTTCTACTGTATGTGCGTCAATCTCAAAGAAGCCAGTAAAGCTATGATTGGGAATAGCTATCTTCTAGACCACATGGACGAGGGGTGACAATTTTCTCTACACCTGATCTTTAGAGCACTTGCAATCAGGTACTGCTATATCATGACGGCCAGGATTTTACATACGAGGGTGTTCCTTATGTTCCTTATGGTGTGGCATCTGAGCTGGTGGTGGCCATGAGTCACCTGAACCGCATTCCTACCCATTCATGCTGAGGACCCCTGTCTTTGAGGGCCATTGAGTAGCTCTGCAGGTTAGGTCTCTGCTTTGAAAGCACTGATCAGCAGAAACGTCAGGTCACCGTTGGGCCCTTGAGCAAGGTCCTTAACCCTCTGAAAAACGCTTCAAGAGTGAGAGATAGACAGCTGATCCTCAGGTTTCAACTTCAACTTGTCTGTCTGTGTGTGTGTCTTTAAAAAAGGAGAGCGAGATAAGATACATGAAAACTATTACATTACAATGTACCCGAACAAATAAAGCTTCATTTAATTTGTTTTGTTTTCAGTTCTACAAGGCCTGGTGAATGTGGCCAATTACTTAAATGACATTACTGTACGGGGTTGCACTTCTGAGGAGCATGAACACAGCATGTAAGCTGCACTGCAGCATCACCAGAATGCTGGTGAAAAAGCCATTTTGTTACAACAAGGTTAGGGGTCTTGGTCTCACCACAGGGCATCCAACCAGAGCGTGTGTCTGCCAACACCTCTCTGCCATCTTCTGCTGATTCACCCTGATACACACAGAAAGTACTATTACATCTCTTGATTAATGGTTGATGTTCTACAGACATCTGCCTGTTCTGGACACTGGGGTCTAAGCTGAAGATACTTTTAAAACACACATATAATTTTTTTTATCACCAGTTCATTTCACTCTGTGGCAGTTAAGAATACAACCATCACTTCATCTTTGGCTAATTATCAAGAATTTAAAAGAACTTTCTGTTGTGTCTCTTGCCCAATGGCCAGGCTCCCAAACCCCCTCAATCCCAGTCATCTTTCCCTTTCTCAGCCCTTTTTCATGTTTGTTTTCCTGCTCTGTTCTTTTTTGTTTCCCTTTGTTTTCTTATTCTGTTCTCTTTTGTTTAACTGTTTCTTTTCCTGTTCCATTATGTCCTGTTTTGTTTCACTGTTTGCTTTCCTGTTCTGTTCTGTTCCCTTGTGGATTTCCCTGATGTGCTGTCTCACTGTTTGCTTTCCTCTTCTGTTTCCTTGTGTGTTTTCTTCTTCTACTCCGTTTGGTTTCCTTGTGCTATCCTGTTCAGTTTTGGTTCTTTCCTTGTGTTTTCCTGTTCAGTTTTCCTCTCCCATTTCATTTCCCTCTCCCTGCTTCCTGTCCATACACCAGTCTTTTTAATAAGTTTGAGTAAGGATACAATCATATTTTACTTTCATTTTCTTTTACTGTTCCTTCCTCTTCATTTCATATTATTAATTTTGAAATAGTGCGGGAACAGTTTTTTTTTTTTTAAATTTTATGTTACTGAACAATGAAAAACAATGTCTACTAGCTAGACTATTAGAGTGTGAAATGTAATAGCTTTGTAATCTCCTGTTGACACACAAACTGGTGTCTGTAAGGTAGAGTTGCCTTGGCTGGCAGGCTATGATATAGGGAACAAGTCAGGCAACATGTCATGGGCATCACCCACCAGCAAATCAAGTGTTTCCATGTCCTCCCAGACAGCACTGTATGCCTGGCCCATGTGGCGAATGTTATTTATCCTGTTGTTCCAGCTGTGGTGTCACGTATCGACCTTCTGAACCTTTACATAGCGAGACACTCACGTGTGCAGCAGCAACTCTCTGCTCACATTCTCCAGCTCCCTAGTCCTGACCAGGGACGTGCTTGATATTCTACACACACCTGCTTTTTCGAGACACAAAGTTATGAAATGATGATGCTTTTCCAGACATCATTTTGATTTATTTTATTTTTTTTTAAAGGATAAATTCACTTCACTTGTATCAGGGTGGACAGCACACCTGTCAGACTACAAAGATATCAACAGGCTATCCTGTACAAAGCAATTTTACACCATTACTGGTATTCCTTTGATGATAAAACCTGCTCATCTACAAAAAAAAAAAGTTTCTTCTGAGAAAGTGCGTGCAGACGATATTGAAAAACAAAGTTTTGAAGTAGAGCAAGGAAGCCAATGGCAAATTTAGTGGTGGTTATGGATAAATTGAATTTTCTCCATCATTTTTATATGATGCCTTTTATTTAACTCAATCAAACACTCACAGTGGGGAATAGAAGCTGTCTGGCTTGTTTCATTAATAGACTGTCCACTAAGATGTCATTAATTACATGTCCTCTCTATGTGAATATCTTACTCAGGATGACTGCAAAGCTGATCAGTGGCAGAAACACCACGGTGGATCCATGACTAAAACCAGAGGTTTGTCCTCAAGCGGGAATCTGTTCCCAAATCGCGGCATTGCTTAGCCAGCCACGGGGTCCCCACAGACATCGCGGTAATCCCACGGAGATGCTGGGAATCAGATTATGTGTGAGAGTCACTGAGATGGCAGAACCCTGCTTTTGCTTTTGAGATCGCCTCCCTAAATCTGCTTTTCTGGGTGATTATTCCGGCTTGGTGTGAAAGTACTCCACATGCGGGATGATCCCATCTGTCATCAGTCATGGCCAGTGCATCAGAAGGAAAAAAAAATCCTTTGGGAAATGTACCCCAGAGTGATAACATTCCAAGCACTTTCAGAGGTGACATTAAACTGAGAGCGGTTCACTCCCTAACAGACTGATCTCAGTCAGTGGTCGGCAGTTTTGTAAATTCCTATCAAATGCTTCACATTGCAGGTTATCACCTACATCACCCTTGTGTAATTTAGATTTCATCTTAGCGAATCATAATTCAAACCCTCACCTGCCCAGCACATGGTGAATTACCAATTAGAGACTCAAATGGGAGAATGTTATCTCCAGTTTTCAATCAATTAAAATGCGGTGTGAAATGTAATTATGAACCATCCTTTAATTGTTTACAGAAGTTCATTTACCATGGCTTCTGAACATATGGTAATGAACAAGTAACTGAACAATTAATTCTAATTAAGGAGAATATTAGATTCTAGTGTTTTTATCACTGACTGAGTCAAGTTGCAGTAACGTGGAGTGACGTTCATCCCCACAAACACTCGTGTGACATCGACACCGTGCACATTTTGTAACAGCACATCGGATCGAGATTATATGGGATCTAGCGGACCGACAAGAAAGATCTGTTTCTTTTTCCTACTTCTACAGCTCCACTGAGATCATAAAATAACATCGATGATTTTCAGAGTACATAAATAACAGTCTCCACAGACGTGCGATAAATACTGAAAAAATAAATGTTCCTCAGTGCGACAGTGTACTTGTTTTTTTTTTTTTTTTTGTAGCCGTAAATCGTGTAAGGTGTTTTTAAAGCCTTGAATCCTTCTGTATGCAGCACAATGGCAGTAGAATGTACACACTCCTAGCGACTCGGCAAAGAATGCCCTCTGGTGAATATCACCAATCCAAATGGTAAATAAATGTACCCTGTCCGACAGACTCTTCAGCAGTGACCTCTGTGGTACAGTATCCACCTGGCCAACTAACCTGTAGAAGACACAGAACACCTCGTCCCCCCCCCCCCCCCCCCCCCCCCCCCCCCCCAGACTGTGTGTGGGAAATGACTTTTTAAAAATTTTGAATCCTTTGAGTTCGAATTTTAGTTTCATGTCGAATTGGTGGACAATTTTTTCTCCGAACCTTCATATGTGGACCATAAAGTCTATCTAGTCCTGTAACCCAATGATAAGCCGTCAGGAACAAGAAGTCCATTGACCGTTGGGTTTTACCATAGTTAAAAACCCAACCCGGACCCTCACTCGCACTCAACGGATCACTTCGGGGCAAACAAAATGAGGATGGCGCCACATTCAGATGCAGGGCAGGTGAGCTTTCCCTGCTCCAGAGAGCTGGAGTGCAAATCTTATAACCAAAGCAGACCTCAATACGCCACACCATGAAAAGTTTGCCCAGGGGCTCAAAACAGACAGATGAATGCAAGCCTTAGAAGTTTGCTCTAGCTCCTGTTATCAATGTCTGCTGTTGACACAGGGACACAAAACACAGCCGTTATTGTGAACCATTGAGTCCACTTTCAGAGGGTCTGTCAGCGTCACCTAAGGGTTGAAACTCAGCTGTATTTAGCAGATAGGTGCAACATTAAATTCTGCAGCGTGACACCTAATCTTTAGCATACAAGTCATTAGAATGCCTCGTCCATCAACACACTCCCAATAACCACTAATCAAAGTTGTCTCACTGTGGTCTGGATCCTATTCCAGAAGACCAAGGCCCGAGATGCATGAGACACCAGTCTGGCCAAGGACAGGCACAGAAAGGGAAATTACCAGGCACCAGTTCTTTTTATTTTTACAAAGCACCTGTTTTTGAGTTCACTGGGTCTGTATGGTCATTTTAGCCAATGGATGTATTTTTCCTATAATGATAAGGTGGTCTCTGTTCCCCAGGGTTAACTGGGTTCCACGTTTTTGAGGAGGGTCCCGAAGAACATGGGAAGAACAGGAATACACAATTCTGGAAAGTGCGGTACAGTGGGTACTTTCTCCTAGAGTTGCTGCTTTGTTCAGTAATGCTTCTGCAGAGTATAATTAAACATATATTAATGCACCTGTCTGTAACTATCCAAAGTGTAATTGCAAACTGATGTTTTATTCAGCTAGTTCTCAATGTGACTTAATAAACATCAGTTTCTTGGAAAATTGGCGTCTCTAGCTGGAGGCAGTTGCTTAAATGCCCCAGTTGCTTAAATGCAGACTCTTTTTGATCGCATTCATTCATTCAGTTTCCTGCCAGCTCGCTGGTGAGGATGCTGGGCGGTGACTTGCTCCTTTCCCTGATTTCGACACGTAGATGTTTTATGAAAAAACATCAGGAGAACATCTGCACAGATAATAGTCTATTAATTAACATTACAATAATGTTTTTAAGTCCAATTAAATTTTCCAGCCTCATTACTGTGAGGATAAATACCCAAAGCATTTTGTGCCAAAATGGCATAATTGTCACATGATGGCACTGTGTGAAGTCGTCAGTCTCTTCACGTTGACATATGCAGTGTTTCTTTTTTATTTTAAGCTGAAATAAATGTGAACGTTTAAAAAGCTAGCAGTGTGCTAAAAAGCTAGCAGTTTGCTAAAAAGCTAGCAGTGTGCTAAAAAGCTAGCAGTTTCCTAAAAAGCTAGCAGTGTACTAAAAAGCTAGCAGTTTCCTAAAAAGCTAGCAGTGTGCTAAAAAGCTAGCAGTTTCCTAAAAAGCTAGCAGTGTGCTAAAAAGCTAGCAGTTTCCTAAAAAGCTAGCAGCGTACTAAAAAGCTAGCAGTGATTCTGCCGCCTATAGTAGCGGTAGCTTTGTGCTACCAATCCGTATATCCATATCCCATTTGCTGATGACGGGGACGCTGCTGAGACAGGCATGATGACGGACGCTGATGAGTTTAACGGGGCATCGCGACACATTACTGCCGACCGCAGCCAGCCGAGACAAGGGTCTAATTACCCGAGCTCCAATTCCAAGCGGATGGAACATATCAGTGTGGAAATCGATGCCCTCTGATTGGTCCGTATAAGTCAAACATTGATGAAGCAATTAGCACAAATGATTGTACTTGTTTAGGGCTGTGTAAGCCACCTGTGCCCTTCACACGACATCGGGCCTGCTTATGATGCACTCGCCGGATCCCTGC
The DNA here is from genome assembly GCA_026776725.1 of Gnathonemus echidnorhynchus. Taxonomy (NCBI): domain Eukaryota; kingdom Metazoa; phylum Chordata; class Actinopteri; order Osteoglossiformes; family Mormyridae; genus Gnathonemus; species Gnathonemus echidnorhynchus. The sequence continues at coordinate 21,282,374 of JAODJU010000002.1, read as the reverse complement.
AGCCTCTGCAGCTGCATTCAAAACAAGCTGCAAAGTCACTCCTAGCATATTCATTATCAGGAACAGCCCATGTTTCCTTATCCCTCAGAGAATTCCCAGCAACATGGATTGGGCTCCGTCCAGGGATGAACCCTGGATCCAGCTGACACAGCAAAAACCTAGGCCGACGCCATGTGAACACGGGATTCTTGGAATTCTTCCGGGAAAAGTGTCCAACAAAGTGAACAGCTCAGCATGGACATGGGAAATGGATGGAGATCAATAAGAAGAAAACGAAACAGAAATTGTGCTTTTATTTGACATTTGCACAAGTAACATTGGAATGTGTTGGTTTTCATGTATCTCATCACGCTCTACTTTTTAAGATACACGAACACCGAGGTAAAAGTGAAGCTTGGGGTCTGACCTGAGGGTCATCCAGCACCCCAGAAGCATTTCATGGGGGGGGGGGGGGGGGGGTTAAAGGCCTTACTCAAGGGCTCAACAGAGGTGTGACTATTCCACCGAGGATGGGATTTGAACCAATGACCTTCTGAATACAGGCACAGTGGTCTAACTCACTCAGTATGGGCTGTCATAACCAATGGCGTATGTGCATTAAAACCCCATTCGCCCGTGCACTGGGATCCTGGAGGTGCCCACTGGACACACGGCTAAAAGGAGAGAGCTGGGTAATTCTTTAAGTAATTCAACAGAACGGAAGCTAAGTCTTCACCAGATGGTTACTAATTCAGCAATAGGGTGGCAGAATGGGCAAGGGGAGTCATCACAGGGAAACTTTAAGATGGCTGTCAGATTTAACCACATCTCATCACTGCTTCTTGTCATACTGCGATTTTGCGATTCTCTTCAGAGGATATGCTTAAAAGGGCAGAATGACTTTGCACACTCAAATATGCACTCTGAAAATAAAAACATCTCAATAGCATTTTAACCATTTGTCATACAGATGCAAGCTTAAAAATATTGTCCCTATTATATTTTGCGGGGGAATGAAAATATTTTTAGTGATTTAAATTTTGTAGAGAAGCACAAATCCACTAAAAGCTGTCATTCACACGGTTTATGAATAAAGATTAGACTCAGCTGTGGGTGTGAATACTTTAGTACTCTCCTCGATTGCTTTTCACACCAATAATTAGCACGTGAAATTTGCATAAATGCCTGTCTTTTCTGTATTATACTTAATTCCCATCCAATATGGTTCTCCTGCTGCTGCAACCACAGAGGGCTGACACAGATTCTTGTGCATGGATAAAATAAAATCCTCAGGGACGATTCTGATTGGTGACCGTAAAGGTTCACAGCTAGAGAAATCTGACTAATGAGCATGCTGCAACAAAATTTATAAACTTGGGCAATTCCCTCAGAAAAAAATTACCTTTTTTATTGCAAGTTTTAAACACCAGAAATCTGGTTTACAGTGTTGTAAACAGCAATGGAGAACCCTTGAAACTCATAAATATTGGCACGCTTTCATGTTGCTGTCTATTAGTTCCTGTTGGCATGGCGATAAGCACCCGGAAATCTCAGTCAACCTGCTTGTTTGGGGATGAAACTGAATGCAAATTGGCTAGTTTAATTATGCTAGATGGATTTAATTTTGTGTCCCATCTGAGAAAAGCAGAATCAGGTGACGGCGCTCACCTTGATTGTGAAACGTAAAGGAAGCAGAGATGTTACTGGCACTTGCGGTTTGAGGGCTGTCCACTTCTGCTGAAGTTTTTCAGTGTGACACCAGCTCTGGCATCACTCACCACATTCAGAACAAAGCAGGGTTTAAATCTGGGACATGAGAGATTAAGGGCTACACAAGACCATAAACCCATGGTGGAAATGGAGCATAAAACTGAATCAGCATTAACCACCGAAGGAAGCGGTAAGATAGACCTCGTAAAGAGTTTATACAAGTGTCGCTGTGCTTCTGTTCTGACCTTAAAACATATTGCCTCACATAATGGGCCATAGTTGACCTTTCACTGTGTATGGATTTTCCTGCAGTTTTGGCCTGTTGACAAAATCTGGCGCACTGGTATTTCCATGTGCCTGACGTGGAGCGTCGCAATAACTCTTACAGACGACGGTCATTTCGACCAGCGCCAGTTAACCCATTAGGCGACATGGTAGGTTGTTGCGGCTGGGCATGACGAAGGAGGGGAAGAAGGGATGATCTATGGACCGGCTCTCAACAACAATGGGGTTCATTAACAAAGAAAACACAACAGGAGGAAACCAGAAAAGAACGGGACCGCGAGGTGTCAAGAACAGAACAAAGCAAAATAGGAAGTTATTAAAAATCACCACAAAGCAGCATAACTAGGGAACAGAGGAAAACAGGGAGCAGGACTGGGAAACACAATTACTAAGACACGCTAACAACTACAATGACTGATCAATGAACGAAGTCAGCGCACACTGATTAGTACCAGTCAAACCCCACCAGGGCCCCCAAATAAGCTTAATTACCCCTGACACCCCTCCCTGCCCACACACCCAGGTAGAGTGCCCCGTCCGAGACAAATTGGTAGTGAAATTAGCTGGGAGGTGAAGATCTCTTGGGGGGGGGCTTTGACTCTATTACAGTTTCATCTGTGTCACTCTCAGCTTGGTCTGGTTAGGTCCCATCGGTTGGGGGTCCTTGGTGAAGAAAGGGGTCCGACTGTGACTCCCCATCTAGGACAACGTGAAGAGGCATCTACAGTGGGGTCAATGCTGGATCTGGATGCTCTCAGGGACTAAGACACAAAAAGAGGACATTGTGTTTTCTTGGGCTGTGGGGCTTTCAAAAACCGGAATGGTGACCTTATAAATCGGAACAAGGTTTAAACACTTGTTAAGGTATTTAAGCTGGTTTAAAAAGAAAGGTACTACAGACTAAAAAAAGAGGACATGTCTGGGAAAAGAGGACAACTCTAAACTGCTAAAAAAAAAGGTTCCTCTGAATAGAATTAGCTGCTTTGGTTAGATTTGCTCTGATGATATAAAACGCCCATTTCCAAGATACAATAGGAACTGCTATTATTCCCATGTTTTTAATTAATGTTCTGTATTTGATCAGGCACTGGACTTCGACTAATTTTATCACAAGAGTTCAGTTCCAACCCCACACAAGTACATAGTAAAGGCATCGTTCGTGGAAAACAGAGTGGCAATGTCAGGCAGGATCTGTAGCAGTACTGACTATGAAAAGGAAGATTGTATGCCCTCTTAAATCAATACTTTCCCCTCCTGTGTAAAATGAACACAAAAGGGCTCTATGAATGCATCACTATCACACGTGACTTTGTCCACATTTTCACAGTTCAGTAATCCGTCATAAACAAACATGGCTAGCTATAGCAAAAGCTAACTAAATATTTTGTGCACTAACATGAGACCTGCAGTTATTCTGCAGAGGGGCTGACATTTGGGCACTGGCCCGGTTGCATCTTATATGGGCAGTTTGCATTGTGCCTGGTCCAGATGATCTGCATTTGCACACATGCAGGTAGGTGAAGTTTGTTGCACCATGTTCTACTCATCTCCATGTTCTACCCTTATCTTCTAATTCAGTGCTTCCTAACCCGGTCCTTGGGAACCCGCAGATGTCCCACATTTTTGGTCCCAGCCAGCTCCCTCCCAGACACTTCATGTCCAGTAGGGAGGGGAAACATGGACTGTCTGTGGCTTCCGGAGAACCAGATTGGGAAACACTGCTAATCTAATCACTATGGATTTTTCTATGGTGAATGTGAATATTACATTAATATTATGCTGTTATGCCTCTATATGATAATGCCGCAATAAACGCTTTGTGTAGCCCCAGGTTGTGCAGGGATTTTTACAGAACCATAAATACAACACGCACGGCTTCTCGAAGATAGTTTCAATATTCTAACCTGGCTTACAGGAGTTATACCCAGCTGACATCATCAAGAACATACAGCAGTGCTGAATGGGGTATAAATCTCTCCTCCCTTCTCTCTCTATGGGCCATTTTAAAGTTTAGAACAATATAATTTAATAGAAAACTGATGTTAAAAGGATAATCTTCCAAGGTATCACTGAACTGGATACATTTCTCTAAGGGACAATTAAACATTTAGTAAGTAAGTAAGTAAGTAAAAATTTTTTATAAAGCACATTTAAACACAAAGTGCTGTACATCAATAAATGATAAAATAATAAAATAATAATAATAATAATAATAATAATTGCATGTTACTATTTATTTGTGTTATCCACACTGTGCATAATGTCTGTCTGCTTTCCTCACAGCTAATTATTGCAGTGATTATAGAAGGATATACGTTTTATTTTTTGATATACGCTGATATATTATTGAAAGCTTGACCATGTGACAGTACCCATGTGGTATACGTTGCGCCTGTATCTCCTGAGACGTCATTAAGATAGTCCAGCACAGGCTCCATACACCGTACACAGCGAACAGTACAGTATGTCATTGTTCCATCTCACGCCGACTGTGTGCTTTCCGTGTTCTGATCTGTTAGTTGGGCTGTTGTTTCTTGGCTCTCTATCCCGGTTTTGTTCCTGCCCGCGACCCACCTTCCACATGCACTTGAGTCGCCTTCCCGCACCTGCTCCTCAAGTCAAGTCAAACTTCACTGTCATTTCAAAACACGCAGGTATACAGTGGAGAGGAATAGCGTTTATCCGCAGCTTTAAAAATGGCTTTACAGAGAACGTGACAAGTTAGAAACAATATACAAAAATCAATACGTAAATAAATGAGTATGCTGTGCAAAGTGCAACTTTCGACTGTGGAGTGGGTTTGTTTGTTTATTATCTGAGTTCAGAGATGTGCATGTAAACAGCTTGCAGTGAAAGAACAGTGGTGAAAAAACAGTGTATAAAGTACAACATAAGGCAGTTTTTCTGTTTATTTCATCTGTTGCTGGATGCTCTCGCTCGTGTCCATGCCCCGGCTCAGTGTTTGTTTAGCAGGAAACCTGGCAGTAAGAGTAAGACAGTCCAGTTCGGGGCACATTGGGTCTCTGTCTAGCTTGATTTTCTCATAATACAACCCATTTCAGCAAACTCCTTAAGTTCAGTTATAACAATATGTTGCCAAGTGCTAGTAGCTTTTAGCTACTTATGTTTTTTTTCTATCTTCCTAAGCATTTCGCTGTTAAAAAGCCTTTTCCATTGCATTTTGCATTTTATATTTATTTCCATTTGATATCTCACAGCGTTCTGATTAACAATAATAGTTGCTTTTCTCCCAGTATTTCTTCAAAAGTGTATTTTTCATTAGTACTTACATAGTAGCTAAGTGGTGCAGCTAAATGGGCAACATCCTCCTCTGTCTGACATGAAAGCTGTGATTATGGGATGGCTGCACCCTGAACCTCCCCACCCCCCCTCCCTACGCAATCTGAGGCAAACCTTAAATTACTCACAGAGTATGAAATACTTATCCCTACCTACTTATCTGAGTTCAACTGTAACAACCTAGACACTCACACATATGTATATAATTATATTTTTGGACAAGAAGCCTGAATTTGGCCTTTTTATGTTGAAAAAAACGGAGATTTCCTGTGACCCCCCCAAACTGCTCCCGGACCTTCGGGCCTGTAGCAAATGACAGGGCCGAAATGACTGCAGCTGTCACATGCTGTCATCTTAAGCGACGCGACTGGTTCTCCGCGGCCTTAGCGCGTCTCCGGGAAGTGTATCTAGGCCACGCGCCCGGCATCTCAGCCCATTCATTACTGCTGATGGCAGTGAGCAGCCTGCCGGAGACCCCAGGCTGGCGAGCAGGGTGATGTTAGCTCGCCGGCTCGTGTCAGCATAATGAACGTCTCCAGATCCCCGAATTACAGGCTTTCTCGCTGACATTCGGCAAAGTTTGAAAGTTATAATTGCACAAAACACAGAAGAACTTGGGATTTCAATATCACCAAATTAGAATAAGGATGAAACATTTACATTCTATAGCACTGGATTTGAAAACATTAAACCAGATGAGAAATATATGCATTATAGGAATCCAATAACCAGTAAAATGTCTGTATACACAGTGTGTATGTAGAGTGCATATAGTGTTTGCTCTATTATGCTTCAGTAACTCTCTCCTAATCTGCTACTTTCTGTAGGGATTGTGGGTATCATGTTCCATTGATTACATCTTGCTCTTATAGTAATCTTAATGAAAATGACAATCGTGGACTTGGGGGGGGGGGGGGGGGGGGGGGGG
>JAODJU010000002.1:21263675-21275976 GCA_026776725.1 Gnathonemus echidnorhynchus | reverse complement strand
GGGGGGGGGGGGGGGGGGGGGGGGGGGGGGGTGACCACGAAGGTGCTTTTCCTTTGGGGGGTAGCATGTGCCTGCGATCAGAAGGTTGTCGGTTGGCCTGTAAAAAAATACCCAGGGGTACTGGATGGATTTTGGCCATTTTTTTCAGTTCCCACAAGGGGAAAGTGAATTGTATAAAGATCTGTGATTACAATCCAAAAACTAAACATATTTTATTTGGTTACATATGGTAAAGGTTAGGACTGGGTAGAGGTTAAGATTGTCATTGCTGGGATTAGGGTTTTTCCCATAGAAATGAATGGAGAGTCCACAGAAAGATATAATTACAATTAAACATACAATATAAACGAAGTAGAGCATGATGAAATATGTCAATACTAATACATTTCAAAGTACTTGTACAATTGGCAAATAAAAGCATCTTTTCATGGATATACACACGCTCTAAGCAGGCACAGGCAGCACTACAGTGTTATTCTTAATAACCAACACCTGTCTTTCATCCATGGTAACAGAAAAACAGAGGTCCGAAGTGGGCAAAGCGGGGCAGGGGAACAAAGGGAACAAAGGCAGAGTGACATTGGAACAGTCGCTCCGTTTCCTGGTTCAGTTTCCAGGTTACCAGCTGATGAGTGAAAATGCAACTCATCACCCAGCTTGGCGTAGTACTGCTATTCGAAGGCGATCCACCCAACTCTCAACTTAAACGTCTTTCACAGGCTTTAAAATAGAACCTCACGGCCCTGCGTGGAAGAAGAAGAAACACTTTCAGAAAAGCCTGGTTTCCACCGTAAACACCAAACTCATAAGAATAAACTCTGTCTTTGATGGTAACTCTAAGTATTACAAGACCTACAGCTTCTGTCTTCAACCCAGAATGTGGCCTCAACTGTAGTTTTTAGCACAAGAAGTTCTCAAAATCATCCACAAGAAGTCATAAAATACTGAGCAAATTCAACAGAAAAAAAGTATTAAAGTGATGTCAAAACAGACTTTAGTCTCTCAAGGACAGTTTTTCTTTGAACACACCAGCACCTCCGAAGGGCTCCTGCAAATAATTTTCCTTCTGGTGCAATAAAACCCATAGCTGGTTCTTTTTCACAAACACCGTTGGCATATTTCTAATTCAGCAGGCTAACTCTGCTCCCCGACAGTAATAAGCATCTTTTTGTAGACAAGCACAAGCCTTGCTTATTAGCCGCTTGACAGAAAGCTTTCATCTCAGTCATTTGAAACTAAGTTGCCAGACCAGAGCATGTGAAAAGAATAAGAGTAATGATTGGTGCAAAATCATTCATTAACAGAAGTTTTGCACCAATCAGACTATTGAAAGGTAGAACCAGTAGCCCCAGAGAACAAATCACAAACACAGGCAGACGGATGGAATTGAAGAGTGAGTCTCTCCTTCAGGTCAGTTTCCAAACGAGCATTGCCTAGTGTCTGTCATGTCGCCCCTCAGGACGCTGCCACAATCCCCACGTCCGCTAACAACCGGAATCGGTCGATATTTATATTATTCTCCCCCATTATTCTCCTCTCAGCTTTCCGTATCGATCTGACAGCATGACGGCAAACCAAAAGAGGCGCCGCCTAATTCCAGCACCCCAGTCAGAGGGCCGGAGAGATTAGCCATAATTGAATAGTCATGGTTTTTTTGGCCAGTGTGTTTCTGAGGCGGCATGGTAAGCGGGATCTTTCAGAAAAGGGAATAGAAAGCTAATTAAAATAATAACGGCAATAATGAAGTAGCCAGGTTTGGTTTGCTAACCGGCCCAGAAGGTTGAAGGGCGATGCCACAGTGCTGGAGCACTGGGAGCTGCCAGGCTAATCGGATTAGCTCCCATCGTAGGGTCCCGTCCCTGTAAGGTTAAGGGCCGGCATGGTCACCCACAAGTGCAATATGGCCTTCCAGTACAACCTTTTACTGACCCAACCCCACCCCCCCCCCCCCCCCCCGCCTGAGCAGTGCTGACTCATGAACCGGATTATTGTAGACGACCCTCAAGAAGCAGAAAAGGGCGTACATCTCTGGCATGGATACGGCGACGTTTTCGCTTGTCAGGTATCCGTCAGTGCATCCCTACTACAGAACCTCTAGACTAGATCTTCCCAACCTTTTGTCGGCCATGAACCGGCAAATGTTATGCAAACATTTCACTCACTAAAATTTGCTGTGGTGGTGGATGGAGGTGCTGGCAGTAAGTCTTATCAACCTGGGGGGGGGGGGGGGGGGCAGGTGCAAACTGATCAGTGAGCCAAATTTAATAAATTTAGCCATTCAAATCATTTTTTCTGATGCAATCACAATGTGCGAATGTCAGTCATACAAAAGGTGTGGCTTGCAAATAAACAGTTTATTCCTGGAAATGAATAAACCCCTCCCCCATACCTCATACGTTCTGCGGGGAACTCCTGTTCTACACCACTTGAGAAGCTCTGAAGCAGGGACCCCCACGGACACAACGCCAGCCTTTCATAGATCATTTCACACACCGACACTAACTAGTCATGACTTTACCATCAGCTCCAACAGCAGCTGCACACAGATGGATACATACATATATCCTGAATACTCTTCCTCTCACCTCTCATCCCGGCCCATTCCAAATCTCCCCGCTGTGAATCTGAGAGCTGAATCGGTGGAGCTTTCACTCAGATCCCTGAAACGTTCCGCGTGTACGTGATTTAGCACACCTCTTTCTGGGGAGAGATTGATAAGGGAAGAATGGTAGAGCACTCACTTTAAAACTAATCGCCGCTGTCACTTCCAGGTGCAAGTCCACGGCCCCTCTTGCCTATGGCAGAAAATAACTTCTCCACTCTTGCAGAGTTTTTGTCCCGTGGCCAATTTAATTCCCCTTCTGTCATCCTCGTTTATTCTCCACTCTCCGGGCCGGACCGTCTCTTTCCTCCCCTATCGGAAGGCCACCAGGTGGCCTCGTCAAAACCTTTCAGCTTCTGCAATTCCCATCGAACCCGTCAAAATGTAGCAATGACAACGTCGCTCAGATGCTAGCCACCGCTATGACGCTAATTGAAAGAAACCGGTTAGATGAGGACCATGTACAAAGTGAGGCTTCGGTTTATAACTGCAACTCACACATACTTTCTGCATTGTTCATATAAAACGAGGGCTTGCTGATGTAATGCCAGTCAGGCAGCAAAGGAGTTTCTGCATTTTCCCTCTACATTATTCATATTTTTCCACAGATTTGGCAGTGGACCAACTCTGCACTAAGGCTTATGACAAATACGTATATATGCAACTTCTGTCTTTTGGGTATGCTGGGAAATTACGCGGAAATTAAAAATGTCTTTTTAAAGCCGAATGAATGGAATAGATTTTGCTTTGACGACATTAATGGGATGCAACCTCTGTGTAATCTATGTTTCAGCTTTTAGAGATGGTGCTCACCATTCCCAGTAATGGCTGCCACACGTTTATTTGTTAGCATATGGGCTGTAGGATCGATATTCTGATGATAGGACAGTACATCTTAAATATAAGATTAACGATATAGTCCAAATGAGAAGGTCTGCCAATGATCATTTGTCTATGAAGAAACAAGCCCAAGTTACGTTAAGCAGGGTGAGAGCTTGTGAAAAATGGCTGCCTATATTATATGCTACTGTACCTAGTCACCTGACTATTCATGGGCTGACCTTGAAAATCTTATGGAAAAGTGGCTCTGGAACTGTTTCTGCAGGACAACAGTGTCAGAATCAATGTTGCCCATCTAAATTAAGAATCTAAGGCTACATTAAGACACAAAATGTATGTACAATGTGTGGACTGAGAGATTCAATGTGTTAAATGAAAATTATTGCATGATTCCATTTGTTGTATTGAAATTTATTTGTTTAGTTACTTAATTATGCAAAGTGTTTGAACTGTCAAGTAATGATAATTCATCACCATAATTTCCACTTCATCTGCACCGTGTTGCATTACACAGATGCATCTTCAAAAGAAAAAAAAACACGCATATGCAAGAGAATTTGATAATCAAAAAATCAGTAAAGCTACAGCTGTTCCCTGGACCACCTTTGAGGAGCACTGTTAGTTTGCGACTCACATTGTGAATCAGCCTGTAGTAGCAGAGTTAGCCTCTAAAGTATCAGTCAGTTACATCCAAAAAAAGGCTTTAGAGGAACTTGAATTAGAATTTTATTAAATTGAAGTGAACAAAATGCTTGTTTTTTGTTATTTATGTTTTTTTATCTATTATTTATATGTAATTCATGACCAGCTAAGAAATCACAGTGTGTGTTACTGTGTGACCATATTGCAGTGCACTGGCACCCTGTCTAAGATGTACCTTGATCACTGCTAGCTTTTTATGGAGGAATCTACAGCACCTTCTGCCATTGCTGGCCGCGGGTATTTGCTAGGCTACCTTTCTCAAATCGATATCCACTCTCTTTACTCCTTCCTTTGTTTCACCTGCTGCTGTCCTCTCCAGACAGCGGAAGTCAGAGCTAAGCTGTATCTTGGCAACAGAAAAACGACTCTCAAGAGCTTGTTTGCACTCGTTCGTTTTTATTAGTGTGGCTGTGTATGTCCCTTCAGCCTTTAGGCCACTGCCGTGCCGAGATGTGACACGAAGCTGTAGACATGAACAGAACTGTCTTTATAATGCTAACTGCAAGTCAGTTCTATATGATAGAGTATAACAGACAATAAGCTTTAAATATCCTGTATAAATCATAGGATTAACGCTGACACTGACTGTGGCTTAAACCGTTTCACTTGCCTTTAACCACAGTTTCTTATAGAACAAATCACCATGCTCTACTAAAATTTCCCTTCAAATTCTTTTACATGCAGGCCTTAAATGATATAGTACAGTGCAGGAGTTCGGTCTCCTGTATTAAATGTAAATTGCATTCTTTTTCTCCATTTAAACAGCTGGGTATGACATTTAAAATACACATGAGGAGAGTAAAGCACAAGCACCGTCCCCAAGAGAGCAAACGCTTTCCTTAAACTGTTTGCTTGTAAAGCACATATATCCCTGTGGACATGTTACACTCGCTGGAATGTAAAAAAAAAGCAAAATATCAGATGGATTTCCCCAAAAGCAAAAGTACACACCACATCCACGTCTTGGTGCTTTTTAAATGCCACTCAGAACCCCAGAGGTGCTCTTGAAAATCCAAACACGGCAAGTCAGAGGGTTCAAAGTGGACACATTCTTTCATTTTCCGCCAGCGTTCGTCTGACACCTGAACAGTGGCTTATTAAACAGGACTGGACTGTCATCAAGATGCCAAATGCTGGTGTCACGCTGAAGAGATGAATCCTAGGAAGTGGGCTGGATTTGATTCATCCACCTCCAGTAAAAGCGAGGGACTTGGGGAGCTTCCAGATGCTTAGTCTTGATCTAGTGACATTGACATGAAGAAAGGGAGGGACCAAGGTGGGTGAGGGCAGCGACGGGTTAGTTTTTGCTGGGGCCCCGCTCAAAAGTCATCCCCCACCCCACAATACTTCAAAACAATATGAACAGCTAAATAAAAAGAAGAACATAGCTAGCCATGTGGTTAAAAGAACATGCTGCTTCAGCATCGTTTCTGAAATAAGGAACATGTTCATTTAAAGGGGAGATAAAACACTAAACTCGTGCTTTTATCCAAAGAACCTTAACAGCCTTTTTTAAGATGTGCTCCCTGATACTTGAACTAACAACCTTTGGGTTGTTAGCACAGCTACTTCCTATGGGGGGCAATGAGGGGGCCCCAAAGCCAGTGCTGGGAATTTCGGGTCCAGAAGCTACAAATATAGACCAAGATTTTGTTTCTACCAACCAGCTGAGCTCAACTGCTTGGTAGAAAATATACCTCAGGGGCCCCACAGAAATTTGTGGTTTGAGTGGTGGTGAACACCAGCACTAGGACGGAGGTGCTGAGGGAGGGGTTGGGGGAGGGGCAGTGCCAGTTGAGGATTTGCTATCTGTAAGGATTAACTAAGCATATATATAAAAGTCGATGAAGTAGATATCATCGGCAGTCTTTCCCTCCTTGGGAAAATTCACTAATAAGGAAGGATCCATCCGTGAATATCCAGAAAAAAATGTACTGAAGTCTCTCAATGATCAAAACTATTCAGAAGGTGGTACGTGACATTTTATGGATGCGACAGCTGGAAAATGACAAAACGGAACAGGCAGATTATCAATGCCTTTGAACCTTACTGAACTTGAGAGCAAGGAACAAAGCGTAGCATCATCAAATCGATCATAAAATTTTACTTGAAGCTCAAAAGAGATTTTTAAGGATAAATATGCATTTAAAAATAGGCTGTTCTGCAGGATTTAGGTTACTTTTTGGACCACTTACACAATTCATGTTAATCCTCATGATTAAATTTTTTGAGTCTGACTACAGTCCTGGTCAGAATTATTGGCACCTGTCAATTGTAAGTACAGAATGTAGAATATCTTCAGAAATAAATGCAAATGAATCAATTTTGTATACTGAGAATTTAAATAAAAATGTCCAAAGTTATTAAATAACAACAAAAAAAGCTGTCATACAGTGAAACAAAAAATACAGACATAAAATGCACACTGGACACAGTTATTGGCACCCTTCACTAATCTTTGGTTGTAGAACCTTTGGCAACAATGACAGCTTCTAAATGTTTCTTGTAGCATCTATAAGCTTCTTGCATCCATCTGCTGGTAGTGTCTGCTATTCTTCCCTTGCTATGCATTCAAGCTCTTCCAAGTTTGCCGGAGTCCTTTTTGCAATAGCAGATTTTAGTTCTCTGCAGTGGTTTTCATTGGGAATTAGGTCAGGCCTCATCGCTGGCCAGCCCATCTTTTACTTTTCCACCACTCTGGAATTTTTTTTTTTTTTTTATAATAGCAGTTCTGATGCTCTCAAGCAGCTTTCTTGTCTTCGCCATTGTGACAAAAGACACCAGAAGCAATCAGAAGCAAAATTGGTTCATTTGCATTTATTTCTACATTCTACGTTCTATACTTACAACTGAGGAGTGCCAATAATTCTTACCAGGACTGCATAAGTCTGATTGAGGTGAAGTCTTGTTTACAATGAAAAAGAAACAGGATTAAATTTCCTCACCCTGAGGTATTCCATCCTATGTCCAGGGTGAAAAAGTCTAACTAGGGGTCAAGTCAGTTTTGATTACTTCACACTTTCATCCAAAGAGAACTGAGTGAATCAGATGTATTGTCATGGTAAGGATCGGGGAAGCAGGAGCATGGAGACGGAGAATCGGGGAACAAGGGATTTATTCGGGAAACAACACAAAACACGAGGCAAAGCAAAAGACGGACGTCACAACGTTAATGACCGGACGGGGGAAAACATACCTAACGCAGAAATAAATATAATGGACTAATCAACAACAAGGAGAAACAGCTGGTAAACACGGGGATTCCACACAAGGTAGCGAGGTGGTGTGGCACATGGGAGGATCGGACGAGCGGGGCATGACAGAACCCCCCCCCCCCCTCCCCCAAACAAAACCGGGGACACCACATGACCTGGGGAAACAAAAACAAAAACATCAATGAGGCACAGGGAACAGTACAGACACACAGAACAGACACAGGGAGACCAACTCAGACAACAAATGACAAACCATGGTGAATGCGGGCAGACACAGGGGCACCAAAAAAGGAAACACAGGACACTAGAGGAAACGACACAGGGAGAATACCAACCAGAGGAACGAAAGGACCAGTAGAGAAAACACAGGGGGCACAAAGGCAGGGGGCAAAGAGGCGAAGGGCAGGGGGAAACGAGGAGCCGAAGGGAACTCTGGCTGGCAGAAGGTAGGAGCCGCAGGGGCTATACGCGACCGCAAGACCAGAGCCGAAGGGACCCTTAGCAACCGCGAGGCAGAAGCTGAAGGGGACGCCAAAGGGGGTGAGGAGGAAGGTGGAGGGACTGATGAAGGAGGGGAGGAGGGGGCTGAAGCCACAGCAGGCGAAGGCACCAGCACAGCTGGCGAAGGTGGAAGCGATCAATGAGTCGGAGCCGGGGGACCCACAGCCAGCTGACGAAGTACCGCAGGTGGGACCGCAGACGATCGCAGAGGCAGAGGGACCACAGGCGACTGCTCAGCTGGAGCCAGAGGACCCGCAGGCAACTGCCGAGCCAAAGCCAGGGGGACTGAAGGCAAGCCAGGGGGCAAGGTGGGTGGGACCTGACCCCTGCGCAGGTGTCCTCTCCCTTTTCGGGACACCGAAAGACGAGGTCCTGGTCGGGATCTGCCTCGGAGTGACGGGGGAGGTGTCACTCCAGAGGGAGTCACAGGGGAAGTTAAGGTGATCCCCGAGGGGTCCCATTCGAGCTCCTCCTCCATCTCCACTAAGAGAGGAGTGATGGCCCGACAGAGGACGGGGGCATGGGAGCAGGAACCAGTGAAATAGGGATCTCCTCGGGGATGGGAGCCATGGGCATGGGAGCAGGGTCCGGGGGATCAGGGACCTCCTCAGGAATGGGAGCCAGGGGCACAGGGGCTGGAGCAGGAACCGGAGGGACTGGAGCCGTAAGCTCAGGAACCTGGGGGACTGGAGCTGGAGGGTCAGGTGGAGCAGGAACTGCCGGCGCAGGAACCACAGTGGGCGGAGCAGGAACTGCCAGTGCAGGAACCACAGGGGGCAGAGCAGGGGGTTGCATCTCGGGTACGGGCACGGCCGGGGGTTGTGCCTTGGGTGTGGGTGCAGCAGAGACCTCAGGCACCGCAGTGTCTCCTGTCGAGGGAGCCTGCTCCATCCTCAAATGGAGCAGCTTCCTCAGGCTCTCTGCCATCCTCTCCAGCTCACAAGGTAGGGAAGTTGGGGTGAAGGCGGCAAACTCCTCTTAGAGCCTGGTACGGAGTGGGGAGTCCCACACTGCTGGATCCCCCATCACCCTGGAGGGCCTCGGATGCACTCTCCGAGGAAGGGGCTGCTGTGCAGGCGTTGGGGGCTGACTCGAGGAAGGCGGCGGCAGCAGAGACGTCGGGCGTCGGCGGCGAAGCTGCATATCCCAGAAGAGCTTCTGACATGCCCTCCCGTTTGCAATCTCTCCACTTTTTTTTTTTTTTCGAGCAGATACAGCAGGGGCAACGGAAAGTGTGGGCTGCCCGGACAGCGGGGGGGAGAGGCAATCCACTGTCCAGGTGTACCTGCCGTATTAGGGCCTCTACCACTCTGCCCCCTAAGCGCCGAAAGTTGGCTTGCAACTCCCCCGCGAGGTGCGAGTTATCGGGCGGGGAAATCTGCTCCAGGATCTCCATCGCTCGGAATGCAAGGGCACTGGCAGCTGAGTCCTCGCTTACCTCGGGCTGCCGGAGCCAGTAAATCACCTCGTCCACCAAGGTGAGATACTTCTCCTCGGTGAGGCAAGGTGTTCTTTTGTCAAGTCCGGTCATTCTGTCATGGTAAGGACCGAGGAAGCAGGAGCAGGGAGACAGAGAATCGGGGAATGAGGGATTTATTCAGGAAACAACATGAAACACAAGGCAAAGCAAAAGATGTCACAACGTTAATGACCGGACTGCAAAAAACATACCTAATGCAGACAAAAATACACTGGACTAATCAACAACAAGGAGAAACGGCTGGTAAACTTCATCTAACAGGCTCCCATGCAGGAGCCACTCTGGGCTTCATCATGTAATCAGTCAGACACAAACAACATGCAGAAACTGCAGCATTCAGTCGAAGATTTCACAGTCAACATGTCTGAATATGATATGAAATTATTTATGTTCATCTTTTCAGAGATGATCAAAAACACTACAGCCCAGTATCTGCCAAACCTTACCTCGAAGGAGAATATAGTCAGCATCCACTGATAGTTTTACTGACATTTAGTTATCATATGCCTTTTCCACAGAGACATTGAACAAGCAGCTAGTCCCTGGAGTAATTTGGGTTAAGAGCCTTTCTCAAGGGCTTAATGATAAAATCACTCTGGGAATTGAACTGGTAACCTTCCAATTGCAGAATCCTGGCCTGTTGAGCTATACACCACCTCATCAATAAGGAGGCTACAGGAGATCCAAATGAGGCATGAATGATGGCAAAGTCCTTTCCTAACTAAAATGAGTTTCAAACTAATTTGGGAAGGAACCAATCATGATCATCTGTGAACTAAGAACCTGCATAAACCTGGTCTCTCATATCACAGAGTCCTTCTTCACTCCATCATACTGTCTTTCTCTTTGCATGATTCCTTGATTCCAGGCACAACCCCCCCCCACCACCACAGACCTACATCCAAAAAGAGGAACGAGACTCCAAACTTGTGAATGCTTCTAACACCCTGAATAAACAAACTGAACTAGACAGATTAGCTGGCAGGAAAACTGCAGCCAAAATGTGCTCCACCTGTCTCCATAAATGAATATTTAAGACATTGAAGGACATTTTTCCCCTAATTTAAACTTATTTCAAAACTTATTGTTCCTAAATGGATTCTTGGGGAACTTTCATTCTTTTGACAGCCTGCCTGCCTGCAGTGCCAGAAAGACATCAATTCACTTTTGGAAAGGCTTGTTTCTCCATGACCTTGCAGCTGTGGTAAGCAACAGAAGCACTTTGGAAATGTACTGGCGTGACCCATGGGCCAGGAAACCTCACCGACTGGAAGGACAGACCATTGCCACAATTCAAGGCTGAACTTTTGGGTTGCAGGTGCAGTTTTAATGAAGTGCTTTGAATGGTAGTGGTCCTTTGAAATCATATTATTGACAAGGAGTTTCAGGTTTAAACCCGATCAATCATATTAAGGGCTGACGATAACAGAAGAACTGGTTTCAGGTTCTATGTTTTAGATTCTTTATTTAGCATTTATAACAATAACAATAATCATAATGTTTAATGTATAGAGCACATTTCCAGAAGTCCCTTTATAGAATTTAATGAAACAAACCAAGAAAATGTATCAATGTCATATGCCTGCTGGTCTTCTCCCTGTCATGACCCTAACAAGCAACACCTATCCTTCTCAACGTCCTCCCATTCCTAACTCATGTTAATCATTCCCAGCTGCTTCTCGATACCTCCCTCGTTTCTTCCATTATATATGTGTGTGTGTGTGTGTGTGTGTGTGTGTTAATCGCTCCGAGCTGCCTCTCATTAGCTCCCTTGGTAGCCCCGTATATACATGCTTCCAGTCGTCATTGAACCCTCTCGTTGCCTGTGCCCTTCCTTGTCCCACTCCTCCCGTTTTTGATCCCTCACAATACCATTTATTTCCAGTCTATGTTCTTTGAGTTGAATAAACCGCCTTTTGTTCTGCTACAGTGCCTGCCCTCGAGTCCTTCATCCTGCACATAGGGATAATCAAAAACAATCAGTACACAGGGAAAAAAAAATATCAGATGCAGGTTTACACTACAAAACAAAAGGACCACAAGGGGTCAACAAACAAACAGGGAATAATACTGAATTAACAAAAATAATGCATAACTAAGAAACCAAGTAAAAACCAGAGTGGAACAGAGGCACAAACACTAATCAACATTCATAATCGCAGACTGAGGAGCAGGCCAACGGCATGACTTAAATACACAAATAATGAGATTAACAAAAGGCAGGTGTGTATCATTAAGACAATTAACCAATGAGCGTGGTACAGGGAAACAGGCCACAGGTGGAGAAACTTAACTAACAATTAACACACACAGTATCTAGGGAACTTAATACCTAAAGCTAGGAAACTAAAAATTACATACCAGGAAATAAACACTAGGAATATTGACACAGAACTAAGGGCTAACACCAGCTGGACCACAACATAAGCAGAACAGAATTAAACCGGAGACAAATAGGATAAACAACTAAAAATCTAGAAAAAACAAAACAAAGTGTGGCTGGCCTCAAACCCATGACTGCAGTGTTACAGCCTTGGTGCTGCATGCGCTGAGCATGCCAAGGAACATCGCAACTAGGAAGGCACTAGGGACAATGACAGAGGGAACAGGATGGCCAGCGACACCTTCTGGCCAAATGGGGATCGAACGCATAGGACGCATAGGATGGACGGGCACCGACCCTAACAAGTATAGTGTGCTGTGCATTTATGAGGTTGGAGTATTACTGCTTTGACCAGTCAAATATACTTTGTGTTTATGAGGTCGAAGTATTATCGTTCTGTCCAGTGAAGTGTACTGTGCATCTATGAGATTGGCATATTATCATTCTATACTGAGTTGCATAACCTAATTTCCCAGTCTTCTCCTGATGAACATCTAAAAGTAACATCCATCCATCCATCCATTTTCCAAGCCGCTTATCCTACTGGGTCGCGGGGGGTCCGGAGCCTATCCCGGAAG
>JAODJU010000002.1:21251408-21263575 GCA_026776725.1 Gnathonemus echidnorhynchus | reverse complement strand
GACCCAGGCGGAGACTCAAACCCAGGTCCCAGAGGTGTGAGGCAACAGTGCTAACCACTGCACCACCATGCCGCCCCCTAAAAGTAACATATTTATGTTTAATTCAAAACGTTCAGATGCTTGTTCATTAATTCAAGACATTTCTGCTACACAGTTTTGCAATGTAGCTGTGAGCCATCGGGTCACCCCAGATGGACAAACTACAAGGAATATTAAGATGGAGTGAATAAGATGGTTTATTGGATGAGAATATTTCACAACTATGTTTATATGAATGACTTGCCTGCAAAATGGAGGACTTCACTGAAACACCAATATGTACCCTACAAACCCAGAAGCCTCATAAAGAGTCTTTTCAGAAATACGAGACCGTAAAAAAAATAAAGTATCGGATTGTGCTTCCATTTAAATGCAGTGTACCACTTTCATCTGCTTCACAAGAGGCATATTTTGTTGTTTTCAAGATCTCATCGTGACGTGCCTTGCCAAAAATCTGCAACAAGGGAAGCTTCAGGTGATCGCTTGGAAATCAACAGCCGTCGCCGGGCTCCATTGGTGCAATCCCATGAGCCTTTGCTCATCAAAGGGCCCCTTGCCCCACGGAAGACGGCCGAGAGATGGAATAGGAGCAGCCTGGCAAGCCGGCACACCGTTGTCACTGCACATGGATCAGCTCGAGGCTGTGAAAACAAATGCAGGCCGGCTGTTGGATTGATCTAATCTCCAGTTCCGGTGAATTTTTGGCTCTGTGTGTGTCCGTAGTCGATCAGTCTAATCTGGCATGCCATTTCAGTTTCACTGCTTTAGGGAAGTGAGGTAAATTATTAATTAACAGCTTCAGTCTTCAGCAGCAGGGCAATCACGGCTGACCTGAAGGCTGTCGTTAACTGTGGAATTGCCTCTAATTAGTGGAATGAGTGGGTCCCTTGGGGAGAGTCTTGAGGGGCTGCAGGGTGTGTTGGCGGTCAAAGCCCTTATTGTCATAGCTTGACCTGTGAGGACTAAGTACAGTATTTGCTAAGTGGGGTTTCTCTGTCTCCATCATTCAACCATCTTATCTGTCACAGGGGGTGGTGTGTGGGGCTTCTCTGCCTGTGATTGGATGGTTGCTGTGTCAAATCCCATGCTTGGCAGAGTAGCCACGTTTCGATTGGGTCCTGGAGAAAGGCCCTGGACCCCACTATAAAATACTGGATGGACAGCTGGGCTTGGGCTCAGAGCCCAAGTTTTATTTTTACCTCTATATGTTTTATTTTAACTTGAAAAAGTCATACTAATTCTCCTCACAGATGAGAAAGTATCCATCAGGCAATCAGGAAAGTGAAACTCTCCAATAAGGTAAGAATGGAAAATTGAACTCATTTAAGTGGCTGATTACCACTGATTTAATTCCTTGGCAAGCAAAAACATTACTGATGTTTAAACCTGGTTTAACACTCCAATACTCTGGTAGTCTTCAGTGGTTAACCCCAGAGTAGTGCTTAACTTGAGAGTGTCAAAAGCAGCCAAATGACGGCAATTAACCAAAGCGTATGACAGCAAACACAGAAAAAGACCAAATAAGAAACTAACAAGTTCACTACTCATCAGGTGACTAATCGTGGGATGTCTCAAACAACAAAAAGAAAAAGTAAATGTTCCTACAAATATTATAACTTATAAAACAATTTATTTTGCTCAGTCCCAGACAAGCCCTCATTTGTTACAAACCTGGCTCAGGGTTTATAAGAAAGAGGCATCCTGAGACCACTTGTATCTCTCCTAAAAGGGAGTATCATTTATACCGGGACAGCACACATACGTCTCAAGGCAAACACTTCAGATTGTATCCAGAAATGTATCAGATTGCTCAAATAAAACTAATGGCAGCTCAGACGAATATGTGTTTATTGGAGCCGAATGCTGCTCCCAGCACTCGATGAACCAAACAAAAGGGAAAGAGTATGTGCTCCCCAAACCAGCCATTTATTCTCCCCTCTACTAACAGCGACCGAATCTGTTTGCTGGTAGTAATCAGCAACACCTGAGCACAAAAAAGGAAAAGAGTGGAAAACAAGTGAACAGAGAAGTGGCAAAACCATTGTAACAAGATGTCTCGGTAGGGAACAGCGTGTCTTAAAAAGGAATGGAAGATAGGGTATGTGGAAACTTTTCGATGTACTTGTACAGATGGCAAGTAAAGCATTGTTTCATGTGTCTGTTCAGCCATTCTAAAGAAATGAGTAACTAACTGGTTTCGAAAGCCTCATAATGGGTTTAGAGGGGAGAGCAGGCCCCTACTTAAAAAATTTTGGACTTTAAAATTATAAAAAAAATTTAAAAAGTTAAAATTTAAAAAAATATTTCAGTTAGCGTAATCATATATTTATACAAGCAACATACACTACCTGTATATAGACATAAGTTTTGGGACACCTGGCAATTACATCTACAGGAAATCGTATGTCATCCCATTCTAAATCCATAGGCATCAATATGGAATCGGTCCCCTCTTTGCAGCTATGACAGCTGCTACTCTTCTGGGAAGGCTTTTCATAAGATTTTGGAGTGTGTCTGTAGAAATTTTTGCCCATTCATCCAGAAGAGCATTTGTGAGGTCAGGCACTGATGTTAGATGTGAAGGCCTGGCTCACAATCCATGTGCTAGTTCATCCCAAAGGTGTTCGATGAGGTTGAAGTCAGGGCTCCATGAGGACCAGTGAAGTTCCTCCACACCAAACTCACCTAACCGCCTCTTTATGGACCTTGCTTTGTGCACTTGGGCACAGTCATACCGGAACACAAACAGGCCTTGTCTAAGCTGTTTCCACAAAGTTGGAAGCATGGAATTGTCCAAAATGTCTTGGTATGCTGAAGCATTAAGAGATCCATTCGCTGGAAGAAAGGGGCCTAGCCCAACCCCATATCATAATTCCGCCTCCACCAGACTTTACAGTTGGCACAATGCATTCAGGCAGGTAATGTTCTCCTGGCATCTACCAAACCCAGACTCATCCATCAGATGGACAGACAAAGAAGCGTGATTCTTCACTCCACAGACCAGGTTTCCGCTACTCCAGAGTCCAGTGGCAGCGTGCTTTACACCAGTCCATCCAATGCTTGGCACTGTTCTTTGTGATGTGAGGCTTGCATGCAGCTACTCGGCTATGGAAGCCCATTCCATGAAGCTCCTGGAACAGAGTTTTTGTGCTGGGGTTGATGCCAGAGGAAGTTTAGAACTCTGCAGCAAAGTGTTATTATGCACTGTGTGTCTCAGCACTCAGCGATCCCGCTCTGTGACTTTGCATGGCCTGCCACTTTGTGGCTGAGTTTCTGTTATTCCTAAATGCTTCCACTTTACAATAATACCACTTACAGTTGACCATGGAATATCTAGCAGCAAAGAAATTTCATGAACCGACTTATTGCAAAGATGACTTTCTGTGACAGTACAAGGCTTGGATTGTTCAGAACAGATCTTCAGAACGACCTGTTCTTTCAAATACCTGACTGCATGGCTACGTGTTTTATTTTATACACCTGTAGCAATGGGTCTGAATGAAACGCTTGAATTCAATGATAAAGAGGTTTGTCCCAGGACTTTTGTCCCTGTAGTGTACAAATGTTGCTATGTATAAATGAACACTTGTACTGTATAGCACGGTCAAGTGCTCATTTTCGTGTACAAAATACATTCTGTGCCACAAAAAGCATTATTTAATGATGTAATCAAGTAATGCCTTGCTGTATTTTGTCCAACGAAAGCATAAAGACTTCAGTTTTTTTCGTACACAGAAATCAAAAGGAATGTTTCCTTTTGTGCACATAATTGGTGTCAGCACTTTGCATTTCGTGGACAGACGAAAGTCATTTTGTGGTCGAAATGCAATTCGTGAATGAAAGAAAGTCATTTAAAATATTTAAATAGCTTTTGTGGACAAAAAGAAATGTACTAATAATGCATTGCAAATAGATATTTTTTTTGCAAATAGATATTTGCAAAATCTTACGTTATTATTTGGAAAAAGTCTGTTTCTTCATTGATTCATATCATTGTGGATGGACACAAGATATAAATGCCCACTCTGACTGAAACATGGGACTTTGGTTTCACTACCTGGTAATTTCATGAACTAAAAATTATTTTAGAGATCTCTATATTATGTAGTCAACCCACCAAATTTCAGACGGCTGACAGCTGAAAATGGTGTAATTATCAAGTGAAAACCTAAAAATTTCTTGGCTGGGCTAAGCTCCCAGTGTTTCAAGACCCTAAGAACACCCCTGATCCATCAAGATGGAAGATATCTGTGGATATTACTGTGATATCCGTATCTTTCTAACCCTGATATCTGTCTTTCCATCTCTATCATGGATAGAAGGATAGGTATCCATACAGGCCTGTTTATCCATCCATCCATCTGTTGATCTATCATTGATTGATTTTCAAATGGATGGACTGATGGATGTAGATAGATGGATTACAGACACATGGACACACACAGACAGATAAATACAAGCAAAGGATATACTGTGTGAGTGTCTGGGTGTGTGCATGTTTGTGTTACATTGTACGGACCAAATGTCCCCCACAATGTGATAATAATCTGTTATTTTGACCTTGTGGGGACATTTTTTAATGACATTAAGGGAAAACTCAATTTCACACAATTCTGTGACTGCAAGCAAAAAACTAATACAGCCAAAGTCTTGTATTTTGTTTAGTCATTTATGGTTAAGGTTAGGGTTAGGGGTTAGGGTTAGGGCTGGGTGGGGGTAAAGGTGTCATTGTTGGGACTAGAGTTTTCCCCATGGTGGGGGGAGTTTGGCACAGATTGTACTTTGACGCTTTGGCAAATATTGTTTTTTAAACCTTCATGCCAGTTAAGCCTTTTGAATTAAATTGAGAATAGCAGTTTTGATTTCATTAGTGTTGTAACTTACAGGCGGCTTAGTTGTCTCTCCATGTCTGGAGTTCAAGTCTGGCTGGCACTTGCTATGAGTTGGTTACAAATTTCAAAATGGCATTTTAGGCAGCATGACAGTTATTAAGGTAATTTAAGATTGGATTTGGTGACTTACACACACAAATCATTAATCGAAAAACAAGTATGATATGAAATCATTAATCGAAAAACAAGTATGAAAAACAGGTCTGACTTTCATACCACAAAAAGACTCTTTGCTGTAGATCTCTCAAGTTTGTCGGACTAACTCAATTATGACAGGTTAGCCATAAATATGTGCCATTGAGCCTCTCCGAATTTTCTAGCCAGTCCTTGTCTTAAATTAAGTCACATTACTTAAATTATTTTACTTAACTTATTTTCTATGATTCCTGTATGTCAAAAGAGTCGCTTCTAAACCAAAGGTTCACTCCATCACTTAGCCACATCATTTTACATAATACAGTACATATAGTCAATTAATATTAATTCTTTTTGTGAATGTATTGTGTGTTAGGGATGAACAATATTGGAAAAAGGTCACATTGTGATATTTATCTACCATCACAGACTGTCAAATAAGTTGGTGATGCCTTGAATTGTTGAATGCAGTTGTAACATACACTAGATAATGCTAAACAGAACCCTCATTAAAATAGCAAAGCTTGCTAAGTTTGGTTTCCTGTGACCGAGTAAAAATGTTTTAGTGCATCTTGGTGATTTGAACCTAGTAAACTATCACGATCGTTGCAATGTGCATGCAATTGCATGTGCATGAAACTCCATGTCGATATTAACATTGCACATCATAAAGGCCTATCAGGGCAGCATCTTTGACTGACGAGTTTGCATTTTCATCCTGTGTATGCAGGGATTTTTTCAGTGGATCCTCCAGTTTCTTTCCAGTGTCCAAAAACATACAACTTAAGTGACTTGAAGTGCCTGAATTGACTTGGTGTGCACCAATATTATATTGTATTATATTATATTATAAACGATTACTCAATGAATCATCAGAATAATTGGTAGATTACTTGATTATTGATATAATCGATAGTGACAACCCAAAATTTAACTCCAAATTAGAAGGAACCCCTTCACTCAGTGTGTGTTGTTTATACAAACTCTATTTGGGCATGTTGGCACATAATACAGTTCATCTTCATCATGGATGCGATCCAACAACCTCATGGACAATCAGCCTCTAAGCCAATGTTCTTCTGTGGTACCAAGCGTCCCAACAGGCAAAGTAGTGTTGGCAGCTACTATTCAGCTGTTTCCATAATATGAAATGTGCCCCAACATGGTGTGTGGTGCAGAGAGAGAGAAGTCAATATGAAAGTAAAATGCTGAGATGTCTCAGTGGTCCTCAGACTACCTGGGGGGGCACGTCTCTAGCAGACACAGGTCTCGTCATAAAGGAGCCCCGAAAATGAGAAAACGGAGGGCTGCAACAAAAGACCAGGCAACGCTTCATGATAACGTCAGCAAGTTCCAGAATGATGTTCTTTAAACATGGGGTACCTAAATGACTAGGCATGAGATTTCAGAATTTGAAGGTCACTTGTTGATAAGCCCAGGGAACCGTGTTTTGAACCTCTGAGTGCTGTACCTTACCTGAGGCACACCACCAAATATCCATCTGAATTAAGGGGTTAGAATCGTAAGTTTCACTCATCCAACTTGGCAATAGCATATCTGGCTTTTGGGACTATTTACTATCCTGTGGCAAAATCCACAATCCATTTTATTTTTGTTTGTTTGTCTAGGATGGAGTTAGACTACACAGCCCAGGTCCAGGCAGAGCTGCAGCTTGTACTTCATCTATCAAGCATTAGGTGAGTTGATGGGATTCTGTTTCATTTCGTGGAATTTACAGCTGACATATAGAGGAATGCACTCATTGTTGGAAGATGCACGAAACTTTTCTTTTCAGGAACACATATAAACATGGGATTCCATCTATACCTAAGAGAACAGTTAAAAGCAATCTGATGTCTTTTATGAAGAAAGACCTCATGTTTTCAGTGAAGCACCATCTGACATCCAAGATGGAGAAAAACCAGACGGAAAACCTATATGTTCAGTGGCCGTTAGTACAGCAACATATCACCACTAACCTCGAGGGCTGCCGAGCCCCAGCTGGAACTGGTGGGAAGGGAGGGATGAGGGGCCAGCGTGGCAAAGAAAAATTAATCCTGTTTCTTTGAGAAGATCTAGGATCCCCGCCGACTCTCTAATTCCCTGCAGACCCAGCTGAGAGAAGATGGACCAGCCGTGAAAGCAGTCACAGGCCTGGGGAGGGAAGCTCCAGCCATCTTTAAAGATCATTTTTTATTTGTCCGTCAGAGTCTGTTTACTCGTCTGTTTTCACCTTTGTGCTCCCAGACTCACCTTTAAATCCATGCTGCTACATAAACATACTCAGGGGTATTTTTCATGTCAGTGATGAAGAACAAGTTGATCGTCCTCACATAGTCCAAATTAAAAGGCTGCCATTTTTCTTTTTCTCTCAGGAGAACTTTAAAAAATTCTTTCATGAATATCTAAGCTACCCCCCCCTCCCCCCCCAAGCAGAGGATAATGAGGAACCCGCTGCCTCACATGATACTGTCCTTGCTAATGCATCCTCCTGGCTGTCCTTTGGCTGTCCTCCCATGACTCTTTCTACCTGGGAACCTTCTGGATTGTTGCCACGCGGCTGTCATCCAATCAGACATGAGTGCCATCCAGCTGTTTGTCTCGCAGCTGGTTATGCCGTGATTAGCTGAACATTTCATACACGCTGTATTTGGAAAGGGCTTTGTGCCATCCTCCATTTATTATGAGGTATGGGCCTTTGCTTTTTTGTTGCCTCTTCTTAGACTCACTCTCTGAGAGTGTCTGAGAGTGTCCTGTCCTGCTCCGCTCACTTGCTTTAGCATAAAGTGTCCTCTGTTATTCTTAGTGCATTTCTCTGTCCTCTGCATGGATTTATACCCATCCTAGCTGGTAAAGTAGCCTGTTTAAGTGCCTGTTTTATTCCCTAGATTTATCCGCGGCGTGAACCCTTGACTTTGCCTCGCTCCTTCGCAGGTACATATCTTAATGCGAGCATGAGGAGCGTTCATTGATTGAAGTCCACAGTGATGTCCCAAGAGACAGAGCACTCCATAGATAAAGTGGTCCGTCTTCTTAGCTGGTCGATGTGCTGTCGACTAGATTCCCTCCCGGTCCGTCAGCCGCGGGAAGAGGCGCTGACTGTATTGTCATTGTTATATCAGAATCAGGCTTATTGTTATCTCTAACAGCTGAGTATGCTTTTATTGCTGGTTGTCGATGTATCTCACACAAGCAGCAGATACAGACACAGTTAGGACAAGACAGTGGCCACATGAAGTGCGGCTGATATATGCGACGTGCAGGTGCAGGTAATAAGAATAGAGTGCATAGCAGAGCAAAAGATTTTATTACTTAATAAATACATAAGGTGCATAATGGGTTTGCTCTGAAGCAGCTGCCCACCCAGAAGATTCCGTGCCTCTCTCATTCGTCATCCCAGCTCCCACCTCCTCTCTGTCCTGCAGTACCAGTTAAACTAACGGGTCTCGTTACTCATGGCGCTGGATGCTTAACCCCGTCAGCCAGATCTCGCAGTGAAGGATGGAAGCCACCTCCTCAACAGAAGTGTCTTTATGCGTCGCCGCTTGGTTCTAGCCATCCGAGGAAATTCCTACAGCATGCGGTCGCCGTCCCTCCGTAAACCCATCGGGGATTCCAGCTCTAGCGACGTGATGTAAGCGTCAGGGGCGCCTCCGCCACACTGACGCGGCGGAGCCCATGGTTTTTTGACTGCATCACCCCCTCTCATCCTGCTCAGCACAATCATGTGTTTGTGCCATAGATGGGGGGGGGGGGGGGGGGGGGGTGTCATGAGGTGATGGCTCCAACGAGGTCTGCCAAAAAATGCGATCATCACTGTGGATATTTATCGTCGGCCTCAAGCCCTCCCCCCCGTGCCTGGCGAGACGGTGACCTCTGTAGAATGTCTTACCCCTTGCCACGCGCCTTTTCCCCCCTCCCCAGCTATGCTCCCTTATATCCGCCATGTCCTCAAGCGGGGGGCAGCGGTAGTATTTGGGGTCGTACACTCAGCCTTATGATGCTGTCTTGATGGGGCCCAAAATAGCCGAGCAACTTGTTGTAAATTCCCCATCTATGTCGCATGCTTTTTCTGTCCAGTTTTTCTGTCACTTCCTTGCTTTCAGCCTCATCTTCTTCTTGCTTACAGTAGGAATCGTAGGAATCATGGTGAGGTGAAGCTACAGTAGGATGGCATAATGATCAGATTCATGTGAGGAACACGTGGACATGAACCGGGTCACAGGACAGGGTATTTTAGCTACTGTATGTAGCTTTCCCAGAATTCATTCTGCTTATAGACAGGGTAGGTAAAATAACAGAAACACCTCATAATATACTGATATCCAGCACCCAACAAGGAGTCAGCCCGCTCTTTTGCGTCAGAGCCGGTTCCTCGTTGGATGCTGTCATGAACTTTGTGTAGTGAGATGCTGGACCACTCAGCAGCTGACGAATGCTTGTGGGTTCTATGTGTCTCTGGGTTAGGACAGGGTTTCTGCGATGGCAAGGTTGCTGGTTCAAATCGCAAGGTCAAGAGAATCATTTCACTGTTGGGTCCTTGAGCAAGACCCTTATTTGCTTCAGGGACTTTCTGACTCTGCTTTCTCAAAAATCGTATGTTGCTTTGGATAAAAGCATCTGCTAAATAAATGAAAATACCCTGCAATATTTATTTTACAATTTTTTGGCCTAGCAGCTCTCGAGTTGTGATACTGGTCCCTGACATAGAGATTCTCAGCCAGGCAAGAATATCCTTAAAAAAAAGCTACAAGCAGTGATTTAGCATTATGGCTTCAGCCAAACGTCACATATAAAAAGCAACATATTACACACCACTTTCCTCTAAATGGCA
This sequence comes from Gnathonemus echidnorhynchus, assembly GCA_026776725.1. Taxonomy (NCBI): domain Eukaryota; kingdom Metazoa; phylum Chordata; class Actinopteri; order Osteoglossiformes; family Mormyridae; genus Gnathonemus; species Gnathonemus echidnorhynchus. Next base: position 21,253,675 of record JAODJU010000002.1, on the reverse strand, counting down.
GTTTCCAGTTCACAAGTACCGTGCAGAATAAATGTGAAATGCATGGCATGTGTTAGTGACACACGTTGGGTCTGCGTAAGTGTTAGTGTGTAGGAGGACCACACTGTTTACGCGCATCCTGCCTTTGTTCTACGCTCTCTTTGTCTTGACATGCTGTGCGCTTGATTTCATTCAGCCTTTGTCATTTATTTCAGACTTTGTTACTTATATAAGCTCTTTGCATTGTTCTGGTGATATTTAGGAAAATTGTTTGAGGTTTTTCAATTCGACTAGAAACACCTTCAATTTCAGCTTGGAATAATGGAAATAGGTTTTCAGTTTCTTCAATTTACGGTGGTTCTCAGGGAATGAAATAGCGACATTAATTAAAGCTCGCCCCTTCATAACTGTGCTCGACCGGAATTGGCACTTAGATGTCCTTAAATGTCCTTCCTCTCTTCGATTGCTTGTGAACTGAGATACCAGACATTTATTAGTGTTGGCTGGTTTGGGGGGAGGGGGGGGTGTCTCCTGCAGTTTTCATTTGTTGTGACGCCCCCAAAAGAAGATGGTTGTTGTAAGATAGCTGAAAAAAACGGCACAGACTGCTGCTTTGTCCCAAAGCTACCATTCCCCACCAGCCCTTAAATCTCCCACAATGGCTGCCTTATGACTGTCCGATGCACCGCTTTCTCGTCTGGATGAATGATGAATTGTCCCCCCTTACCACCCCCAACCCCAGCCTCTCAAATTGAGCTAATTCCTTTCAGAGAAGGAAGAAGCCCCATTTTAGCAATGTTACTTTACAAGTGGACGTCCTTTTTCAAGCCCAGGCCTTTTTAAGATGGGGGGGGGCTCTCTCCACAGTGTGGGAAACTGAGCAGGCACATTGAGTCACGCTCCTTTTAACAAGCATCCATCCCCCCACCTGCACCTACCCCTACTTCAGCATGGCTAAAAGGGTGGGTTGGTGGGACTCTGTCTCTTTTTCCTCCCCCAGGAGGGCTGCCTTGTGACCTAGCTGATGTCCCCCACACTGTGCTGTGGGCCACTGTCCTATGCTTCAAGTGCCTTCCCCCCCCCATACCAAAGCCTCTGAGTTGGACGCTGACAGGGGTGGATTCGCTGTTCAGGTTCTGAGCACCGTGTGACCACTCCTGTCAGGGTTCTAAGCACTGTGTGACCACTCCTGTCAGCCACCGGCTGGTTGTCACCAGCGTTTCTCGTTATTCAGCCTGTTTAGTGGTAATTTGTCAGATATATATCGTCAAAATGTGAAGGAAACCTCTGTATCCCGGCGGGAATGCCTTCTAACCGGAATAAAGACTGGCTTCTCCCAGTGTGATGCAGTCAGAGAGGCGAGGCGCGTGTTCCGTAAATTCAGGCAGGATGGGGAACCGCACGGATCCCGAAATACTGTCCCACAAAGTGCAGGATGTGGTTACCATGCAGACCTCCGGGTTACGCATCATTTAAAAGGAAAAAGCCACAAATAATGACTTAATAATGCAACATATCTTAGGAGTACATGCCCCCGTTGCGGTCATTCAGCAGAGGACCCAGTCTTTTATGTCTGCAAAAAATGGCCTCAGCATTGAATTTTTCCCGAAGGGATTATTCATTTTACTGCAAACACGTATGGTATGTTCTGTCCTTATTTGGTGACCAGCAAAGCCTTCATTTTCTCATGTGAAAGTGATTACAGGCACTTAGTTCTCTTTTGTTGTTCCATAAAGGGACATTTATTCCCTTTACTATTATTATCTATTATGTTTTACAAAAAGTAAGGATTAGTGATACGTCATTCATCCACATGGGGAAACTTTATGCCTCTCGCATCATGGTCCCCATGAGACACACTTACTTGCTTAGGTATAACAGGCACAGAAGCCCATCCCTAACCCAATCCTAACCCACTGAGCCAAACATTGCCCCCCAATACTGTAAATACACTTCCTGCTGCTGATCTGGGGTGCACTTTGGTTGGCAGTCATATCCGCGATGAGGCCAGAGAGGCTCTGAGGCTACAGAACCAACTCACAGAAAGTGGGCCAAGTGCCGTTGGCTCGACATCATCTCCGCAGAACCTCGGAGGTCATAAACTCGAGCGAGATCCTTCATTTGAACACTTAGGGAGTGCAGGAGGACTCGTGTTTGGCCTGTTTCAGATCCATCATAGGATAATGACCCGTTGTCCAGTGGATGTGAAGAGCAGGCATGACTGATTAGGGGATGTAGACTTTTGTGTGTGTGTGTGCGTGTTCGTGTGTGTCTGTGGTGGTGGGGGG
>JAODJU010000002.1:21195734-21227674 GCA_026776725.1 Gnathonemus echidnorhynchus | reverse complement strand
TATGTTAAATGTTATTCTCCCGTGATCATGTGATCTCGCAAACCAGCGGCGCGCCGGATCAGATACGCACCACAAACACGTCCAGTGTGAATTGGCGGACGGCCTTGGACGGAATGGGAATGCAGCGCAGTCGCACCGCAGTGGATACGCATCCAGTATAAAACAGGGGTCAGAGTGAGCTGAGTCACAGACCCACTACCATTCTACCCCAATGGTATAGTACTCATGATTACTCTCTTCTTGTTCTCCCTCTGCTGAGCCAAAACATTTACCATCTTAAATATGCGACTTGGAAAGCAGCGATTTCTGAAAGTCACTCACCTCAGGCAGGAGAGTGAAAAACATCGCACGGCACCACATCTCAGAGATAGTTACCGAAAAAAATGTCACACAGAGTGAAACCAGAAAATCGCACTATAGAGTCAATTAACTCGAAAGGGGACAACTTCAGGCCACCCACAGACAGTCAAATAGAGAAAGACCTGAATGTAGCTAAACGCGTTCGTTTCAGTAAAGTAGATGTTCGCAGATAAATGTCACCAGTTACTTGATCTTGTTGAGAGGTGAAACGGATTAATCTTATTAATCTGGCTCTCAAATCACTGTTTGGCTTATTTTACTAATTGGCAGCCGTGGGAGTCTTAATATGTTTATCTGGTTTTGCTGGACATAAAAACATCCATTAGTGACAGAGATGAATGATTAACAAAAGACAAAACTGGTGCGCATCTGCCCTCTTGAACGCTCGGTTGTATCAGAAGGCTGCACACGTCTCTTGCATGCAAATCCAGAACCACATGGCAGACAGGAGCCTTGTGGAGAGAAGAATGATCAATGAGCTCAGACAGAAATGCATTAAGGTCTCATACTGTGGGATTAAAACGGGATTAATCTGAATTATCTTTCGATCTCACCTGCTGGTACATCGAAGTCCCAGGATCCCCTGGGGACCACTGAACAAAGCGATCAAAAAACGAAGCATCTGATTTGTGACATCCGCATGCGTCATACACAGAACATAATACAGAATCTTCCATCTGTGGCATATTGTTGACCAAGAAACCTGACGGTTGATGCTAACGAAGACGGATGTTTTGGTCTGCGAGTGGCGCTAGGGTTGCCACTTTCAATCAGAAGAATTATAGGATGGCACCCATTCCTGGGTCCCAGGGGGAAGTTATGTGGAACAAATCACGTCAAAACGTATTTTATTTTGTAATACCAGGTGATCCCATGAAATGCAGGTGTCATGCCCCAACGGGTGGGATCCACAAAAAAGCGGAAATTGGCTCTCCAGCCCCCCACCCCCCCGATCTATAAAAACAATACGATCCAGACGTCCAGCGTAAAGTTTTGTTGCCTATATGCACTCTACTGAGCACTTATATCCCTGTCTCTTGTGTTTCCTGCCTGCCTATCCTGCCCTGCCTATTCCTCCCAGTTTGTTCACTAGTACCCTCTCCTGTGGATCTTCCTAGGACTGACCCCCAGGACTCCCAACTATGACCACGATTCCTGTTTGGTAACTTGGCTTCTGTTTGCTCAGACTTCCTAATAAAATATTTGGTCTCCTGCATCTGGTTCTCCTGTTCTTCCTGTCCCCTGGTTGTCATAGCAGGAGGGGTGTCACTCTAAGTGGCCCGTTACAGTGACGTCTTAGAGTAAACGTCTGCTAGTACTGGACTCAGGGTGTCCTGATTCACAGTGAGTCCAGTGAAGCATCACCTTAACTCAACTCATAATATTGTAACCAGTATCTACATATTGCACAGTCCTGATGATTCAGTTCCATTGCGTATTTGCACAACTGTATTTTAACTATTTTGATGTCTTATGTCCATGTATCAATATGTTCTGCTTAATCATCCAGCCAACGAGATGGAAATTTCATGTCAGTGTGTGACCCGTGCGTGATATACAGCGCCCCCCACAATTATTTGCACCCCTTATAAATATTTGTAAAAAGGGTTAGAAAAAAAATGTTTTGTGAAGTTGTTTCATATCACACTGAAAAAAAGAGAAAATATAACCTTTCATTAAAATACATTTATTGAAATGAAAACAAATCCTTCATCAAGAAATAATCATTTTCAACAAAAAACACGTGCCACGATTATTGGCACCCCTGAATTTACTGTAATACTTTGTACAACGTCCCTATGCCTGAATAACAGCACTGACTCTTCTCCTTTAACATTTTATAAGGCTGGAGAATACAGGGCAGGGCATCGGAGTCCATTCCTATTTACAGAATCTCTCCAGATCACCCAGGGTCAGAGGCCCTCTCTTGTGCGCTCTCCTCTTCAGCTCAGCCCACAGGTTTGGGTTCAGGTCAGGGGACTGAGTTGGCCATGGCAGAAGCTTGATTCTGCAGTCAGCCTACCATTTTCCATTGATTTGGACATGTTCTTAGGATCATTGTCCTGCTGGAAGATCCACTGAAGGCCCAGTTTTAGTTTCCTGGCAGAGGCAGCCAAATTTTGATATAAAATGTCCTGATATTTCATGGAGTCCATAATGCCATGTACCCTAACAAGGTTTCCAGGGCCTTTGGAGGAAAAACAGCCCCACGGAACCTTCACCATATTTTACAGTTGAGATGAGGTTCGTTTCCTTATAGCCATCCTTCTGTTTACACCTAACCCACCTTGAATGTTTATTGCCAAAAAGTTCATTTTTTTGACCCATCAGACCATTGAATTTGGTTCCAGTCAAACTTATAGTAGTGTTTCGCAAACTCCAAGTGCTTACATTTGTGGTTAACTGACAAAAAAGCTTTTTCTTGGCACACCTTCAAAATAATCTGTTAAAATAGCAGTCCGATAGTTTTTTCAGAGATGGGGTAACCCCAAGATTTTACTTTGTCTTGTAATTCATCAACACTGATCCTTGGGAATTTTTTTTGCCTCTCTTACGATCCTCCTCACTGTACGTGGGGGCAAAATAAGCTTGGGTCCTCTTCCATTTGGGTTTGTAACAGTTCCAGTTGTTGTCCACTTTTTTATTACAGTAGAAATGGGCATTTTCAGGTGAGTAGCTATTTTTTAATACACATTTCCTGACTTATGAAGGTCAACACTCCTCTCCCTCATTTGGTTTGTATGTTCTCTTATCTTTCCTATGTTGATGGATGAGTAAGAGAATTCGGCCCCTGTGTCACCTCATGTTTGTACCCCAGTTAATCAGGAAGTCATAGATTACACCTTTGAATGTCCCTGCACACTCCAATCAACTCAAAGATGTGCAATTCACATAGGCAACATGCTTCAGTTACATTATTTTCAGTATAATTTCCAGGGGTGCCAATAATCGTGGCACATGTGTTTTTGTTAAAAATAATGATTTCTTGATGAAGGATTTGTTTTTCTTTGAATAAATTTAATTCAATGAAAGGTTGAATTTGTCTCATTTTTTCAGTATGAGATGAAGCTACCGTACTTCACAAAAAGGTACATTTTTTCTAACACTTTTACGAATCTTTACAAGGGGTGCCAATAATTGTGGAGGGTTCTGTAGCTGAAGAAGAAGGCATTGAAGACATTTTGACTTCAGTTTGACTTGACTTGACTGGCTTCACATGGACCGAAACATGTAGATCTGAGGCCCTAAGTGGGTTTTGTGTTTCCATCAGTGTAGCGCCTCACTGGGTCAATGCTCCGTGTGTTTGTGTGTGTATGGATTATGTTTATATTACCCTGTAGGGACCATATGTCCTCCACAATGTAATAAAAACCTGTTATTTTGACCTTGCGGGGACCATTTTTTGGGTCCCCACAGAGATCTATAAACATCAGAACATTCGAAATTTACAAACGAGAGGGGGCCATTCGGCCCATCAAGCTCATATGAGGAGAACTTAACTAATAGCTCAGAGTTGTTAAAATCTTATCTGGCTCTGACTTAAAGGAACCCAGGGTTTTAGCTTGCACTACACTAACAGGGAGACTATTCCATACTCTAACTACACGCTGTGTAAAGAAGTGCTTCCTCAAATCCATTTTAAAATGTTCTCCCGCTAATTTCCACCCATGACCACGAGTTCTAGTATTATAACTAATATTGAAATAGCCATTTGGCTGAACAGCATCCAGACTTGTTAGAATCTTATATACCTGGATCATGTCCCCCCTTAGTCCTCTTTGCTCGAGGCTGAACAGATTCAGCTCAGCTAACTTCTCCTCCTAAGACATTCTGCTAAGACCAGCAATCATTCTTGTAGCCCTCCGTTGAACCCTTTCCAAGGCAGCAATGTTCTTTTTAAAGTATGGCGACCAAACCTGCACACAATATTCTAGGTGGGGTCTTACCAAGGAATTGCATAATCGTAGCATCACCTCCCTTTAATGTGAATGCAATCAAAAAACTAAAAATGCCAAAAGTTTTGGTTACTTATGGTTAAGGTCAGGGCTGGGTAAGGGTTAAGGTTGTCATGTTGTGATTAGAGTTTTCCCCATAGAAACGGATGGCGAGTCCCCATAAAGATATAATTACAAACTGGTCAGTTCCAGGTGGATGTGTTTATGACAGATCTGGCACACAGAGGGTCTGTCCAGCCTATTGGAAACCAAAATGTCAAAGCTCAAGGCAGAGTCGCTCCCTCTGCAGAACCTAACCCCCCCCTGGCCCATGCATCAGGAAATCCCCCTGTCTGTTTCTACGTTAAGCCACTGGTGTGACACCATTATCCACTGATTACTGCAGAAAACAAACAAAAAATAGGTCCTTGATTTTTTTTTATATGTACTGTACTCGAATTTCTCAAAACATGCTGGAGAAATTTGCCACTGTTGGCTGTGGCTTTTGAGAGGGGATTTTCTGATCAGCCAGTCATATCAATGGGCGTAAGGTCGGTGTGGGCCACACTGATCTCACATTAGCCGTGCACAGAATCACTTCACCTCCTCATCACCTCTCTTTTCAGCTCCTTTAATATCCCCGTGTGCGACGTCCCCAAATTCATCACTTCAGGGTCTCAGACCAAAGAATACATCAGCTGAAGCATCAATGTGGAGATACTGCAGATGCTGAAACCTTTTTCATTGGCATGTTGTGTCTCCATCCAAGGGATTCTCATGTGAACAACATACAAATATGCCATCTTGGCCCTGTACTGGGCTCAAGTCCCGGCACGGTTTTCTATCACACAACATTTAATATATCACTGCGCCACTTCAGAAGGAAAGACAGTGGGTTTTTAAATGCATTATGGGGATCATGAAGGATATTGCAGCATACACAATACAATCAGTGTGATTTAGCTTTTTCCAGTGCCTGTGGTGGAGGTTTTAGGAGTGCAGAAACTCTCCAATAAGCCAAACAAATTACTAAGTAATTAATATCCTCCATTACGACACCATAATGCACCAAAACATGTCTTCAGACCTTTGACCAGGCTGGTCCTACCATGGGATTTCTTCATCTATGGTGCCATGGGGCAGGGTTACCATGGTAAAACAGGAACACACGGACTACATCCAAAAAACGTTATACACCTATGAAATCTTGCTTTTGATGCTCAGCATGACTGGATGAAGCTGTTTTGGGGGGGGGGGGGTACACTGGGGGGAGGTATGAGGAGCAGGGGTGGCATCTATCCAAGTGTGGCTCATGCCGCCCCACTGGTGGGGGGGGGGCGGTGGTTCGACTGCAGGTGATCCAATTAACTGCCTGTCTATCAGAGTACCAGCGGGGTGCTAACACATTAGCACATTAGCCCCAAGGCCCGGCACAGAGAGTTTGCTGGCTATGACGTGTGTTTTTACGCTGTGTCAGTGCCGCGGGTTATGCAAGACTCCACATTTTATTCGCTTATGAATAAACACGCAGAGCGCTAATTTAATGCATTATTCATGCTGTTTTTTCAGTCTGTTGTGCCACTCCACTGTATGGGGCTTTTCTCAGAAGAGATTCATAATTAGCACCTTCTTAGGAGACCCAAATATGACAACAACATTAGCGAACGCTCCCTCAGTCCGTACCTCTGTCCGTACGGCCAATTAAATCTGACTGTTAGGCTTTTAGCCTTTCCATGAATAAACACGACATAGCGGCAATGCATACATGGCAGGTGTCACTATCTAGAGGATGACTTGATTTTTGGCCCTCACCCACAAGCTGATACCCTAAGGTATTGCTTTCTGCCTCAAAACAATCTGCTGGTTTTTTTTTACTCCATCTCCGCAGTCCCCGCGACGTGTCCTTATATCCACACTGGGCGCGTCGCCCCTCAGGTAAAGTATTTCCATTTTGAAATACAATAAAAAAGAACAAAAAAAAGGTTCACTGCAGCATAAAGCTGCAGACCTGTTGGTAGGAAGACAATAGGCGATTATTTGCCTGGACTGGCTTGCTGGAGATTGGACGTGAAACTGCTTCAGTCAGTCATTTAGCGTGATTCATGCGCAGACTTATTTTGGAAACCTCGAGTCTGGGAAACTGGAGATGGGGGGTGGGGGTCTTAGCCACACCACCTCAGCGGACGAATGTCGGCTCGCAGGAAAAGGGAACAAGTTCATTCATTGTCTAAAAGGAGACAAATTAGGGTGAGGAATGTGAAAGGAAATCAATGTCTGCACCAGAGGCTTAAAAGCAGCAATTTCCCGATTTCCCGGAGACGGATTCAGTGAAGGCGGAGCCTCTTCGGCGACTCACAAGGGCAGAACCCTGGTGGACAAGCACCTGCCAAGCTAATGTATAAGCAGGCGTCACAGCATTGTGAAAAGGCACCCAGGGACCACACTGTCATTTTTGGGCCCCCCCTCAAAAAGTCACCGCAATCCCCTCCCCCCCTCAATGGCTGATAGATGTTTCAAAAACTCAATAAATATCTAGCGAGTCAGAAGATGGTAGCTAGTTAGCAGGTTAGCAGGACATTGCGCTTTAACGTCTTCTAAATATGGAATGTGTTTATTTGATACACTGGTGTGGTTTGAGTGGAGGAGCCGTCCACAGATATACATTCTGAGGCCCCCTTCTGCTCATTTTAAGTGGGATCTCTGCTACTAGGCTGTATGCTTTAAATAAGAGATCTTAATTAGCTTTAGCCACTGAGCTCTCTCATTATGAGCAATAAAAGAGCGTAGAGAGTATCAAGGGGACCAGGAGGGGCTGTCACAAAGCCTTTAAAAACCCAATCAAGTTCCGGTGCAATGAAGAGCGGGAACCAGAGCGTCTAAATGCGGTCACAGGCCGACCCTTGGACTGGGGGACCGCGACGGTGATTCAGCTTAGCGAGACGATGGCTGTCGTGAACAGGAAGCCATTTGAGTCGTGTGTCATACTGAGTACCGTCACACTACTGCCTCAAGGCTGTAATGGCATGGTTAAGAACCCAGGTATCTGGTCAGAAGGTTGCCGGTTCAACTAATGGGTTCATCTCTCTGGATATTAGGTTGTGGACAGGTTCTACAGCTTCATCTCATGCCCCTCACCACACACACACAGTAATTTGATCCCCTTAAGGATTGTTTGGTGTCTTTTGGAAAAAGTAGGGGTGATGTCCTGACTAAAATCTGGCCAGATGTTTTCTCAGGCTATGGGTGAAGGTGTCTGGGACTACCTGACTGTGCAGGTTCCACCCACAAGGAGCTATGGGGGTGAGACTTGAACCCTGGTCCTTGGGCAGGGAGGTGTCAGTGCTAACCACTGTGCTATCTGGCCACCCCCCTCCTACTGTCCCCTGTAGGTAACTGATATAGTTGCTTTCTTAAGGCTCCAGCTCACATTCTCAGTGATCAGTGTTTCAAACTGTCAGTAACTATGGTACCTGTTATTTGGACTGGGTAGTTTGTGTGAAGCTAAGCAGGGTTTGGTCTGCCCAGAGTTGAGATGGGAGCCTAGTTGGGTTGTTGATCTAGGAAGATCCTGGTTCTTTATTGTAAGGCCTCATTAACAATCCCTCCATCCTGTCCCAGTCTACGTCATACCTTCAAATGGTCCTGGTCAATGATGCTACATCCAAACATCATGCTTTAGATAATCACTATGCCATGGAGTTAGCACCAACAAAAAAAAACAACAAATATAAAACTTAATATGTCAGTTTTTAAAACTTCAAGCAAAAAAATAAATCTCAGATCACCTCATGGAGATAACCAACATTTGCCCCACGTAGAAATACACCAAGACCCCTTCAATGGTTTGCAGGTCCTGGTCCCCTAAGATCAGCAAACGTGCTGTTGAGTTGTTTGATATTTTGTTCAGTTCAGTTGCTGCCAAGTCCATTACTACTCCAGGGTCGAAACAGGAAAAGGCCATTAAAACTGAACATCCAAGAACATCTCCTTGGAACAGAGCAGAGCAGCTTGGAACGAGTCCGCTCTGTCACCTCAACGCCTGCTCCTCTGAATGTAATGTCTGAACACGATGCTCCGTCGTCCTGAATGTAGAGGCCGTTACCGTGGAGTCTTTCAGCACAATAGAAAGCATGCGACCATTCAAAGATGTCCAAGCCCCCAGTCCCTCATAAAGAAGAAAAAGGAAATGCATTGCTTTACACCCTTATTTAAAAGCTTTTGTACCAGGGAACTGCACTATGTCTTAGTAAGTCACAGCGTTGTCAGTTGACATGAAAAGATTTTGCCAGTTCTGCAGAACTAAAGGAAGTTGCAATGTTAAGAAGAATCCCTAAAATCAGAGTGCCATCTCGAAACCACAGAACATGTCCAGATAGTTTCCAGATGTCAGTTTTTTGAATCATAAATGCATCTGTACAAGACAAAGGCATGCCTTCCCAACAGGAGGGAACTTACTCTTGCAGTACAGCAGAGAACTTGCTAACACCCAGGAATCTATTTTCCAGAGAAAGATGGTGAAAACTCTTAATCATGCCCTTTTTCTTCATCCTTAATCAGAATCATCGGATAAAAGATAAAAGCCCAAAAGCTCGCTCCATTCTTCGAGTTAATTTTGATCCATCCCTATACCCTGCGATATATATCCAAGTTCAGGACAGGATGTCGATGATCCTCGCTGAGCAGTCTGTGTCGTTACCCCTGTGGAGTTCAGCCAATGGCCAGCTGCCCCGCAGCCCACATTTCTGATTGATAACACTTTTTCTAAACTCCTTATGACATTTAATAAGAAAATGTGAAGGATAGCAAGTCAAGTCGCCGAGGGCAGCGCAGAGATTTATTTATTCAGAAGCTGCTTGGCATTTACACGAGGTGTGAGGGACAGGCGGTGAAAGTCCTGGCAAGAAGAATGTGTTGACCGGGTCAGAATGCTGATTGGTTTCACCTGTCCCTCATTTCCTGCTCATCCGCTCTGTTTTATCAGCCCGCGGTAAGGAGGCGGGAAGATGCCGCGACACACAGGCTCCTCTATCCTGTCCCACGGTCGCTGGCAGCATGTGAATCGCGTCCATTTGGGTTTCAGGTCCCCATCCGCTAATCATGTGCCTTCTGTCCTGTTCCTACGCGGCCTGTTTCCCCTGAATACCCCGCTAATTTTCCTAAATGTAAGCTGTGGGAGTGTGGTGGGGCTGTGCTGCTGAATGTTACTGTACTGTCGCTTTAAGGCAGGGGTGGAATAGCCTATCTGCAAAGGGCCGGTGTGTATATGCTGGTTTTTGGGATGACCTGTAGGTCAGCTGTTCAAACCCAGGTGTGAGGACTCTTCAGCCAATCAGTCCTCTGATTAGTAATATAATTAGGGATTTTCAGCAAAAACCCGCCACACACAGCGGCCCTTTCTGCATAACATTACCACCCATGCTATAAGGGCTGCTGAACTGTGTACACTTTGCCCCTAATAGTGTAACGATGTCACTGACTGGGTTCTTTACTGTGCTCCAGGTGTTGGGTGATATATGCCTTTTTGACATCGTGTTGTACATTGCACAAGTACTGTTTGTGTGTGTGGACCTGTATATATTACATTGTGGGGACCAAATGTGCCCACAGTGCGATTAATAACCTGTTATTTTGATGCTGAGGGGACCACCTTTTCAGTCCCCACAAGGGGAAATTCAGTTATATAAAAATCTGTGATTGCAATCATAGCATTATAAATGCCAAAAGTCTCAAATTACGCTGGGTAGGGGTTAAGGTTGTCATTGGTGGGGTTTAGGGTTATGCCCATAGAAATGAATAGTCATGGACACAAACTGTTCCTGGACAGCGTCTGAATCAGAGGCTTGGGGTCAGTGGGGGTGCACCTGCCCCTCCCAGGACTCGGCAAAGTCCCGCCTTCATCTGCCATTGACTCATCCTCAGAGCATCAGAAGTTTCCGGGTTTTCATTAGGATACCCTGTGTCACCGTCCGTAAGACCCCAGGTGGCCTTCGATGATGTCGCTCGGTAACCTCTCCAGCCAGCCCCCCCCCCCCCCGACAAAACACACCAAAATGGCTGGAGAAGGACAGAATAATTACACAAATACCACACGTGACATTCCTGAACCTGATTGGGACATCATGTATTTATCAGCCGATTGGTGATACAACTGGCGGACCTCATAGGCTTAGAGTCACATGGATAACACGGATGGCCTGAGAGTGGGATCACTGGAGTCTCATTAATGGGATCACCGGTGCATCCGGACCCAAAGTCATTCCGGCGCAGCAGTGAGATGCGGATTCCTCACACTGCAGAGGAGGAGCATCTGCAGAGCTGTACTAAACTCGTTTTACTCTCATGGCAAAGCTGTAACTAAAAGAGGCATTTGCTCATTATGCTCATTACTGACCCAGCAGGTCAGTTCTTCGTGGCTGTGATGGGAAGGTCAAAGTCCAAGGTCGGCAATGTGATGCCATCACATGGCCCCACAGCAAGGCCGTTAACTCCCAGTCGCTCCAGGGACTGGCTGACCCTGCCTTCTCAAAAAACCATCTGCGAAAGAAGTACAATCTACATGATGCACCGTGTCACTGTGCTGGATATTTTTAGGGTAACATCTAGTTATTTATTTTGCCTTTTTTTTTTTTTTTTTTTTTAAATTTAGCTTAAGTTTGTATATTTTTGAGTTTGAAGGCTTTCGGCTAAGTGAAAAGCGATTCTTTAGTGAAGAGACCTGGATTCTGCAATTTGGTGCACTGGTTTTATGAACTTAGACCCTGGAGTAACCTACTTAACTTTAAGTGTGGCACTTAATATGAATGGGTACTATAAAATATCCAGCAGAATTAATGGCTGGATTTCAGTCTCATATTCAAATCAAGGTGTTCACCTTATAAACAAGGTACAGGCAGATCAAGGGAACACTCTAGTGACTCTGAATTGGGGGGCAGCAGGAGGATGAGGTGTAGTCAGTCATTGTCATTCTGGGGGTGTTCTGGACCTGGTGGCCTGGTGGGGGGGCTGTGATGGAGGAGGGGAGGGGGGTCTTGAGGCACGGGGCTCAATGGCAGCATAATAGAGCATCTATGTACCAATCTCCCAATTTTTCGGTCCAGTGTGTGTGTCCTCTCCCCAAGTCTGCGGGTTTGTCTCTGTGTCCGGGACCACTGGAGCATGGCAGTGACAGAAACGCAGTGTGCTCCGCTCGGGGAAAGGGGGACGCATCACTGCCCCTGCAGAGCACCCTGGCCAGGCTGCACTCAGCCAACACTGTTCTTCCGAGCCATTTGTGACCCGGCAAAGCAGATCCGAGGTCCCGGACTCAGCCCTGGATGCGGTTCTGGCCGTGGGCTCCTGTGACAGGAGCAACGTATGTGTGTTTAGAAAGTGCCAGCAACCCACTGCATCCAGGATGAGCGATGAATGTCTGAAAACACTGCAGGAACTCTGGCCAGGGAGGGAGCCCTGTTTTAAGAGCTTGGGGGTGATCTGGATCTGCACTGGGAAGGAGCCGAGTTTTGCCATTCAAGCACAGGGTCAGCCATTCCTTCCAGCACCTGGAGCATTTCTTGGGGGGTTAAGGGCCTTGCTCATGGGCCCAATGCATGTGTGACTGCACTGCCGAGCATGGGATTTGAACCAGAGAACTTCCAATCACTTGCAGTGCTTAAACACGTACATATGCATGCATCTGCATCAAAAGCAAATAAGCAGTGGACGAGATTCAACTGCACTGAATGCAACGTCATCGGTTGCCTTGCCCTTACAAACAGGACCTGGGCAAACGGTGAAGGGTGATCTTCATAAACCTCTGCATGCGTTTTTAATTTGACTCTCCTCACTCTATTCATAAGCTGTTAGCTGTTGCTTTTTTATCTTTGCGGTCTGCATTGAAGTGAAACCTGCCAAATTAGAATTTGTTATGGTGAATTATATTGGACGCGAAACTCAGCACGCGTGAACAGAGGTGGCAGAGAGCTCCGGGGCCTAACAAACATCTCCCAGAAGCAGCATAATCTTAGGGAGGTCACGTCTTTTGGTAGGGGGTCCTCTAAGTCTGCCTGATTCATTTCCTAAATCAAAAATAAAAAATCAAAATAAACCAGGGTGCTGTGACCATAGTGAGATCTCTGCGGCCCGGGTTGCTTTCATGTACTTTAGGCTTTTAATTCTTTCAGAACCTGCTATTTATGGACATTTGGAGGCAGATAAACACCCAGAACCCACGTACACTCGAATGGGTCATTTTTATCTCTCTAGACACTGTTTTCTTTCACTGCTGTCTTGTGTGAACCTGTTTAGGAGCAGAAGTTAATCTCTGAGGTAATAATCGTTGCATCTGTTTTCCCCCCTCATCATTTATCCAAATGAGAGAAAAATTATGAGATATATAGACAAGTTGTTCTAGATGCTCGGCCTTCGGCCAATGCTAGGGGGCGCTCTTACTGCCCATCCTGTGTCACCTCTGCTTTCTTCTGCATGCGACATGCAGATCGCATTCGGGAAAGCAGCAGGCAGTGACGACTGTGGCGGGACGACCTCGGCGTGACCCGGGGCTCAGATGGCGCTGACAGTAATGAGGATGCCCGCCCGCATGTTATTGTGTCTCCAGCGGGGGGCCGGCGTTCTGCTTTATTGATGGAAAAACAAGTAAAGCACTTTACATGACCAGAATACGCCTGTGCCGCATTAGGGATGTGGCAGCATGTGTCAGCTTCTGCTTCAGAAACGTCTTTAAATTAAATCGTAAATTTACACCAAATATTCTCATCCTGAGTCAACATAGCCATACAGATAAATCGCAGCATAAATCTTGATGTGATTCCCTAGTAAAATGCTCAGTTTTAAATCTTTACCTTCCACAGATCACAATGCTTACTTGCAGAATAGAAAGAGTAATGATATTGCAAGCAGGCCTCCACCTACTCCCCTGCACAAAATAAACACCATATCTGCATTCAATAAGCGTGTCTTTAACAAGAGAGCCACGCGACATTTATCTTGGGAAACACAAGGCTGTAGGGCTGTAGGATCAGAGACTCAGTGCTGCTCAGCAAAGGGTCTGCAGACAGCAAGGGCTGATTTTACAGCCTCCAGGCATTCGGTGCAATCAGGACCTGGAATAAAAAGCCAATTAAGGGTAGGAATAAAATGGGAAACGCCAAGCATTCACGGGATGTTTAAGATGACATTCCTACCTTCACATCTAGCCATCTGGATCCATAGCAATTACGGCCATGGTTCCCCCATTGTTCTGCATGTCATCCAGCAGCAGAAACATGTGTACAAGCAAGCACTACAAAATCTGAAAGGGTACTTTGGTAGCTGCACATAAGCCAGCATTCATGGTTCTGCACGGATCAGCCAGGGGACCCTGGGATTATATCAGCCTTGGTAGTCCGAGTTGGGTCTGTGAGTTATGTGCCGGCAGACCTTAGCAGACTAAGATCTCAGTGGATGAGAAAACTTCGTAGATTTTATGTGATACAATGTATAACCTATACAAGCTTAATGTATAACCAAAGTGAAGGGTCATTACTTAAATTTATACTCACCGAAAGCAGCACTGTGCGCTGCACACAAAACACAAAACAGGTGAAGCCTGAAAAACTTATGATCATATGTTAATGTTGATGATCTGTTGCCATGGTGAAAAACATATTAGCCTCTGAAAATAGACTTATTCATTATTTGCCCTGAACATGTTTGGAGAGGCTTTGGAAAGTTTCTGTCCGGCTCTCGGAAATGGTGTGAATCTTTAATCGGAGACGGCTACATTGAAGAATAAGCCTGATCAATTAAGACGAGAGGAGGTTAAATGTTTTAAAGTTTCTTCTGCAGACAGTACCTTTACGGTGCTGCTTCCCACCATAATTTCCTTCCCAATAGTTTAGGGGGTTCAACATTTAACCCCTGTGCTGGAACGGGTTTCTGGGGGTGCTATGCAGCTCGTCATGTTAGGATGCTGGATCTGCAATCAGAAGGTGGTGGGTTCAAATCCCCTTTATGACCAAGTAGTCCTATTTCTGTTGGGCCTTTGCAACGCCTGTTACCCCCCTATAAAATGCCCCAGGGGTGCTGGATGCCTGAGCCTGTGCTCATACCCCAAGTTTCACTCTCACCTCTATATCCTCCTGAGACCCAAGGAAAAAAGTGTCCTTCAATTTAGGTTATTTGTCTTTGGAGGAAATAAGACATCTTACAATTCAGATTTGTTCAAATTTATTTTTATTTTTAATTTCACAGCATATCCTCTTTAGTGTACAACAAGAATAAATACGTTTCCTAACATCAGTGAAAAGATAGATGGAAAAATAAAATGTCCACTACAATGGACATAAATGAATGGGTGGGGTCTCAGGAGGTTACATGTGTATGTCTTAAAAAAGAGAGCATGATGGGATATGTGGAAGCTAACACACTCTGATGTGCCTGTACGTATGGCAATGGCAAGCTTCATTTCACTTTATTTAAGGAACTCAGAGATACTGTCAGAGGCTAGAAAGGCAAAGGCACGGAGAGGCGCTGTTCTGTGAAGCATGTGTTCACACGCTGCGTTTTGGCCGGACTTGCTTGGTGCCTCCCCTGTCGATTAATTAATCTCCCCGAGAGCAGTGGGGGCTAATGCTGGTTTACCACGCCCCCCCTGGGCATCAGCCTTACGTAGAGGGGAAGTGAGCCACAACGACAGCGCCGAAGGGGCTGATGAAACTGACAGCGTCTCCCGTGCCGACAAAGGGAGCGTCGAGTCATCACCTGTTAACAGTCTGCTCCATCACGTCGACACCTAATCCGTCCCAGACCTCCTGGAGACCAGAGAATTCCCGGGAATGATTTCAGTAATTCCCCAGCGCAGATGGGGAGGAAATCACTTGGATTCTGGTTATTCTTCCCCTGGGGAGGATTTGTCTGTTAGTTTCAGCTTAGCAGCTTCGTAGCTTACAAAGCAATACAAACATCTGCAGGTCTTTTCTGTTTTTTTAGGTGACGAGGGGATGATGCTTTTCTGGACTCCCTGGATAATAGGCAAGTTACTTTAAGGTAGATTACACATGAATACATTTCGTTGTTTTTCCTTTGTGATATACAGCAAGCTTAAACATACCTGCTCCTCCCTGCATAACATTTTGGGACATGCCTCTATTTGGTTACATAGTGTAAACTGACATCAGTAGACCCTCAGAAAGAGTGAAAATCAGCTGTACTCTCTACCCTTCAGTAAAATAAAAACAGATGTTTGTGCACCTGTGCTTTGGCAGGGATTAATTCGGGATGACTGAACAGCTCTTAAACACTGCCTTCACCCTGATATAGGTGCATTAAGCCATAGTGACGGCCCAGTTTTCCTTTGTCACTAGCTGGCTGATTAATGTACATCGTGTTTGTTCCCTCATCAAGGCGCATCTTTAAAGAAGTCGGCTGTTACCGTGGAAGCGGCGGGCGGGCCACACGCTAACAAGCACCCGGGTCACACTCACACTCTGCCAGGGACCCTTGATCTGGGTGCCGAGGCTGATTTATTTAAAAAAATCTCCAGCTGTGTGAGAGTGGCAGCCCGGATCTGGAAGGCGAGCCGCGCTCTCGGGGCGAGGTTACCCTCCGAGGTCATAAATAATGCAGACGCTGTGACGAGCGGGAGAGACACAGAGAGAGGCAGCGGCGAGGCGACGAGGCAGGACAACACTGGCTCTGCCCCTCCCCGACGCTGGCCTTTCAAAGGCAGTGAGGAAGCCAGAGGTAAAACTTATTTCCAAATATTATGGAACCGCCAAATTGCCCGGTACACTCTAGGAAGTACATTAAACCCTAGGGCTTACAGAGGAGGGGGAAAGCCTTCTAGAAGGTTCTTAGTTATGATCCCATCATTCCTAACTGCTCTGTGATGGTGAGCTGGCGCTTACCGTGTGACGGTGAGTACACTGCATGCCCGGAATACACAGCCTGCGGATTAGCAGTAAGCGCACGAATTGTCTGCTAACCCGTGTGACAGGATCAAACTAGAATGCAGGCATTTAAAATAGGAGCAAAATTTAAAAAACAAACCAAAAGATAAAAATGAACAAGACCAAACCAGGAAAAATGATCAGCAGGGAAATCAGCTTGTCCTGCAGGTATCCTGCCTGGTCCCCCAGCATGGCCCTGATCTCCAGCATGGCCCTGATCTCCAGCATGGCCCTGACCTCCAGCATGGCCCTGATCTCCAGCATGGCCCTGATCTCCATGTGGCCTGTCTTCATCCCCTTAGGGACACCCATCACATCTTCTCAGAAGGTAGGAGACCTGTTTCTGGAAGTATTCCAGATGCTCTCGTGGGGCACATTTAAACGATATTCCTTCACAGCGTTTAAATCACACTGTGCACTTGACATATTCAGAAATACTTTGGTACTACAGCACCCTGTACCCCCTAAGCATTTTCAGGGTGTACTCAAACTAGACTCGCTCGCTTCTTACCATACCCGAGCACGATTACCCCCCCCTCTCCACTCCCCTGCTGGTCTGCGCTCACATTGCACTTAACGATGCTGTCCTGAGCACGGTTTCGTCACAACCCTATCACTTTGCTGTGTTGAAGAAAGCATAGGAACGAAAGCACTATCACAAAGCACAATGGAGTTCACGCTTAATGTCCATATTTTGTCGCTTATTTGAATCGTCTTAAGCACAATGACACAAGACTCTTTGATTTATGTAGGAAAAAAAAAGCTTCGGTTTCCATTTATCATGCTGCACGTATTCGAAAATTTTACCAAGTATCTTAGAGTTTTTGTGTGCTTCATCCAGTTTTTCCTGGATGCTCTTGCCAACCCAAATTTCCAGCAAATACTGCACCTCTGTCATAAGTAAGTAAGTAAGTACGTATGTAAGTAAGGTTTATTTATACAGCACTTTTCACAGACATATAGTCACAAAATGCTGCTTGGGGGTGCTGCAATAAGCATTTTGGTTAATAATTGTTGATCAGCTTGCCTTAGAAAAATAAATCTTGTGTCTTCTAATACTGTGTGGTGTCCCCAGGCTGATTCTTGGAATTTTCAAATCCATCTAATTGATTTGCTAATTGACGGGAATATTAAATTTAATCAGAAATTTAAAGAATTTTCCACAGGTCACAAATTTTGTCCAATCTTCATCAAAATTGTCAGAGGTGATCTTCGTACCATGGTTTTCAAAAGTTATTAGAGGGGTTTTTGATTTTCAAAGCCTTTTGTCTGTCATTGTCAAGTGAAGTATCACCAGAATAAAATAAAATATAAAGAAGTAAACAAGAAATATTACACACACACACATTAAAATAAACACAGATGATTATAATACAGTTAATATCAATAAAAATTTGAACAATAGTCAACTTTAAATCATTGTAAATCACAAGGAAGCAAGCAAAATGTTTCTAAGATAAACTTTCCTTATACACCCAGAGTCTGTTCCAGAGAATCCTGTGGCTCGCCTGTTTCTCACAGTCAGAGCTAGCTCCCATCACAGAGACGGGCAGCAAGGGTGACCAAAGAACAAAGATTCCAACCATTTGCAGTGCTGACATAAAAAGGAAGCAGGAGCAGCTGGACAGAGCCACATCCCTTATTCATACTGTAAGAGACTCCAAGCCTGGTCATCAAAGACCTGAGTCCTACAGGCCATAATTAACACCTGACTGACGCCTGAGCTCCTTGGGGCCTTACTAAATAGCTGAACACTATATAATTACTGCAACAGACCAATTAAGTACTCAGGGCAAAAAAGAGCAGAATCCTTCCAGCCCCTGGAGGATGCACACTGGCTGGCCACCATTGTACTAAAGTAGCTTTGTCCTCTTTTTCTAAATTCCCTTTTTGACTTTACATAAAACCTACACATTTTACTCCATCCAGTTCCCATGATGCTTGTAAAGGTGACGGGGATTTTCTTTGCACTGTCCTCCCACTGCTGCCGCATTTAGTATCAGTGTTCACCACCACGACATACACATTTGCATGGGGCCCCTGAGGTTTGGGGGGCCCCCTGTTGGCCAAAAACGTCACTACACTAGATATTGATTAAATGTAAATAAACGTGAAGCAGCATGTTCTGCTAACTAGCTAGCTAGCTATGAGCTCACTCTATAGCTATTTATTTATTTAGGTTTTGAAACATTTGGGGGGGGGGTAACTTTTTGAGTGGGGCCCCAGAAAAAACAAACCCTACCTGTACATCCAACAAGTCCAGTATAGTGAGTGCAGCCACAGGGCCACTGGGAAGACCGGGATGTTCATTCCCGTCCTGGAGCAGGAATCTTCCACTGCAAAACCACTGCATCCCCAGGAAGGCTTCAGAGGCAGAAAGAACTTCCTATTAGGCTTGCCAATGATTCATAATGGTGTGGCAGTATTCTCTGTGTGAAAATACATAACCTGTGCGAATGAATAATGAAGAGAGTTTACCACAGTGATGTAGAGTTACTAGCTTGCAAGATACACAGGGATGATACATGATATACTTACTGTGCAAAAATTAAAGAAAATGATGTTCAAATGATCTTCATGTTGGTGTAAAATTATGGTCTATCAAACTGTGTCAGCTTAGCTGTTTCAAAGTTAAAATCTCCCCAGTATTTGCAGCAACCATCCAATACAACCATGTGTTTTTTAGATTCAAACTCCATTATACCATGTCTGGCTAATCAATACCTCATTGAGTTACTTAAGTAATTCAATTAATTAACGAAATTTAACGAATACATAGAAGATAATGGCTAGGGCCCCCTGAGGAGAGGTTTCGCAACTGAAGCGATGTTCATCTAGCCCACAAGATAGCAGTAACTTTTTGGAGAAAAGAATAATTGTTAGTATGTATTTAAGGTGTTACTGTAAGTATGTGTATGATGTAATGTATTTTTTTATTCTTAGCAAATATTCATTGACTGTGTGCATTTTCTTTGACTACCTAATTCTTTTCCGTAGTACTGTACTTATACATATCAACCCACCTACCCCGCAACAACAAAAAGAGAGATTTCATCAGTGTGTTCATAGAGCAGTGTCACAGGCAACTCAAACCTATAACCTCACCTAAATACACAAATCAAGAGTGAAATTCAGTTGTATGTATGTTCCATCATTCTTAGGGTGCTTTTCCACTTTTGCCATGAAAAAAATATACTGCCCTTATACTTTAGTGTTGTCTGTTTTTGTTAGTTAGCTTGTTTGCATGTAATTCAGTCAATTTTGTTACCCACATAAATGTTTTTGAATAGTTGCTAGCTTTTAAAATCTGTCTCCCTTTACTTCCCAATAAATATCAGATTAAGAAAATTATTGTACATTAATGGGTCAAATGAGTATATATAGCACAATTTTGTGATGTTGCAACTTAGCATGCAAATTTCCTGCATAGCATAGAAAATTGCAGTGGAAAACCCACTCAATTAGCTTCAGCTGTGATGCTGCACAGGCTAACAGAGTCATTGTGCAATTCCCAGCAGGATGTATATAATACTATAATAATGTTACATTTATATAGCGCCTTTCACAAAGAAAGGTAGCTTTGCAAGGAGGAGCAGGGAGAAAAAAAGGATTAAGAGTAACATCAGGAATGCTTTCTTCAATAGAATTCTCTTGTGAAATAAGATTTATATCTCATTTGCTTACCAGACGTTTTTACCCAAAGCAACAAGCATTTTTGAGAAAGCAGGGTCAGATAGTCCATGAAACAACTGAGAATTAAGGGCCTTGCTCAGTGGCCCGATGGTGACATCACGCTGCTCACCTGGGGATTTGAAGCAACAGCTTTCCAATCACAAGCATGGATTGCAATCCGAAGCCGCACACCATACAGCAGACGGAGGTGACCACTGTTCCAGTCGATGGGCTGCATTCCTAAGTAGTCGTGTCACGGTGCAGCTCTGCCAACAGAGACCCCAGGGCACCCTGGATGGTGCAGACATTGCCTTTCATACAAACTCTCAAACGGCACTTTCTCTGAAATGAGGGAACGTGCTTCACACAAAGTTGAGAGTGCAGTGCTTAACCGCAGCAAAAGTACCGCCGGTGACCATCTGCAATCTATCTTCTGTTCATTTCAAACCGGAGAGCAGCTCTGGATTAATTTTATGTGCCAATTAATAGTCTATATTGAAGCATGAATTATCCGAGAATGAATTTGGTCTTGTCACTCAATTGCTCACAGACATGGTTTTGAAGATACATTTTGTGATTTCCTTCTACAAAATTAGTTTTTTTCCCTTTCTTTTTAATTCTGTGCTCTGCGGTATTGTGTCCCCACTCTTTCAGAAAATAATTATTTTTTTCCCGACAAGCTGAACAGCATCGATTTAAACATTTATAACAAGGTGCATGAGGACATAATTTCAGCTAAAGCTACAGATTTAAATTCACCATCTTTCGTTGTCAGTTTTAATTTTAAAGATACACCTAGTGATTACCTCTTCAGAACTTGTGTTTCTTTAATTCTCAGTTGTACAGCATTGTGCGTTTACCCTTTCTGTGAATTCTAATTTTTTTCTGACAAGCCACGCAGCATCATTTTAAAGACGTATAACACAGTGTATGAGGATGTAATGTCAGGTAATGCTGCAGATGTAACCATTTTGACAACAAGACCAATCCTCCTTGGGGGGGCTGGGGGGGCAGATGTTTTTGTTACTGATCAGGCATGTAGCCAGGTACAAAAATATATGGAAGGGGAATCCCGCTTCCCCCATGAACTTCCTTCATTCCATCAATCTCCTTCATTCAAAGGATCATCCAAAGGAGGAGAACCCTGAAGAGTCTTTGTACAAACAATAACCTCAGTATAAAGGGGCTTGAGAGGATCCATGCAACTGGACACATAAACACAAGCCCAAGAAAGCAGGTTACCTAGCTTCTCGTTAGCTTTAGCCATCCCCATGTCTCTTTTAGCTTTAGCCATCCCCATGTCTCTTTTAGCTTTAGCCATCCTTTTAGCCATTAGCTGTTCTCCATCTCTTTTAGCTTCAGCTGTCCTCTGTCTCTTTTTGCTTTAGCCGTTATATGTCTCTTTTAGCTTCAGCTGTCCTCTGTCTCTTTTTGCTTTAGCCGTTATATGTCTCTTTTAGCTTTAGCTGTCCTCTGTCTCTTTTAGCTTTAGCTTCTCCATCTCTTTTAGCTATATCTGCCCCTGACACTTTTAACTTTAGATGTCCTATCTCTTTCTGCTTTAGCCACCCTCTGTCTCTTTTAGCTGTCACTGCCCTTGTCTCTTTTAGCTTTAGCTGATCTTTGTTTGTTTTAGCTTTAGCTGTCCCCTGTCTCTCTCAGCTTTAGCTGTCCAAATCTCTTTTAGCTTTAGCTATCCCCTATCTCTTTTAGCTTTACCCGCCCTTTGTCTCTTTTGGCTTTAGCTATACTCTGTGTTTCTTTGCTTTAGCCATCCTTTGTCTCATGTCAAATTTATTTTATTCCATTATAAACCTAAAATTATCTGCATCAAAAGTGGTGGGGTGCAGACAATTTGCAAGGTATTAAAACAGTTACATACATGTATATGCATGTGCATGTGTGTGCAAACTAGGGCTGCCATGATTAGTTGACGTAGTTGATGATGTCGATGCTGAAAATGTGTCGACATCAATATTTTAAATCGACGCATCGGTTTTTATTATTTTAATAAAATTACTGTTATTTCTAAAACGCTTCAATTCCTCATAAGAAATGTTTTCTTTAATAACACTACGCTATTATGGGAGTAGTTCAAATTATAAAGAAAAGAAAAAAGCTGGTTTTACACTGTGCAAAGTGCGACGGCATACCACAGCGGTACTAACGCTACGCATGAGCACCGGAATATAAAACACACGGACACCAGTCTAGATCGCCAGAAAAGATAAAACCACAGTGCCGTCTATTCATGTTTATTAAATTACCATTAGTACGGAGTAACTTTTTAATATCTTTGGTCCTTGTAGCTGCTAAATAGCCTACACTAATTATTAAAGCCATAAAGTTATCTGCCTGCTACATTAGAATATCCATTGAATACGCGTTTGTGAAAATGTTTAGACTAAAATCTGGTCTTATTTTACCCATTCTGTTTGCTTATTCTACTTGATTGACGGTGCCAGATTACTAACTTTTGGGCATCACAATATTAATTAACATCATTAATATTTTTAGGCATACTAGTAATCTGCTTATTGAATTGTAGGCGAAAATAATGTTCATATTGTGACGAATGGTGCGTACATTATCTCAACCCCTGCAACAGTTAATCGTCAAAATAAAATTAAACGGTCAAGTTGATTTTCTTAACGAAAATTAATCAACCAATCGATAAAGTAGTCGATAGATTTATCTATAAAAATAGTTGTTAGTGGCAGCCCTAGTGCAGACTTAATTGTCTCGAATTGAAAATCTCACTCCAGACAGCTGACCCAAGTTAACAACCCTTGGATATGAAGCTTCCTATCCATTAGATTCACATTCCGTAGGATCTCAATATACTCGATACTGTACATGCTCAGTTATAAGGTTCAAGGTCTTTTTTTGGTATCAAAGGAACATGATGAGGAGAACAGTTTGTCTTTAAAATATGTAGCAGAATGGAGGCAAGTGTAATGGGGTGGAACTACAAATCCCATGAACCCACACAGTATAAATAGAAGCACAGTATCATTTCCCTGTCCTTGCCTTCCCAAGCCACTGCTGCTGTGGGGTTTCTTCCTCTTAGCTGGTGGTGGGGATCCCGTTGATGGTGCGGTTTAACCTTGGAGTGCTGTGATAGTTCTCTCTGTGTTCTTTGTGTGTGTGATTTTAGCTTTGTCGTGTGGGATTCTTCTCTCCCTCCACCCAGCGCTCCCAGATGAGTTGGTTTGGAGCTCTGTGGCATGCCGTGGCTCATCTTCTTGTTCGTCTTTCTCCACTCTTCCTTTCTTTACTTTGATCTATTTATGTAGTTCAAGTCTATTTACGTTTGATATTAATTGTAATAAATTTGCTTGTGAAAGCAATTAATATACACTGCTCCCTTTGCCCCCTCTTTACCATAACCCCAGGTAGGGTTACACATGCTTTTTCTAAACATAACTGATAGAGAGTTAACAAGCATTTGGAAACTATCACATTGTAAATGGCCAGAAAATTTCAGCTGTGTGTCGCACAAGGAACAGTTCTTGGTCCTACAAAATTTTTCATTGTATGTATTGCCATTGGGAGTTTACGGGAAGGCGGTAGTGGCTCAGCAGTTAACAGGATCATAGCTTTTATTCCCACTGCTGATTCTATTTTTATTTTGCAGGTTCTTCACATGTCTGTGTGACTTTGGTTACTCTCTTTGAGCTGGTGTCTGTAAATTGCCCTTAGTGGGCACCCACAATGGGGTGGCATCTCCTTCAAGATATCCACACCAAATTCCCTGTGTTTCTGGGATGGGCCCTATCTGTGGCCCTGCACTGGATAAACAGCTGTGGGCAATGGATGGATGCCATTATTACTTACAAATGCATGGGATGTTTTCTTTGCTATGCAAATGGCACAACCTCAGTCAAGCTGAACAAAACAGGAAGCTGCCTTTCACATTTTTGCATTTCACATACTGCTGCTTTTTTAACATACTGAAATGATCACAAAACATGGGCAACAATTTATTTGTATCTCACAAACCGCATGTAATTTTCCAACGTACATTTTTTGGAATTATCCTGCATTCTTGATGACAAAAACCCCTTTTAATAGCATGTGACATTCCACTCTCAATGGGTTTGAAGATGGTCAGAATGCTACATCTTAATTAAAAATAACAATAAATAAGTAATAAAGTCCTTTTGTCTTATTAATTCCCATGTTTCCACAAGTAATTTTTCAATTCTGTGCTTTAAATTAGTAACAGAATATAAGCAGTGTTAAAAATATAGTAATGATTTTCTTTGTAATTTGTTGAAGCTGACAAATACAAATTAAGAACATTTTTTAGTGTCAGTCACAGGCAGGCTTACAGACCTCCCATTCAATACACGCACTGCAACTGGCTGAAAGATTACAAGCGTCTTTTTTACAAAGGTAGGCCTCATATGAATCACACTAGAAGTCGATAACTCAGCCACAAAATAGGCTTATATCCACCCAATAACAAAGTTTCTTTGCCATTCATTCCCTCAGCATTTGGTGTAAAACAAATTGAGTTCTTATCTTCTGCGGTTGTGAACAATGTACGCTGTGAACTGCACAGTCCCCGCTCTTATCTATGCTCTGTCATAAATAACAATTCGGTACCCACAAGAGCCCCCTTTGCGTATTTTACATGCTCTCCCGCTATTTAAATTCTGCCGTTTACAGACAGTAGTGATGTAAAATGGATCTGTCAGTTTTAACACCGCTACAAAATTAACTACAGCAAATATCAATAAATATTGTGGGCACAATTTGAATTCCAACAGCTCTTTCAGTGATGCTCACCAGTACAGTCACTGCAACCCAGTGAACAGAATATTCACTCCGAGAGGTGGAGTACTCAACTGGTTGGTTGAAACAAAATATTGGTCTGGATTTTTACTTTCTGGACCTGAAATTGCCACCTCTGTCACTCCAGTGCTGTGATGGATCGACACTGCGTCCAGGGTGTCCTGTGCCCATTCTTTCATGGGATAGCCTTTCCGCTCACTGTGACTATTTAATGGGTAAGCAGTCATGTAAAATGGATGGATAGATTAAGTCACGTATCCTAGTTAGGTAAAAAAAAAAAGTCCATTCCAGGAAATTAATGAAAGTGAACTGTCTAGCCTTTTCAAAAGTGCGATAACCGATGTCTTCATATGGCCTCGTCACCAGCCAGGATCATAATGCTGATGATAAACACATGGGCGTTTGCCGGAGTGTTCACAAAGCCTGACGCTGTGCATATTTAATGAGGGCCCCGTGTATAACATGAACAAATCCATCACTGTAGCTGACAGCCCGTATCAAAGGATGAAACGGAGGCTCCCTGGGAGGTCCAAGGAACTCCACTTCCAAATGCTAATGTGCTTGAGCCAGATAGGTGTGGGGGGGGGGGCGTGCAGTGGGGGTGCGATGCCGGTTTATTAATCACAAAATGATTAATGAAGACTTTGGCATTTCCAGCCTGAAAACCAATGGAGCAGCTGCAGTGAAATTTTGAGAAGTGTCACCTATAAGTGTCACCCTTATGATGACAATCGGGTCAGCCGAGCCACCGAAACTCTGGTCACTTCAGCTTTCATGTAACTTAACTACCAATCCATCCCGAGCCGCCTGTCCAGGGGGAGTCCCTCAAAATGACATCATTATGTCATAATATTAATAACCCAGGGTTTGCAGATTGATGTTGGGCCCCTGGACGAGACCCTTAACCCCAATTGTTCCAAGGACCCTCTCATCCCGTTTTCTCAAATTAATGTCACTTTGGATAAAAGTGTCTGCTAAATAAATGGAAGATCATTCATTTACATTTACTGATGACACATTTGAGTAACAGTTATCAGTTAAAAGTGCTTGTGGTCTTGGACATACAGATAAATGTAGCTCTAATCAAGAACTGCTGTTTTTTTTTATAGAGTTGAAGGAGTTAACATCTCCTCCGACACTATGTGCTCAGACAGCACTGAAACTGCACGATGTCATTCCACATTCCCACTTTCCCAAAAATATGACTTTCCTTTTTTAAAAAAAATATCCTGACTCTTAGCTACATTTTTTTTTTGTTTTCTAATTCGCTTTGTCACTGTTGAGATCTTGCCGTTTTTCATGGTTTTATGAGTGTGCCCCTCCTATGATGCCTTAATCTCCATCAGCGCTCTTCCCCACGGTCTGCAGCTGACAGAGGGGAGAGGACCATACTGTAGCTGCCTGCCCTCCATGTGACTGGAACAGACCAGAACCCCTTCGCTTTTCCCATGTAGGTTTTGGAATAGGAGCTATTTAACTTTATATTTCTTAGATGAAAACATGACTCATGTCACAATTTTGCACATTTATACAGCTGGACGTCCACAAGAGAACTTATTAGTACTAATTAGCATCGTACCTCAGCCAAGCCGCCGTGCTACCTGCCGATTCTCACCTCTCCGTTGTGTTGCTGTCCTTTTGTCCTTCTGCTAAGCCTCTCACCTGGAAAAGTCACTGTCTGAAACACTGGGAGCGTAATTTTTCTTAGCCTAACAGCTACACGATGGTGACAAGATACAATATTACTTTACAATCCCCTGGATCCCTGAAATGCCATAATCTCATTTTCCTTATGCAACATCCACACTGCTCTGGAAAAACCATATAAACACAAGGTACATGTCAATTGCCTGTATACAAGGTCCTCTGAGGCGTGATGTAAAATGAGCATCCGTACGGGTGATTGGGGGTGGTGTGTGGCTAAGCAAGTTAGGACACTTAACCCTTGACTGGAAGATCAATAGTTCAAAGCCTCTGATTGGCAGAGTGATGTCACCATTGGGTTCCTGAGCAAGGCCCCTAACCCATAATTGCTCCAAGGACTGTCTGACCCGGCTATGTCAAGCGTGAGTTGCTTTGGATTAAAGCGTCTACCAAATAAATGTATGTGTGCTATTTTCATAATTGCTACGTTGATCTCTTGATGTTTGAATTCCCAGAGGGCAGTGGGTCATGACAGGAAGTGTTTTAAAAGTGGAATCTGTAAACGGGAACGTATCGTTTTCTGCTCTTGTCATCCCTGACTTTGAGAAAGACATTCTCTCGATCAATAATACGCTTAAAGGGCCACTTCAGTCTGCTGCGGTGGTGACCCGGCCAGCTTAGGCACACCAGCAGGGAGTAAGCAGCAGCAGTGGGTGGAAGGAAAGTATGGGGTGAAAACCTGGGGCTCAGCCAACCCAAAACGAGCAAAAAGAGGGAGGAGAAAAGACAGATTGGCATGGGTCTCCCGTAAAAAAAAGATGCCAACGCCAGACTCCCCACCCCCCGCCAGGCTGAGGATAGATGGGTGGGGGTCGGCTATTCATCACTCAGACCCGCACGCTGGCAACAGGAAATCATTGGGTGCGTCTTGTGAGCAGGTCAGCACTTCTGCTGGCCCGTGGCCACGATCCATCAGTGCGCCGATCGCCGATGGCCAGGACGGGAATTTGTCTGCGGAAAATTCTAGCCCTGGCGCTGTTTACCTGGGACGTGTTTAAAAGAGTGTGTGTGTGGGGGGGGGGGTCTGGCAAAGAGAGCCATAGGAAACAGTTCGTGCTCTGAGCTCCTTCCAGCCTGCACCTCGAAGATACTTCAGGTCTGGAACGAAACATAACAGAAATACCGGCCCTCTTACCTTAGCTGTTAAATACACAGGGGGTGCTGAGGTTAGGCCTCTATGCCTGTGATCGAAAGGTCTGCAGTTCAGATCCTGTGCTCCACATTGTAGCCACATCTCCACTGGGCCCATGAGCAAGCCCCTTAACACCCCCCCTCCCGATAAAATGCTCCAGGGGTGCTGGATGGATGACTAGCCCTGCACTCAGACCACGAGCTTCACTCACATGCCTGAAAAAGAAAAGCAGGACAGGACATGTGCAAGCAAACACTTTCTATCCAATGTTTCTGTACAAATGGCAAATAAAAGATTCATTTTCTTCATTTTATGACAGGAATTGAATTGAATAAGACAACAGACAACAGCATCATAAGCTTCACACAACATTCAGTGTTTGAAGTGAGGCTTCACTGCTCCCGAAAACCCGAAATCTGGCTGACAATGAGAGACACGGATGTGTAAATCCGCACTTGATCAAATAACGCTGAGCCGGTAGCTTCTAAAAATACCACGTTCAGGCAGCTTCAAATGACCAGGACGTCGTCATAAATATAATTTATCAAGGGACACTTTCTGCCACTTTTCCCAATATCCTCAGTGAATATTGATTGTTCTCACAGGTTCTTGTTGGGTTACATAGCTATCTGGTGTGGACATGGCCCTTTGTGAAAGTGTTTATGTAAATGACACTTCTTAGAAAGAGTGATCTCCTGGTTTTCCTTTGATATCTGGATAAGGGACTAACAATTTTTGTAGGAAATGAGGTACAGTTTAGCATTTAAAAATGCCTTGCACTCAGTAATCCATCCATGCTCAAACTGCTTATCATGATCAGGGTCCATGGAATTCCAGTGTACTTCAGGCCACACTCATGGTCTACGGGCAATTTAGAGACATAAATCACACGTACAGTATCTTCAATGGGCCCCCACCTGCCTCTCTTAAGCATTTTGAACCCCCCCTCCCCCAAGTGTCAATGTCTCAGTGTCAGCAGAGTCATGACAGGATATGAACCCACTGCCAGGATGTGGTTTGTGCATCCTGACCCCCAGGGCCCCACCCCCCACAACCCCAGTGTCATCTGCAGTGACCACCACTGACAGCAAACACAAGCGATGCTTATCTATATGAGCTAAGTGCTAAGCCGCTTAACTTAATTACCGAACGCATCGCGAACGCCGTGTCGGCATTGGAGTGTATTACGTTAAAGGATCCGCATTAGCGACTTGCTGTGCCTGTGTGAGAATGGGAATGCACTGCAGCACGTAAAGGGCTGATTAAAGCGACAGGCCCTTACGATGGCCGTTTGGTGCAGCGTGCTATATATTACTCTCTCACAGACACACTGTACTTTCTCACAGACACACTGTACTCTCTCACAGACACACTGTACTCTCTCACAGACACATTGTACTCTCTCACAGACACACTGTACTCTCTCACAGACACATTGGCCACACAGACTGCTTAATGCAGGCACTTTCATGGAGAGGCTTCAGATGGCTCATCTAAGTTAAACATCAGAGTTTATTGCCTTTAATAGCGTTCGTTCCTAAAATGGCAGGAATAGATCTCATTTCCCAACTTAAAGTACCTTTCCCAACGTGAGATACGCAGCATACTTCAGAAGTTTCATTAAATTGCAAGCGCCAAGCATGGTAATGGCTTCATGATAAATCACCACCTATAAGTGTCGACCGACAAAATCATCCTCAGTAACATTGTTTTCTTGTCTGGCTTTGCAGCACACTCTGTGAATGTTGCCAACTTTGAATACGGTAATCCATAAAAGAATAGACAAAAAAATACCCTGAACAGGAACACTGTTAACGAAACATTTATCAGCCTATCACTGACTTGTTGGGATGGAACAGTATATTGCCAGTAAGTCACCGTGGAGTCTGGAAATTGACCGCTAAAAAACTAGCATTATTGTGTGCATGTTTGCGTTAGTGAGATAAGGTTTGAATGTGCAGAACTTCATCTATCCATCCATCCATCCACCTGTTTTTCTGTAGCAATGAGGAGTCATGGTGAGCCCGCAGGCAGAGGACACCTTGGACGGGATGCCCGTCATAGCATTTCATTTTTAGAACAGAATTGAACGGGACACAGGGAGTTTATGAAAGTGCAGGGAGAGATGGACTTATGTTGTGCTGAAGTGAATCTGTGGCAAAGCCCTCCATGATTCTACAGAATTGCAGAAGACCTGATATTAAATAGTAATTAAAATGAAACACTGGTGTGTGTTCAGAGCCGGATAGTCGGATTTCAAAGACTGTTGTCTGCTTCGAGCCGCCAGCAATTTCCTCCAGATTGCATCATGATCAATAGCTACAATTCTCGGAAAATCAATCCACAAGCGGTATCATTCTCCTGCAGTTTTGGACCTGAACCGATCGACACCGGCTAGAATCTGTGAGGACAGCCATTCAGTGTCACATTGGTTCTTTCGGGAATCGACACATCCGACGTATGATTAATTACATAACAGGCACTCCCATTCCCTCCTCCTCCGCCGTCTCTGGAACAAATATGCACATGTGCACAAAGAAGTTCACAGATAATTTGTGTCTGCGGGTATCATTTTTCTCTTACGGTATGAGACGCGTTTGCTGACAGAGTACATCTCCTGGCAGATCTGCTGATGCCACAGTGGCCCCAGCAGAAGACTCTGGAACATTCTCCTGCACATTCTGGGATCCTCTCTCATGGAACACCTGTGTGATCTGCAGTTAGTGTCAGGGTGGGCTGGCAGTGCCAGTCACTCAACAGAACTGGGTCCCAGTTTAAGTATCATGTGCCAAAACTGGAAGGAAGCAGCGGGTGTGGAGACTGAGTATGGAAATGCTCTTGCTGTCGTCTTCACAGAGGGGATTCGCCCCGGGCTGTCGGGGTGAGCTTACCGTCTCCCCATTAGGACGTCATAAACTATCTAATGGAGGTGGAAAATGCCGTAAACAGCTGATGCAAGACCAAAATGGTTCGTGAACTATTTTATGCTTTCTGGCTCGATTTTATTTGGGTAGGGGATGTCTCAAAACTTCCCACCAAAAACCGAGCACATTATGACTTTGCCACGTAGACAGTCTGTTTTACAAAGCTGGTAACACAGTTTACAGTCATCTGTTTTGCCTTTTATGCTGTGGGAAACTTACGGAAGGCATCCAGAAGCATCTATACCTCAAGAATATTGCAGCAGTTGACAGCTCCCCCTGGGATTTTAACTGGAAACTCGTTCGGTTCCCTAAATCTTTCATACGATTTATTGGCCAATGCTCCCGGTTGCTTTATTGCTAACCAATGAGGTCTACCTTTTTCCCTTCCTCCTTGAAAGCTTCACATGTGATCAAAGCCAGCTGTCATCCTTTATTATGTGTAATCTATTGCTTTTTATTGATCCATTAATGTGGAATGTTGTAATTGAAACTTGTTGCCCAGAGCAATTATAAATTAACATATCTCTCTCCTCATTGGCTCATTATGGATAGACCTGAATGCAGAGTGAGGATCTCTTCTTCAGTCACCTTACTCCATTGGTGACCTGCTGAATGGGCAACTATGGCCACATGGTGAGAGCAAAATAAGGTGCTGTAGATTCCAAGAAACATGGATTTTTGCTACATTAAAGGAGAAGTAAACCTCTTTATGTAATGGGAACTAAAGCTGTATTAGCTTAAACACTACTGATCTAGCAGATCTAAATACTAAATGAAAAACCTAATCCATCTATCTATCTATCTATCTATCTATCTATCTATCTATCCATCCATCCATATGTCTGTCTGTCTATCCATCCATCCATCCATCCATCCATCTATCTATCTATCTATCTATCTATCTATCTATCTATCTATCCATCCATCCATTGCTCTAAAACTCTTCCCCAAATTCCACCCAGCTGGCTCTGTTTGTACCTAGCAGGTTAATCAGTCTGATCAGAGCCAGCTGTGTTTCATTAACTAATGTGTCTGTTGGCATAAGCCTAGTGATCAATCACTAGGGCAACAAAAAATGCCTGAAACCCAGGCCTGCATCATTACTTTACATTCAGGCCGCTCACGTCAACTGGGGTGATGAGGGCAGGGGGGCAAGGACTGAGAGGCTGGTACAGAACTGAACAGAGCCAAAGACACCTGTCGATCATCTACCATACTCCTGTAACTGTCCTACATTCAGAAGAGTCTTCACATATATTTAACGAAAAACATGGTAACACTTTACTTAAGGCCATGTTTTTAGCAATTTATAAACACATTAATAATGCATTATAATGCATTCATAAAGCATTATAAACATAACTATAAATATTTGTAAACAGTGTTGGGGAAAGTTACTTTTAAATGTAATATATTACAATACTGAGTTACTCCCCCCAAAAAGTAACTAATTGCATTACTTAGTTACTTTTTATGGAAAGTAATGCGT
>JAODJU010000002.1:21181129-21194102 GCA_026776725.1 Gnathonemus echidnorhynchus | reverse complement strand
TGGCTATGTGTGTGCTGCTGCCCTCAGTTACCAATAACTAACTGTATCATATGATATTTATAACGGAATGAGCACTGCACTGTTCATGCAAAGTGCAGTAATATTAATTCAGAATTTAACTTTTTTTTTTGTTTGTTTGTTTTTTCCATTTTTCCCCTTCAAGTGAACAAATGTCTCTGAAATCACCAACGTGTCAACAACGTACGAGACTTAACGACAAATTGCAACTGTACATAAGACGGGTAACCTTATTCCGTGAACTACTGCAGATATGACGGAGGTACTTTCTGTTTAGGTGGCCTGTTACAGTAGGACATATTAGTGCTAAACAGTGTATTCTACAACAAAAGTCACTACGCGGTTTGGTTTAAGCTTTTATGCAAATGACTTGTATAGACTTTCATTATAATCTAAGTGCACCAATAATAAAAGAAAAGAGAGCAAACTCGGTGGTTTAAAATTACACGTCTAGAACTGAATCCCCGAAGTACAGTAAATTACATGATGTTTTAATGTTTCTTATTTCCTGATTTAAATGTACGGGTATCGCCAAAATCGGATATTTTCAACTTGCTTGATGAGTTTGATGCTGAATCTCCCAGATGCCGCTTTTCAGTAAATATCTCACACGCACATAGGATCTGTTCCTTTATACATTTGTGTACCCAAGCCACGGGAAATATTCACTGGCTGATTGACAGCTGAGCACAAAGACGTCAGAAATTAAATATGCATAATTACGTCTAGGTTGCATTAATGCACCAGACGGATACTTGCGCCTCCAAATCTCACGTTCGTGTGCTTTGGGGCATCATCGTCACAGACCATGATAACACGAAACAAATAAATCATTCAATTAATATTGCTGACTGGAGGTGAAACATTTTACATACTGTAAGAGCAGCGTCTCTGATTTAAAAAAAATCCATATTACGCACGGTTTTACATGCTCTTCAGTATTCTTTTAGTTAAACATTATGGTTGACTTTGATATTTTGGGGGTGCGCATTTTATAAAAGTCGGATTTTGCGCTATGAGAATGTTGTTCCACCTCCTAGCGGTGCATTTGGTAAAATATAGGAAATACTGCTGAAGACTCGGTGCTCCGGAGAGCCAGACGGAGCTGTACGTGTTACTTGCAATGCCCAAAAGGCGTTTTCATATTAAGGGATAAACTATATGGGTGCGGGGGCGGTCGGTCATCGTGATTTCACCCGGACATTAATAAAGAATGAGGGCCGTAAATAATATGAGGGACGCATGCGTTTCATAATTCATATGGATGTTCATGTCGAAGATAACTCACGTTCTTAACATTTATGTGATGTAACTGATGAGGGCGTCCTTCCAAAACCGCAATTAGCGGCTGAAACACCACATTTATAAACTCCTACTGTTGCATGTAAAAACGCATATTATTTCAAGAATAATATTCGGACACAGATCTGTTACAACAAACAAAAATAAATTTTAAAAAAATGGGGGGACAGCACGGTAATAATAAGTATTATTAATGCTGCGAGTAGCGCAAAAAGCGAGTGATAAACCTCCGGTATGATATGCAATGCGCCCGTCAGCCCGGGTGACGTAGGACTCCTGAACCGGGAGGGAGGGAGGACGGACGCAGAGCCGGATCCCGTCCAAACGCACCGCAAACGCACTCAGTGGGAGTGAATGAAGCAGCGCGGAGTCTCCTCCAGACCGCGTCCCCCAAACCTGCTTTTTGTGACCTGTTTTTTTTTTCCCTTTCTTTTTTCTCTTTCTTTCTTTTTATCTTCTCATCGGGAGCTGGTTCAAAATGAAGTGATTATGGGAATCCTCTAGCGTCCAGATTCTATCCGATGCGGGATGACAAAGTGCGGGATCCGGGGCTGGGGAGGCTGCTCGGGTCCGATCGCTCAGTAAGTATCCGACGCTTAATGCTTGGGCTGCTCCCGCTGCTGCTGCATGAAGGGGCTGAGACGCGGGGACAGGCGATATAGCATCGAGTACCCTCAGGAAAATGAAACACGCTTTCTATCAAATACCAATCAGAATGTGTCCTATAATTGCCTTCAATTACCGATTGGATTTAAAATAATAATAAAAAAACTGATGGAGAAGCCGGCGCGTCCCTGAGAATTTTCCACGTTTATTTTGACCATTGGCATTTTTGAATCTTTTTTCATTTTTTTTTTTTTTTAAATTGTTACTGCATGCCCTCTTCAGAAGTCACCGCTTTAAAGGTCTGACGACGTTCGCGCTGGAGTTATCGGCTACATCGCTGTAAAGATGCTGAACAGCGTTTTGTTGCTTGGCGTCTTAACGGTGACCAGTTTCCCCACGAAGACCGAGAGCCGCAAAACTTCCAAAGACATTTGCAAGAACCGCTGCCCGTGTGAGGAGAAGGAAAATATCTTAAACATCAACTGCGAGAGCAAAGGATTTACAACGGTCAGTCAGTTTCAGCCGCCGCAAAATAAGATATGCCAGCTGTTTCTGAACAAAAACTTTCTGACCAAGCTGCATGCGAACGATTTTATAAATTATGGCAATGTGACGTCCCTTCATTTGGATAACAATGGCTTGCAGGAGATTAAAACGGGAGCTTTTAATGGACTAAAAAACCTAAAGCGTCTTCACCTGAACAACAATAACTTGGAAATAATTAAAGAAGAAACCTTCACGGGCTTAGAAAGTCTGGAGTATTTGCAAGCCGATTACAATTATATCAGCACCATTGAGGCTGGCGCTTTCAGCAAGCTGAATAAGCTCAAAGTTCTGATCCTTAACGACAATCTGCTGCTCTCCCTCCCCAACAACGTGTTCCGCTTCGTCCTGCTGACACATCTGGATCTGAGGGGGAACCGACTGAAGATGCTGCCTTTTGCTGGCGTGCTCGAGCACATCGGTGGGATCATGGAGATCCGGCTGGAGGAGAACCCGTGGAACTGCACGTGTGACCTGATCCCCCTCAAAGCCTGGCTGGATACCATTTCTGTGTTCGTGGGGGATGTCATTTGCGAAACGCCGTTTAGGCTGCATGGGAAGGACGTCACCCAGTTGGTCCGCCAGGATCTGTGCCCCAGGAAAAACCCGGGCGATGCCAGCCACCGCTCCATGCAGCCCCCTTCCGATTCCCAGTACCAGGGTCCGTCTCCCACTCTGCACCCAGGTGTGACCCCCACCCGAGCGCCCAAGGCGTCGCGTCCCCCGAAGATGCGAAACCGCCCCACCCCCCGGGTAACGGCATCTAATAAGGACAGGCACGTCTTCGGACCCATCATGGTGTATCAGACGAGGTCCCCCGTGCCAGTCGCCTGCCCAGAGGTGTGCATCTGCACCTCGCAGAACCCAGACAGTGGACTGAACATCAACTGCCAAGAGAGGAAGCTGCACAATGTGACAGACCTTCACCCCAAACCCTCCTACCCAAAGAAGCTGCACTTGACAGGTAATTATTTACAGACGATATACAGGACCGATTTCACGGAGTATGGGGCTTTGGAGCTTCTGCACCTTGGGAACAACAGGATAGCAATTATTCAGGAAGGAGCCTTTGAAAACTTAACTAATTTAAGGAGACTCTACCTTAATGGCAATTATATTGAGGGCCTGTCTCAGTCTTTATTTGCAGGTCTGCAGAGCCTGCAGTATTTATACCTGGAGTACAATATTATCAAAACCATTTTGCCACAGACCTTCAACTCCTTGCACAATCTGCAGCTCTTGTTCCTCAACAATAATTTATTGCGATCGCTTCCCGACAACGTCTTTGGGGGCACCATGCTGACGAGGCTGAACCTGCGCAACAACCACTTCTCCCACATGCCGGTTCGGGGCGTCCTGGACCAGCTGTCCCCCTTCATCCAGATCGACCTGCAGGAGAACCCGTGGGACTGCACCTGCGATATCGTCGAGCTGAAGAACTGGATGGAGCTGTCCAGCACCAGCGTGGTGGTGAACGAGATCACGTGCGACTCGCCCTCGAAGCACGCCGGCCGGCTCCTCCGCTCCCTGCGCAACGACGCCATCTGCCCGGAAACGGAGGAGGCCACGGAGGAGGCCGTTGCCGCCGCTGCCGCTGCATCTGCCGTCTCCACCATCGCCACCGGCACCGAACCCACCGTCTTCTCTGTGAGCGCGACTACAGACGTCCTGCCCCAGATGCACACGGAAGTGCCCCTATCTGTGCTAATTCTGGGTCTGCTGGTTGTCTTCATCCTGTCCGTGTGCTTTGGGGCGGGCCTGTTCGTGTTCGTCCTCAAACGCCGCAAAGGGGTGGAGAGCATCCCCTCGGCTGCCAACAACTCGGACCTGAACTCCTTCCAGGTCCAATACGGCTCGTATGGAGCCCAGGCAGGCGCCGAAAAAACGGACAGTCACGTGTACAATTACATCCCCCCTCCAGTGGGGCAGATGTGCCAAAACCCCATTTACATGCAGAAGGATGGAGACCAAGTGGCTTACTACAGGAACCTGAAGGATGTGGGCTTCAGTCCCATGGATGCTAAAAAAGAAGGGCAGTCACGGAGTCCCGCTTATACCGTGAGCACAGTGGAGTTCATCGAGAAGCAACCCTGTGCAACCCGGGAGCCTGAGCTCCTCTACCAGAACATTGCGGAAAGAGTTAAGGAGCTCCCCACTGCAGGAACGCTGAACTACAGCTTCTGCACCCTCCCCAAAAGACCGTTCGCGCCCCCTTATGAGACAGTAAGGCGCCACAACCAGGACCGACTGAATAAAACCGTCCTGTACGGGACGCCAAGGAAGTATTACGCCGATCAGTCAAAAAACGAACACCCTTTGCTCCCTGGGAAACTAAAAACAGAGCCGGACTACCTCGAAGTTCTAGAGAAACAAACGGCAATGAGCCAGTTGTAATGTACCATTGCGATCTCGCGCTGACATTTCAACAAGTATCTCTGCGCGACCTAGACGTCACGAGGAGGACGCAAATTAAAGCTTCTTTTTATTCCCCAGCCTCTACAAAAGAGTAAACATATGTGTAGAATAATCGATACACTGCTTTCAATGGGTGTTAAATTATTTTTTAGTACTTGAAACATCCACACAGTAGCAGATGTCGCAAGAAATTGTACAATACAGCTTTATGCTTTTTTTATCTTCTTGGTGAAACGGGGGTGACTTTTCCCGAACTGACGGAGGAACTGGCTCGTTTTAAATGACATTCCTGTACATAACATGAGACAGTCCCTGAATTTCCAGAAGTGCCTTTGCACTCCAAGTATTTTAATCGTTGCTCTCCGCCATAAGCTGATTTTTTTATGTGCTGTACTTTAAAGAATCTCTATGTAAAAACGAATTATATGTCTATTGCATTAAATGAAAATCAAAAGGTACGCTTTATTTATGAGTAGAAAGTAATGTTTTATATTTGAGTGTCAATAAAGTGGAATACATATCATTGTTATAGATACAGTGCGCAGTAAGTTTAAATGTTCACTGTAGCATTTCTGTACCGTATTCTCAAGAGCGATATTTATGAGATTTAATCGGAATCGAGCCCAGTTTTGAAGGTTATAGGAACGTTTGTGCGCTTGCATATGAATTTACCAGTTTTATCAGTCTAAATACCCCTGCATTAACATCTGCCATTCTGCGGCTACACTGAAACGCGTTGAAAGGTTTTTTTTTCTTTTTCCTTCTCCCGTTTGTGTATAATATAGGCCTAATCGATAGCTTGGTACGTTTGGATTGCGGTTTATGTGGGTTACCCGAGTCTCTATTTCACTAGTTACCAGTTCTTGTAATATTAGCCCTTGTTTTTGCCCACTGCAGTCCTTCGGATTACAGAGCCATATTCCAATCTCCATTTATAATTACGGAGCCCCTATATCGTTTTTAAAGATAGCCTATATAGTGTTTCAGTGATAACTTGCTTCATCTGAAATTTAATTATAAGATTGTTGTGTGAGTCACAGTTTCATTAAGAAGCATCTTTCGATGCAGCTTTCTCTCTATACTAATAATGAAAACACATGCGCTTCTCTTCTATGCTTTTGCCTGTTTTAATCGTTACGCAACCGCGTCCGTGATCTGCGTGTGAAATGGCCCCCTTTTCAGCAGCCGCGGTCCCTCTTTCTTTTTCCCATGCCCCGGCTCAATGGCCGGTTTCATGGCAGCACTTTGCTCGAAGTTGGCTGCCTGGATTATCTGCTGCCCCGCTTTAAACGGGAGGCCGCTATCCGTGCAATAAAAGGATGATTACAGCTATCGGTGGAACAAGGGGATAGTTAACGTGCTCCTCGTATTATCACCTTCATGATAGTTCTAATTGTAGGAATGGCTCATATCTACATTTTCACCCCATAACTGTCCTAGTGTTGTGTTTGTATTCGCAGATTATTATTATTATTAGCCTATTATTATTATTAT
This sequence comes from Gnathonemus echidnorhynchus, assembly GCA_026776725.1. Taxonomy (NCBI): domain Eukaryota; kingdom Metazoa; phylum Chordata; class Actinopteri; order Osteoglossiformes; family Mormyridae; genus Gnathonemus; species Gnathonemus echidnorhynchus. The sequence continues at coordinate 21,187,724 of JAODJU010000002.1, read as the reverse complement.
TATTATTATTATTATTATTATTATTATTATTATGCAAGCGATGAGGCTGTGTATTCAAGGATCCGTTCCGGATCCGCGGTTCACTTTGCGCATACGTGCAGTTGCGGTCCGCTGGCGGATGGCCTGGGAACTAACACTCTGGACGCCGCCACTGCACTGTCGTGCGGAGCTCCGTAATGCCACCATAACGTTCCTTCGGGTGGAACTGCAGGAATGTGAAATACCTTGAACAATCTGGCGGGGTGGGGGTCCGATCGAGCCCCCACCCCGTCAACGCAATCTCGCCCTTCCCCCTCCCCCCACAATGCACCACTATGTGGCTGCTCCCCGGAGATGCTCGGCGGACGGAAAAGGCACACGTGTCGCGGCTTTTGGAGCAGAATAATGAGAGAATGTAGGCATATCGGCCTTACGGGGACCTGTCCCGGGAGGTGACACGTAACATAAAAAAGCAGATCCCCTTTATCAGATCGCACATCATCAAATGCCATCTCATGGTGCTGTGCTACAGGGCTTTTTTTCTGGGTTATGGAGACAATGAATATCAGATAACAATTAGGGGTCTTAAGATTTTAAATATTAAACAGTGCAATTAAGTCTCTCCGTTATTTGTTACGTTACAGCGGGACAGGAAAAAAAACTGCATCGCTCTGAGTATCAGCTCAATTAAGTGGGAAAAGATTAACACTAATCGGTGCTTTTATGATTGCGTTTATGATTGCATTTAAGAGTGAGTTCTTGGTGTGACTTTCTTAGTTAGTGTGAGTCGCTATATCCCAAAGAATTGAAAGGCTGTAAACACGGGGCAATAGGCATCCACACAGGCAGGGGGCGGGGTGCTATACATGGGATCAAGACCCTGATTTGTTCAGGGTCCTACTGAAATTTACTGGGGCCCTGAAATATTCCTGCAGCTTGGGAGTGTGGCCTGTGGAAGTCTTTACCACCACTTAACCCACGTATTTACATGGGGCCCCTGAGTTTTGGGCCCCCTCTGTTGGCCACAAATAGTAACTACAATGGAGTGGTAACCGAGACACAAGGAACCTACCCTTTTTTGTTTCAGCCCTCCTAAAAATAATTTTTCAAAATCGAGTTAGCAATTGGTCCAATATTTTCATACACATTTTGTAATTTTGTGCAAATTATATTGGTAAATTTCATTGTTGAATTATATAATCCCTGCTTGTGTGTCGACCTTAGTTGCTCAGGCTTGGGGCATTTGATGGAAGCCCACCTTGAAAAGCTGCAGGACTTTTCACATGTAGTCTGAGTCCAGGCTGCCGGGGGATACTGGGGTGGGGGAGGGCGGGGTCTATGCAGACAATTTCACATGTCACAAAGAGTCACAGCGATGTTAATTGACTGCTGGAGAGGCCACATCAGTCAGTGATCATCCTGTCAGTCTGGCCAGACGCCGACCAGGAATACAGACCGCTGGTTCTGGTGACACGGAAATTCAATTAGGAAATGACAGAGTCTGCCGCATCTGGTCCACTCGCAGGAAGTGGCCATTTTATTCATTCCATAAAGTTATGTTAAGAAGATGCTGTGGACAGCTCTTGTTATTGAATTTATGCAAATAGCTCAAGTATAAGTTAAGGTCATATATGAGGGTTTGTATTGTTAATTTGATTTCCAGTTACCTTTTTGAAGATGCTGAAGCTGAAAAGGGGCAGGCAGTGACAAAGCATAATAACGCAGACTTAAAATGAAATATATATAATATGTGAACATATAGGCACTGCTGCCACAGGCTAATGTCATGTAGAATACTGTCACACATGACATGCCACTGGCCAGCAGTGACAGTTGAAACTCCACAGTGGTGTTTACAAATAACCAAATTCTGGATGCTGCTAATATTAGCATAAATCAAGTTTAATTAAAAGAAATTTGTTTAATTTGTTAGAAATCCCTGGAGAGCACCGTATATCCCCCCCCCCCCCCCGCTCATGTTATTTGCCGGGTTGTTACCGGGTCGCTGGTGGGCTCCTCTTCTCCGTCTGGTCGCATTTCCTGCGATTTCCCCAGGCCACCCACTTAGCACGCCGGCCACCTGTAGCAGAAGCTACTCCCCACCGGGAGTTTGTGGAAGGGTGGAGCAAAATGTGGGGTCAGCGTTCTGTCCTCTTATGAGCTCTTCTGAGAAAAATGCTGCATTTTTTGTCATTAAACCAGAGCCCACTGGTATAAAATATTCATACAGCTTTTATCAAAATAGATTTTGGCTTTATTTTCTCTGCTCCAGGGCGGGCAGCACTCTTACCTCACACCTGCTGGGTTGTGGGAGCAACTCCCACCTCTATCTATGTGTGTGGGGTTTCATCCTGTACTGTGTCTGTTTCCTCTGGGTACTCTACAGTGTGTGTTTGTGTGTGTGTGTGTGTATACTCTGCACTGGACTGGTAGTAGACCCAATCCTTGTTCCCAGCACTGCCTAGGATCAGCTCTCAACCCTCCTATGACACAGACCAGTATATACAGTTTAGGTGGGCAGTTAGGAGATGGATGGATGCATGGACAGATGGATGGATGGATCTCTGAGCTCCAAATAGCTCCCGCTAAGGCCTGCTGCATCCCGACATGCTAATTTGGGGGATGAATTCGGAATCGAGATCCTGCTGTTACTTTTCCTTGATCCATGCGCAGCATTTGCTGCGATTCATTATCGATCAGCCTCACAGCTGCAGATGCGGTGAGGGAAGGAGGTCCATCCTCTGGAGCCCCAGAACACCCCACGCCTCTCCGCTATTATCCCGAATTCACATGGACCCGTATCCACGCAGCTCTGGGTTTATTATGAGCGGCTAGTGCCATGCTAGATGCTAACATGCACATAAATACACGTTAATGATCGGTGTCCGATTGCGCACCTCTCTTTCGAGCGCTAGCATAGCGTAGCATTTAGCTTAGCACACCTGCTGTATGACAGACACATGACGCTTGGTTGCAAAGAACTGACGTGCCGAAAATGACAGATTCACTTCTTCTGCAGCAATTGCTGTATTTCATTTTCTGCTGGAGCATTGACAGGGATTTCCGACATATATGCAGTACAGCATCAGCAGAAGCAGACCTCTTAAATATGGGTCACATTTTTAACTTTGAGTTGAATGAGTTGAGCTGAATGAGTCTTGCCATTGTAATGCCTGTGATATGTGTTGTGGGTAAGCCATCTATCTATATCAAAGGCTTATTGGACAGTTTTTACAGTCCCATACTTACAGTAGAGGAGGGGATCAGCTATGCGTATTATATTGTTATGTTACTGCAGTTCACTGTGGGTCTGACAGTATAGCAATCCTGACTGAAGGAGCAAGGTCAAAAGCATCATAAAGAGCTGCCTTTACAGTTTATTTAGCAGCGGCCTTTAGCTAAAGTGATATAGTTCTTTTTTTTTTTTTTTTTTTTTTTTTTTTTTTTGGGAAACCTGGGTTCAAACTGTGAACTGGAGGATAAGGGCCATCCTCAAGGTCTCAACGCTGAAATCATTCCGCAGATGCAGGGATTTGAACCAGTGACTTTCTGACCACAAGCACAGCATCCTATCCCTCTAAGCCTGTTCACATCCCCGGGACCCACTACTCACTGTGAGGAAGACAGGATAATGGCACTTTGAATGAATCTATCCACCAGTTAAGTCATGTCCCTCATTTAAATATCACACCTAAAAACCAGCAGCCCGTCCTAATGGGCGGCACTGCGGTGTGTTAGCGATTCAGGGGGCGTTGGAGCTCCACATGGACAACAGTGCCTCACAGAGGCCACCATTCCTAAATGCCACCGTGACCTTCCCGCTTTCATCCTGCTGATACGATCTGGTGCCGTGCAGCTCAGATAAGCAAAAGTTTACAAAGGCGCCTATCCGTCGATGCTGCCTAATTAGTGTTTACACGAGAGGATCACGGCTCAGTTACTGTTCCAGTGTGGTAGGTCACTATGATTTTTGGTTTCCATGGCAACTGGCTACACACTTTCAAACCAAGCTGTTTACCAGAACTATTTAATTAAGTGTTTTGAAGAGATTTAAATTCTGGAAGGTGCACTGGTGTATTTTCAAATGGGGGCAATGTCGGGGTGGGAGGGGCAACAGCTGTATTTAAAAAATGTGACCCAAATTCTAGTGGTACATAAAGTGAAATTCCGACATCCTGCACAACGATTCTGGGCTTAATTTGAACGCTGATTCAGCAGCACAATTAAGGCAGAGCGTGACTCATCTCTAAGGGTGATCACCGGCCTGGCTGGAACAAATCGGCCTCGTGAAAAACAAGAAGACGATGTCGACCTAATGCTCTCTCCCCCGATACCAGTAATGACTAGACCCTGAAAGGAGAACCCATTCGGCACTTAGCATGGATCCTGTTAACTCAACATCATTTGCTGAAAAAAACCTTAAAATACCAAATAGCACAGTTTGTCTCTGTGGCAGCATTAAAAGGCAAATTAATCTCTGTTTACTCAAAACCGTTAGTGTACTTATGGTTGTTTATGTAATTACTTTCTGTGGATAAACAGCAATACCAGTATTACCTGCATTAAATCCCTGTTTGTTTCCGTCAGTCTGTGCTCCAGGTTTATTAATTCCTGATGTCTGGGGAGATATTTTACTGACCCGCACCCTGAGCGATGGTCTGTCTGGGGAGGCTTATTTCATCACCAGCGTTTGATGAATTTTTTACATGTTTCACGACGTCTGTGATAAATAGTCTTAGATGTTGACGGAGTGCCCCCGGGCGACTCGTTACTGGACAGGGGGCGCTGTAGCCATCTGAAGTTCACAAAGGTGCTTCCAGAAGAACATGTGAGCCCTGGTCTGGTGAGTTTCTACATTGAGTACTCCTACCTCCTGCCAACCAGGATAGCAATTGTGGGGGGAGGGGAGGGGAATTTGGGCTAGACGTTATGCAGCTTCCGCGATTTCACACTAAGGGAGAAAAATGCCTTCAGTGATGAATCAGGACCTGAGGGACTGTTAAAAACTTCTGGAAAGGTTAACGGAGACAGCAGCCAGCCTTGTAGTTTTGTCATCTGGTACAGTGTGTGTGTGGACAGTGTGTAGCTCAGTGGGTTAGAACTCCGTGCCAGAAGGTTGTTGGTTTGAATCTTGGGGCTGATTGTCTGATGGCACTGTTGGGGTCTTGCACAAGGGTCTCCAGCCTTGATTGCTCCAGGAACTTTACATGCTGACTGACCCTGATCTCAGACTGCCAGCCTCACTGTGTTAGTGGAGACTAAAACATTCCAATGTATCTGTTCAAATAACAAATAAAGCTTCATTTTATGAGGAACATTAAATTAATCGAAAGGTTCCTACCGAGTGTCTTCAGAAATGCACGGGTGATGGCTAGGTGACAGGCTCCAGATCCAATGTGGCAGTTTTATACGTCTGCTGTGGCTGTTTTCTTCTGTCTGGCCCCACAGGTGTGACGACGCATAAAGCAGGAGGAGATGCCAGTGAAGGTATCTGCTGGGACTCCCATCTTCTTAACGAGGTTGCCCTACATATATATATAATAAAATGACTTATGCAAACCCATACCCTTAATGTTATTTAAAGCTAAATTATCATCATACTTTGCGAGATCCCAGCCGTGCTTGTAATGAAGATGTTCTGATAATTTGCGGGTGTGAATTATTTTCACCTTGTGGTGAATTTAATCAGGTGAATTATGTAAATAAACAAGTAGCTAATGAGCTGATTAAAATATCTGTTTCGCGGTGTCAGAGAGGTGAGGGACTGCAGCAGCTTGTGTGTTATCCTTCGTATACGTTTGAGAGACGCAGCGATTAGCCGGGCAGATCGCTACAAGCGAGTTTTTGACTTCGATGCGGATTTATGACCTATGTTTAAATAAAATAACATTTACAAAGAGGCAATAATACGGTTTGTTTCCTGTCAGTCCTTGAGTGAGTTTTTGTGCGGATTAATGCCATTAAGCACAAATCATCCTTAATTTAATCAGAACAAATCGTATCCTTTTTCATATACCTTCTATTGTATTGGTTTTACCTGCAATAGCAAACAATACAGTGTTATAATACCCACCCAACCAGGTCATAGCAGATTTGATCAGTCTCGCAAGATCTATTATAGTCCTATTAAGCCACGTTATACGCATCCACATTGTTTGGCCAAGCAGTTTATTGTTTTATGTGTTTTTTATATATGAAACAAAAAACGCCTATTACTCCATGCATTAATATCACTGCCCTGCATTACCTTCACAGATATACTCACAGCATTTCCGGGGAGCCTGCGATAGCATTAGATACTGTTTAAAAGCTTTTCCACGTGAGAGGACATCAGTGCGGGTTTCCCACTCAACATCTGCTGTGAAATTGAATCATCATAATCATTAGCCAGCACTCCAAGTGTGACAAAACAGTTAGAAGAACTTTGGGGGGGCTTGTGGCATCCAGAGAGAGAGCCAAAGCCTGACCACCATCACCCCCCCCCCCGCCCCACTGGTGCTCCACACACAATGGGGTATTCATCGACATTCCCGTTGGAACTCATTCTCTTTGCTGTGTGGACCCGCCCTCTGGAAAATATCATATTTTCACTCCCCCCCCCCTCCCTTAAGTGCAA
>JAODJU010000002.1:21161979-21181029 GCA_026776725.1 Gnathonemus echidnorhynchus | reverse complement strand
TTTCACTCCCCCACCCTCCACCCCCGAACCAGCACCCGTCACATCCAGCTTACGGAAAGCGATGTACGGGATTCTGGAGCCCGATACTCTGTTCAAAGGCCCCTTTTGTTTTATACGCTGGTTGGGGCAGTTCGGAAAAGGCGTAGATCCTGTCGGAGACACGTTCCCCTGTACGCGGTAGTTTTTACGCAGTGTGAACCCTGAGGATGTAATGAAGGCTAATAAAATTGAGATAAATATCTTTACCGGCGCAGGCACTGGGAGAGGACAGGGCTGTGAGGGCAGAGACAAGGACAGCGATCGATAAAAGGCATTCGCTCAAGTGAACGCGGGGGCTTTGCGTGTGGTGCGTCGCTTGTGAGCGGCCCCTCGCGTCACACATCTCCCCCTTGCCTCCAGGAAGGTGAGGCGCGGAAAACGGGCAAATCCATCCAGGCGGCTTAAGTTCCGACTGACTCTCCCGCTAACAAATGAGTGATTCATCCGAAAATGATGACACGCACGGTAAACGAGTCTGAGCGGGGCTAGGCGCCACTGCCGCGTTTGAAGTGTTCAAAAATGAGACACCTTTGAACCCACGGATCGCACAATAGCCTGCAGGAAGCCCCCCCCGCCGCCACCTCGCCTCTTCTCTCCTGGCAGGCTATGAATCATTCCCAGCACAGCTCGCTCTTCAAAAGGGGCCAAGCGCTTTTTTTCCCGCCAGGCGGCTCGAAACAGCTGCCGCGCTTTTGGCGGATCGCGCCGCCCGCCGCAGCGGAAAGGCGAGCCTCGTAGGCCGAACTTCTAGAAGATTCCGTGTGATTCTGATGTTCATACAAAGTGCAGAATGAACCCGGAGGCCATCGAGAGGTAACGAACGCCAAAGCGCCTCCCTTGCTTCGCGTCCGGGAGCGATGACTCTCCATCTTGCAGCAGAGATGATCCTCCCGAACATATCAATGACAATGAAGCTTTATTTGCCATAATCTGAGACCAGGTACACTGGAATGCGTTCATTTTCACATATCCCATCATGCTCTTTTTTATACACAGAGAGGTGAGAGTGACACCAGGGGTACAGGGTCAGATGTCCATCCGGTGGCCCGCAAGCATTTTCAGGAGCTTAAGGGTCTCACTCCAGGACCCAACAGAATTGTGAATGCTCTGCTACGGATGGGATTCGAATTAGTGATGTTCTGATCACACCCACTTACCTGCCCCCCGTTACAATTAAGATCAAAGCCCTTGCATTGCTATGTCGCTTTAATCCCCCCCCCGCTACACACACACACCCCCAATGAAAGCTGTCGACTGGGGAAGACTACTTCAGATGCTGCCTTCCGATTGCAGGTGATGGATTAGCACAGGGTATTGCTAATAGCCTGACCCATATCCGTAATTCCATCGTCTTCCAGATCTCCTGGGGGGTGGCAAGCAGCAGGGTGGTTTTACCCTCTATAATCAAGGCGCGTGTACCCTCACCAGCACAGATTGTTTCACCATTTGCCGTTCTGTGGGGGCGACGTTCCCGGCTGGCCGTTCACTCTCTGGTCTCCTACCCAGCTTGGCTGAAGCGCATGGAGACCAGGGTGAAGGACGGCACCCCCTCACTAACGTCACCCAATAAAAAATTCAATAATTTCGTCAAATTTCATGGAAGTCACACCATGGCGGGCATAACTAGCCCCGATCATCCTTCTACAAAATGTTAATTGACACTCTATCTTTCCGTCGAAATGTTTATCGACACCTCTGAGCTTCTTCGACTTGCTGCAGTCACTGTGGTCTCTTCCCCCCTCCCTGCCACATCGAGCCTGAAGCCCAGATTAGAGGTGAGCTACGCTGCCCCCTTCCTGCTGCTTCTGGAAAGACACTGCGAGCTCCTGACTGGCCCCAGGCGGAGTTCCACACAAGAAGCACAACTTTGCATATCAATAAAGTTAATTCAGATTTCATGGCTGAAATCACACATTAAATTATATGTTTTTTTTGTTCGGTTTTATGTTTTGCTTCTCTTAATGGGCTAGAGTCCGTTTTTTTAAATAAATCCCTTTACGTTTAGCTCGCTGTATCCAACTGACTGCACTACATCCCGCCATAGCAGCAAACACTCCCCATAGCGGCCCAATTGTGGCCCCGTCATTGAATCTGCTTCGGCATTTCACGCCCTTACGTACCACTGCTGTAAAGCATACGTGATTATAGCCGTCTACCTGCATCCTCAGCACCTCTATCCAAAGGCCTGGCGCATCAGCATGATTCTGGCCTATCGCTGGCTCTCCAACCAGATGTCCCCCAGGGGCGTCATGGAAACGGCCCCGGATTCAATTTCCCGACGATCGATACCGGAGACAGGATCCCGGATCCAGACATGTGGTTCTGCTACAGGGCATCAGGGTCCGGCCAGTCACCCCTAGGTTTGTTTCTGCTCCATTAACCCTGTCACCATCTAACGAGGACCCCCAGATGCCCCCCCCCCCGACATCCAAAGCATCCAAAGGCTCATGTTGACCCAGGGTCCCTCAGTAAGAAGGCCGGGTCCGGGAGAGGGTCCGGTGTCTGGGGTGTGGCCTGTCTCCTGTCAGCAAATTAAATATAATTAAATCATAACAAACCAAATATAATTATACACATGTGAAAGATCAGTAACGGAAATAATTATAGTTATTGTAATCAAGCCATTTGTACAGGTACATTGGAATGTGTTTTCACATATACCATTTTGCTCTCCTTTTAAAGACACCCAGACACACATGTAAAATAGAATAGAATACAATGCAATACAATACGGATACTGTATTAAGAAATTCTTTTTTTCTGCTTTGCCCCATCTTGCTCTCCGTGAGACACACTGACACATATGCAGCCAGTGCAAGCCAGCGGTCCCAGTGAAGGGGCTGCCACCTCACGGGACCCAGGGGGCTGGGGGATAGGGGCTTTGCCCAAGGGCCCACAGACATGTGACTATTTTGCCGAGGCCAGGTGTGAACCTGCAACCTTCTGATTACAGGCACAGAGGCTTAGGGGTGATAGTGAAGCTTGGGGTCTGAGCGGAGAGTCCGCCATCCATCCATCCAGCACTCCGGGGCATTTTTTCGGGGGTTTAATGGCCTTGTAGCAGGGTACAGTGGAGATGTGGCTACTCTGCCAAGCACAGGGTTCGAAACCAAACGCTCCTGCTGAACCACATACCATTGCATAGATAAATAGATAGATCACCTACATGTTGCCTGTGGGGGAACCCCCCCCCCCCCCCCAGCTCAATCACTCGCATCCTCTGTCACCCGTCGCTCTCTCTGCTCTCAGACAGACACCTGGACCTCATTCGGGAGACACACAATGACTCAGAAATGCCTGCTGCAGCACTTCACAGAGCCCTGCAAAGAAGATGGCGGGAGGGAGCAGATATCACAGGCCCGTCTGGGCATCAGTGTCCTCCGACGGGTGACGGGGGTGGCACACATCAGTATGAGCTGCTGCACATCCTCTGACCACATCCCTCAGATACCTCATCGAAATTACATTTCAGTCAAAAGGGAATAAAAAGATCAGGCTCAATATTAAGTTTGAGCCTCTTTAATGAGGTGGGTAGGCTCTGACCTTTGCAGTCCCCGTAATTCACAGTTTTTAAAGAGTGGACATGGAGTTCACTTGATCTGGCACTAAACCAGAAGGCTGTTAGCCCTGATGGATATTTGGAGATTATGGCGAGTTTGGATGCAGCATCCGATCGAGTTCTACCCCCAGGAGCCTGAACAATAAAGCGCTTTCAAAGCACAAAGCTTCACTATGACAATGGAGGCATTTGATGGCATATTAGCTGAAAAAAACATAAAGAAAAACATCAAGTAAAAAACTGGCAGCGTAGGGCTTTTAAATCCAATCAGTTTGGAAAAAGTGTGAAGTTTGTTTTTTGCATATTTTTTCCTTTTCTGAGAGCCTCTGTGAGTCATTCTGTAGGATGTACAGTACTATACTATGTCATGATATCCCCAGAAATGGTGTGATCTTTTGTCCATGTCCAAACATTTACTGGTCTACAACAACCGTTTTGCATAACAAGCATTGAATTGCTTTGAAGACATTGGGAGGAATGGACCCCACAAGCTACAGGAAACAGGAAGTAGGAAGGTAGGAAGCGAAGCATTTTCCTGAGTGCCGTTGCAGTGTACTGCTGTACTGTTACAATAGGAATTCTGGAGGTACAAATATTATGCAGATAATGCCTCAGAATACAGATGTATTATAAAGGAACTTGAGAAAGCACCACAATCTGAATTGAATTTATAATAGAAACAGCATTTTATAAATGCTGAGAGTCTCCTGCTGGGTACGAGGTATGAACACAGATTATCCCTCCGTCACATTCACACGCCAACGTAAACGTAAACGTTTCCTCCGATTAAATAAACCCAGCATGGCAATAAAAGTTAACGAGAAAGACGACAGGTGGTGAAGTTTGGACGTAAATGTAAATGAGGTCATGGGGACACCACCCCCCCCCCCCCCAGTCTCAGCGGTGAATTTCCGAAATGCAGGATGACATTAATATTCATGAAGTGCTACCTGATTGGCCGGTGATGATCTTTGCGCTACAGCACTTTTGGGACACTCAGCCCTGCTGTAGCATAGAAAAATCATTTTTTGGTTAAGATATTCCTTTGTAGTGCAAAACAGTCATTGTTTTTGCTAGCTATGGCGGTAATGTTCAAGAATCTGAGGTAGCTAACTAGCTAGCTATGTAAAAAAAAATGCTAGCCTAGATGAGAGCAGTTGATCAGGTAGCTCTTTCTTCAATGAGCCTCCATCAGAGCCACACCAGCCCATCGCCGGCTAATCAGGTAGAGCTTCCTTCATGAATATTAATGAGCCATCCACAACCATCCTACTTTTCAGAAATTTGCCTCCCGGAGGTCTGTTCTGCCTGGTGCCATGAAGTCCTCCAACCCCTGTTCCATCTTTGGGGAAGCTGCCAGAGGTCCTCGGGTCACATGAGACTGGTGCAGCCCACTATCTCCATTCCCGTCCCGCCAGAATCCCACATCAGCGCTAATCGCTACGCAGTGCCATGCTCTGCCCAATAACACTGACACGACTGACATTTGCCATCTAGTGTTCCCTACGTGCAGAATACAGAGTAATACATCCGTCATGCTGCGGTGCATCTGATTGGCCCAGTCCTGGGTATCTCCATGGAGACCTGATCATGTGCCCTCATGTGCTCCAGGGGCTTTCCCAGACTGCCAGTCATCCTCGGGCACCCGGGAGACAGAATGCTGGGGTGGCTGACCCCCTGTGAGGGGCCAAAGAGACGCTCATCATGAACACATGGTGGAGGTGTAAAGCTGTGCTGTGGTTTTAGCTCCAGGATCACGGGGGTCGAAGTAGACGGGGTCACCGGGGACGCTCGGAAATTCCAGGACTTTCCAGGAGGTTTCCGTCAGCTGACGCGAATCATCATCACGGAATCATCTTCCGTGGGAAAGCCCCTAAATCTATTTATTGCACATTTTTGCTCATTCAGTTCCACTACCCATTTGCATAACTGTATTTATAAATTGCATTTTAACTGTATTTTTCTGTCTCATGTCTTATGTCAATGTCTCATTATATCTTGTTAACATATTTCTTTTTTATTTTTTCTTGCACAACGATGAAGGAGGTGAAAATTGTATCTTATCTGCATCATGTAGCTCACGAGGACAATAAAGAGACCTTAGTATATTTGGTAGAATTACCTATTACCCTCAGCAGTAAAGCAGACTCATCCGGCCCTTAACTTAAGTGCTAAGTAAACGGTATCACACCTCGTCTTTTAGATTCGAAGCACAGGAAGTCATGGGGAAGTCATTATTGTGTTATGCTGATTAATTGTCCTGAGTTCTGCACATCACCAGCTCCTGGCAGCTTAAGCATCCTTCACACTAATTCCATTAATTCGTCCGAGTTCTGCCCAAAGTACCCAAAAGGCCGCTGGCACTGCACAAGGGCACTTTCCCGATCCGAGGGGCATTTTCGCAACGTTACCACACATGACCTTGTTTTTGCAAGATTACTGGATGCAGGAATAATTAGCTCCCCAGCTTGTTTTACGTATTTTTTTTTGCATTTAAAATTATGCCTGATTCACACCGACTTTTCGATATTATGAATTAAATTTTGTCTGCTGTTGAAGGAAATGCTTTTAGCGAAAGTGGCTCCCATAATTTATTTTTAGCTCCTGAACATTATGTTACAAATTCAGGCCTGCCCTGCCACGCACCCCAGAAGACCGTCCCATTTTTAATACATTAAATGCATCAGATGCATAATGCATGCCCATCCTTTTCTGTCACCATTTCTGCGCTGCAGAAAAGTCCTCTGATGAAGAGTTCAGACGATGGCTGCCTCGTCCTCGCAGCAGGGACCAGCGGCTCTGCAAAGGGGCCAGGTGTGAGCAGCCATATGGCCGTGTGTGAGCATGAGCCCGCGGGTTTTGTAACTCTGATTGAACACGGGCCCGGGTGCCTTTTTGCTGAGGCTGAGATCCACAGAACAGTGGGTAGCTGAGCCATCCAGGTTAGTAGTAACTACATCTCCCAGCATGCACCTGGTAGGGCGCAGGTCACCACCCGGAGAGACTTGGTGACCGTTTCAGCTGTTTCAATTTGTTATATAAAACCTTTCACAAAACAGTCACCCCAAGGCAATTGACAAAAATGTTTAGCCATCCATTATTACATCACTTATAAGTATGATGCATGAAACAGGGAAAAGTAAAGAGGGAGAAAAAAAAGAATGCCCGAAGTTTGCTAAGCTTGTAGCCATGCACGGATGTGGTTTGAGTTTGCAGAGATTGGAGGGGCTAGTTTTATAAGGGGACTGTACTTTAATCCTGTCAGGGAAATCCGCACGAGGCACGGACTAAGCTGGCCGATCTGCCACGCCTGTAAGCGAGCACAAGTCAGTTTCTAAGCCGGAAAGGCGAGCTCCATTGCCAGCCCACTGTCTCCTCATATACGTGACCTACAGGCTAAATCCGGGCTCGTTTCATCTGCGTAGAAAGCGCAGGAAGTGGGCGTGGCCGGCCCCCCGTCCCCTCGCCACTCAGTCCCCCGCACACCTGTGATGTGGCAGCGTCATCCTGAAAAACCAAATCCAATTAGTGTTTAAGCGAAAAGAGAGAGAGAGGAGCTCTTAGGTAGCACGGGATGGGCAGCTGTTAGGCACCGAAGCAGGCGCCATCGTCTGCTAAACAGTCAGAAGGTAGGACATTTCAAAAACTAAGATATGACATTGTGTATTTGAAATGTACCAATAGTAAAATTGCATCCCTGTGTCTGTGTATTATGAGACTCCCTGAACTCGATCCACTCGATTTAATTAAGAAAAAAAAAATCGAACTGTGGTAGACATCACCCCTGGGTCCCACGCAAGCTGGCTGCGATTCTGTGGAAGGTCTCGCCAAAGCCTGCTTCAGCACGGTGCCAGAGTGGCTGATGGGTAATGTCACAGATGGGCGTATTGTAAGGAGCGTAAGCCTGGTCTCAGCTAAGCAGACGGATGATATGAACTAGCAAAGTGAAGCAGCGCTGGCTGGAGGTCAGACTAAAGCGGGATCTAGGCAGACAGCAAGCTGTGGATCTTCATATAGCAAACTGCTGACTCTGGAGCAAGAGTCTCCCTGAGGCACATCAGGGCGGGGGGGTGAGATGGGCCGCTTTGCTGTAATTATTCACGGTGGGACCCTTCACAGGTGATAGGCAGTTCCCAACTGACATAAGTATCCCCTCCCACAAACCCTTACATAAGTTACATTTTATATATATATATATATATTTCTAAGTCTCTCACACCATTTTAGACACCTTATAGCCAAAAAGACATGAGCTAAAAATATACTAGTAATACTTAAAGAACACATTTATATTAAAGAAAAAATGTAAATATACTAACAGACACGTCACCTTTTTGCCTTAGCGCTTCCAAAAATTCTACGTATTATGCCTATTTTTTGCGTAAGTACCGCAGGTACTTAAATTGCGTTCACATAAGTTGAGAACTACCTGAACATCCAGATGAATTTATCTGGAGGGGTCTTTGGCAGAGCAAATACAGCAGTGAGGAATGGATGTAGACCGTCGACACAAACGGCTAGCATGTTAGCTCAGCGATGCTAAGTCACACAGTCAGTTAGGAGGAGAGTAGAAATCCTCAGAAACAGACTATTGCTAACCCCGTAATGCAATCCACAGCATCAATACATAGTCATAAAGCGATAAAGAAAAATTATAGTACAACATTAAATTGATTTAATTGTTTATCTGAAAGGAACAAGCAGAGAACAGCCATGAATTTACATCCCTGTTTATACATTAGCAGACTCACTGAATGTGATCACCTGATTTTATTATTATTATTATTTTTATTATTATTATTATTGCCCATTCTAGCCATTCAAGGTTTTGTTTTCTTAACTAAAGCACATTTTTATACATATTCACCACATATTGCACCCAAACATAAACATAACCTTGCGTATGAGAGAATCCTGAATACAGCACAATAAGTAAACACATCACAGCGTACTGTGTTGCCAGGAAGCTGTGAAACTTCCGATCGTGGGCGGTAACAGAGGTTCTGTGCCGGGATACGGCTGGGACATGCCTGTGGATATTTATAGTGCGCTGCTACACTGAGGACGCAGTAGCGCATTGCCATCGGTAACGGCGGTAAGCTTGTTCGTATTTTGCATTCGCCAAGTCTGAGCGCCTGTTCAGTGCATTCTGAAGGCTCAGCCTTACATCTCTGTGTCCTACCACCGGGGGGGGGGGGCATGTGATGTGGGGTTCCCTCCCCTCATCGCTGGTCCTTTGGCCTTCTAACCAATCCAGAGAGAGATTCCTGGATAACGCCGTCAGCCATTTTCCGATCCCGTACAGCCACAGTACGCCTCCTTCACTCTGATAATCTCAATTGCCTCAGGGCCCGTCTACCCCCGCCCCACCCATTATGGGGGCGGGACAGAAGAATTTAGTGAGTGATTGGCCACCACTCAACCTGCTGTCCACTAAGTCATGTGTCTTATCAAATAGTGCAGATCCAGGTTTGAGACTGCCGGGGGGGGCACTAGCCTTATCCCATGTCATCTTCAGACAGGTTGGGGAGGGCTCAGATCTTGGGGTGCCCTCATCTCTAGATGGATCTGGGGGGGGGCATAGTCTCCAAAAGGATTCAGGATAGCCATCATCTCTGGACAAATCCGGGACATTCCAGCTAGCAGATGCCCAATGAGATATTTTAGCCAATCTCCAAGGCAACGGTGGATCTAACTGTGATGGTACTCCAGGTAACACGCGAGTATCCAGAGAAGCTTGCTGGGCTGATAGATTGCATAGTGAGGTGAAGGTGGGCAATGTATGATTCATCAAAGACCCATAATTAACTATTAATACAAAAAAAATGGTTTGTGTATGTGCTATTGATTTTGTGTGCAAGATCTTTATGAGGCCTTTAATCTGGATTGTTACGATCATATCTCCCATACGGAAGCTGTCTGTTTTACCAGGGCTGAGATCCCAGCAAAGGTGTCAGCTTCTCACTTTCCACTTCACCGCTTCTGTCTTGTTCTCCACTCAAGTCTTTTGTTTTTATGTCACAATTGAATCTCGAGAGGCCAAGGTCTACCTCTCCCATGCAGCAGCTGTCCAGATGGCGATGGGCCTTCTCTGATGTCCTCACCTTCTGGATGCCAAGGAGCGTTTCTAAGATCCTGACCTTCAGGATGCCAGGGAGCATCTCTAATGTCCTCACCTTCTGGAATCAAGGCTCAATTGTTGTGATCAGATTCCATTTCCATAAATATCGATGCAAGATTTTGGTTTGGGGGAGGGAACAGATTTGCATTAGTCACAGTCAGTCTGTAGGGCTGGGGGTCAGTATACAAAGGATCTAGTAAATCAACAGACAAACAAATGAAAATCCCTGAGATTCCCTTTGTGGCAAAACGAACGACAGACAAAACATTGGCCAGCAGATTAGTGGGATATCTTCTGTAAAGTCCTTTAACCTCAATGGATAAATAATATCTATGTTTGAATGGGCAAAGTTACCTCTGTGGTTTTGGACAAATTATATTCTAATTCTCATTAGTGGATCCCAGTAAAAACTGTAGCTGTAGGCTGAGCCAACATGAGCCATCTCCTGATTGTAGATGTTCATACAATATTTTCCATTAGGTGAGGTGATTAGAAGTTTAAGCACTTTTTTTTTCTTTTTTTTTTTTTTATAAGCACCGGCTGTGGGAAACACTTGTCAGATTCCTCCAGAGCATATCTTATATATTATAGAGTCTCAAATACAGTGAAAAGTGCTTATCTTGAGGGACAGAATGCTGAATTTCTGAAATAAGTGAGCAGATCATAACCTTACCTCAGAATTCTGCAAGTCTCAACACTGAGAATCCCCCGTGGGAATTCATGCGGAAGCTGCCTTATTTTCAACATTTCAGATGAAATATTCCTTTTTCTACAGGACGGGAGACCAGAGAGCCTTAGCTTGAGCCTTTCATTATCAACTTTTTTTTTTTTTTGTCTCACAGAGATGCGTACGGTATGAAAGGCGAGCATTCAGAGTCGCTGTCTAGAACCTTCCTAACCCCTCCTCTGGCTGAGAGTGGCCAACGTGAGGCTTTCAAGATGCAAAATGTGATGAACGCGAACGCTTCTTTGATGCCGTGTCACACGCGGGGGCTATGTCACGAGCAGCTGATTCAGGACAGAGAGAGAGTTTCAGGATGCGGGGGGGGACTCGTACCTGCTATTCCCCCACAGCAACCCCCCAGACTCTCTCATGGACCAATTGGCCCTCCTAGAATCCAAACCACGCCAATAGTGGCTTGGATTGGCAGGGTGTGTTTTTCTGACCCCGATCCCAAAGGGATCCATTGTTGAACCCTAGAGCAAAATGCAAAAAACTTCAGTTGCTTTGCTGCACATCCTACTGTGCAGTTAAGTGTAAAATAATGACTCTGTACTTTAGTGCTGATTTGATACTTGAGGGATACAGCAATGCCACCTGCAATGAGTCTCCCTCAGCTCTCTCCACATTTGGGATGGGTGGGGGGTCAGGGCAGATGCCTCTGTGGAGCGAAAGGGGGCACACGTCCTCATTAGGCTCAATCGATTTAGGAGACCTGCGCTCGCTGACGGGGCGATTCATCACCAGGGGTACAGTAAAGTGTGGCTTTTGTTGCTATGGAAACATCCAGTTTCCAGTGCATGCCCCCCGCCCATATCCTGCTATAAATGATCAAATCAATTGGTTAAGCTCATACCCACCATTGCTGAAGAGCGACCTAGAGCACAGCTCGTTATGACCTGAGGGTTAATTACATCAGGAGTGAGACCTGTCCAGAAAAATAATCACTCATCTGTTTTTCATATCATGGCTCCATGTTTGACAACTTGGCTATCAGCAGTGGCATCTGTCAGCTGTCTGGAACTCTGCCAATCAATCAATCAATCAATCAATCAATCAATAAATCAATCACACAGTTTTATTTGTCACATATACAGTTAAGCTCAGTAAAATGTGCAGTAAAATGCATTATTACCAAGCTTCAGGCTGTTAACAGGGGACCTACACTAAAAGTTTTTACAACTTTTCGATTTATTTCATAAACTGCAGATTTTTTTTTATTCTTCTTAAGCATTGGAAAGTTGAGTGAAGAACTGTAAATGAAAATATAAAACAAGTTTCCTTTATAACATGGAAAGAGAATGTAACAGTGTATGTCTGACATCCTATGGATTGGTTGTGTGGTGATGGCAGAGTCAAATTCTAGGCCGTCCTTTAAACGCACTAGTTAACTGTTTCATTCCATGATACAGAGCAGTATTTAATGTCCCTTCTAGAAAGAATGGCTCGAATTTTCTCTGCTGTTATAACTGCTAGAGGAGGTTACTTTGATCAATTAAAGATATGATATTTTCT
Organism: Gnathonemus echidnorhynchus; assembly: GCA_026776725.1. Lineage (NCBI taxonomy): Eukaryota > Metazoa > Chordata > Actinopteri > Osteoglossiformes > Mormyridae > Gnathonemus > Gnathonemus echidnorhynchus. The sequence continues at coordinate 21,169,074 of JAODJU010000002.1, read as the reverse complement.
TGCTAATGAAGGTACTTAAATGGTGAACGTACTGTAAATGTTTTTGTTAGCAAAGAACATTGAATATATATTTAGTAAGTGTTAAGTGAGTGACATGCAAATGTAGAAAATCTCAGTGTGTGCAAGATGTTTTGACTGGTAGTAGGATGGAGAGGAGATAATTAAGTGTAAAGAGACATAACATTAGACATTGAATAATAAAGATTACAATAAGCATAAACATGCTTCCACGCATCACTTCCTGTCTCCATTACAGCAATGGAAGGACCCACTGTGTCATCATGTGAGGTGGGGGAGGGGGGTAGTTTTACCCCGTATCCTCGCCTAAGTGTCATTCTGCAGTGTTAAGCAACCACTACCGGACCAGTCCCACTGAACCAGCCCACAGGCACTTCAGCTTCTCACCTGTAACTGGTCTCCTTCCCCCATCAAAACGACACAGGCTTTCTCAATAGCGGCATTTACTGAAATATCTCCTTTCATAATCAGAATTTAGCCACACTGTGAGTATACTGCATTCCGATTGTTGATTCATCTGGGGTCTCAATCCCACTGTGTGGATCTCTTTATTTGCCAGAGTTAAGTAAAAAATCATGATTTGACATTTCCACCTTGCCATTTTTTCCCCCAGCAGAATAATTTTATAAATATATAAGACTCATTTGTGCAAAACAATGGACCTGCAAGATGAAAGTCTTACAGTCATTTCTCTACTTGGGGTTTTTGTCTTGAGGAAGTCTGGTGAGACTTTGCTTTGTTGGACTCCTGGGGGTGCCATCTGGGTACCTTGTGGACCAGGTTCATACCCAGAATGTTCCATGCCGTTCCTTACCAAACAGGCAGTTTCTAATTGCCTCTGTTATTTTTACAACACATATTTGCTATGCAAATAACCCTCCGTTTGTTGCTTGACTCCATTTGCTTAAGAATGTTTCTTATTCTCATCAAGGGGTAATTATGCATATTTTACATTCGGCACCATTAAGAGTCATTCCGAGGGAGGTCAAGGCCACCATCCGTCACACGGTTTCCGGGGCCGATTGAACATGCAAAAATATTTTAACAGCTCCATAAAGAGGTGTATGGCTTTAAACGTGCTTTATGGATTTCACAGCTTTATGCCCAGAATAAAGCAAGTCCACAGGAGTAGCTCTTGTGTTACAATGCAGGTATTATGTTGCTAATCGAGTGGAGCCCTAATTGCAGGTTTATGGACGCAGCAATGATCTGTGACTAATGAGGTAGAAGAGCCACCCAGGGAGGGATCAGCCTGACCACCAATCAAAACACGCCTTTGCATGGGGCCCCTGATGTTTGGGGCCCCCTGTTGGCCACCAGCAGTATCAACACTAAACATTAAATAAACATTCCTTATTTAGGAGATGCTGAATAATTATGTTTGCTAACCAACTAGGTAGCTACCATCTTCTGACTCTAGTTGCATCTATTTGGATGGGGGGGCGGAGCTTTAAGTGACTTGGGTTTTAGAGTCAGACAGTATTAGCGTTCTGACTCCTCATCTGCTGTGGTCCAGAGCGAGCATCCACTGTCCACTCATCCGTCACGTTCCTCACTTCATTCCTCCCTGCTTGGGGAAACGTTTCTCCTTTGTGCAGCTGTCAGTTTTATTTTCCTTCTGCGGTGATTCTCTCCCTTCTGTGGGGAAGAAGCACTGGGGCATCTGTGTGAGGATAACAAGGATGGACATGTTGACTTCTGATGCTCTGGCATTCTGGCATCACGGCTGACCATGTGACTCAGGTGCAGCTGTGCATCTCTGGTCATGTGACTTGGATGTAGTCACGAGTCTGCGGTCTTCAGACTTGGGTATAGCCATGCATGCATGGTCATGTGACTCAGATGTATGCGTGCATCTATCGTCATTTGAAGCAGGTGTGTATTTGTAGTCATATGACTCAGGTATGGCTATACGTCCATGGCCATTTCACACTGCTGCAGCTGTGCATCCTCGGTTAGGACTCGCAATGGGCTTCAGACGTGTGATTAGTATGCCACACCAGCAAAACGCTAGATTGTCTATGAGAATAAGGAATTCATATCCATTGGTGACTATACCTAAGATGGGAAGGCTCGATCAGCAGGGGTGGGATGCTGTGTTTGTGATCAGAAGGTTGCTGGCTCAAATCCTAGGGTTGGTAGGGTGATTTCAAGGCCCCTAATCCCCAGCTAAATAAGGGACTGTCTCAAAAATGTACATCTGCTTCAAAAAATGTAAAGATGCCAGACAGAAACCAAGAAGGAAGCACCACAGAAATCCTTCTGCTTCAACCTGAAGGAGCCATTTGGGGTAGCTGGGGTTATGAATGCAGCCATGAGCACTTGGAGGTTATTTATTCAAATTCTAGGAAGGGCCCTGCTGTTTATATCTCCAGTTAAACTACTTAACCTGAATTGCCCCGTTAGAATATCCAGCTGTCTAAATAGGATAAAAGCATCCCTTCAGCAGCTAAATGTTACAGCAAGCAAACCAAAGCTGCACAAAGCTTACTGTGAAAACGCACTGAATTAAGGAGCCTCCGCTTGTCGCGACTCGAGTCTCAGAGATACTGACGAGAGATTAGAACAAAAAGGACACCGGACTCTCTTGGAAGGGTCAGCAATTCTGGGGGGGGGGGGGGGGGTAGACACCCCTCACCTGCTGGAGAGATACCCTTTGATTCGGTCTCATGGCTAAGCCGTTCAGCTCGTCTGTTATTGTGTATGAGGGACCGCGTCCGTCCAAGGAGCACGTGGACGGCTCAGTGGATTTATCAACAGCCCGTGGGGCTGTTTTCCGCCTCCGAGCCAGCGACATGCTTATTTACCCGTCAGGCAGAAGGGCGGCAGTGTGCACGATTTATGCTAGGATTTCAAGATTTAGGGAGCAGCGAGATTGGATAAGGTCCAAACGTGAGGGTCTTTATCACGACCCGGATGAAAGGAAGAACGAAGGTGTGAGGGATGGAAGGAGAAAGGTGGTGTCTCTGCTCCACAAACATCTCAAGAGTGGTAATATTTATATTTAAAAAGACAGAAAGATTATAAATAAAATACCATCACTCAAGTATGATCCAAGACACCAGAGAATCTGACAATGGTAGATACAGTATAGTGAAGGTGGACAGCAGATGTGCAGATCCATCCACTGCAAAGCTCTGAAGATGAAGGAAACTCAGATAGTTTAAAGTCGGTAGGATCCCCAGGAGGATTCCAGCACTGCTGAGCTGAAAGAGGAAGCCTGATGCCCGTGACCACATGTGGCATTTAGTGACTGTTTGGATGTGATGTACGGATCGACTGGCGTAGCAGCAAGGGCCGTGCATGGAGAAGCGGCTCGGCCTGGCTCTCACGGTGTACAGAGACTCCCCGGCCCCCAGGATGGAGTCACGGTCCGCGGGTGTCTCTGACACTGCCGCCCCCTGAAGGACGTGACATCAACTCCCGTCCTCTCTCTACTCCACGTGAAACCGAGGGCCAGACTGCGGAAGAAGAGCGATGCAAAAGCTGTTGGAAATATATCTAAATCAATGACAGGGGAATGGAATAAGACATGTCACCACCGCCCCCCCCTCAAAAAAAAAGAGCAGGAACAGGATTTAATAGCCGTAAACATTGTAAAGAACACAAGAAACGCCAGCAGAATATGAATGGCCGAAACTGATGAACTCCGGCGTCGGAGAGATGTAGTTCTCCGCGTAGATGGGGCTGAGATGATTGGCAGGTTGCCGGAATAATAATAAAAAGTTATAGAAGTGTGGTGGGGGGGGGGGCCGCAGCTGGGGACTCCAAGGTCCCAGCGATCCGGAAGGCTGATTGACGGCCAGCGTTTTCATCTCCGCACAGGGAGGAGATGTAGGCAGTAGATGCCGGGCGGGGGCCCACACGGACTCAGCATCGTCCTTCCCGGAAAAACCGGGGGCAGTGGCAGCCAGCTCAGCCAGCAGATAAACGTCATTCCCAGTGCCGCGCAATCCGGGCGATAAGGACGGGCGCGGAAATGGCAAACGTCCCAATTTGGATACATGGATTAGGAGTGTTGACCGAATACCAATTACAGGTTTTTAATGGAGCCTCAGCGATAGAGATCCGTACGTTAGTGAGGTAATGGTTGTGCCCCCCCCCTCCCCCCCCTGCTCGCTAAGGACCTGAGAGCTGGAGACATTCACGCTAGCTGGCTGCAGCTTTAATATTGATGTGGCATCCAGCTGAATTATTCAGTAATGCGCTTTTATTAATGCATTCAAATGTGTCGTTAATGATCAGGCGACGGGCCTACAGTGGGCCGTATGATGATAACCCAGCTTCCCAATCGTTAGCTCCTTGCTCATTAATTCTGCTTTTAAGTGGTGATTATTTATATTGCAGTAAAAACAATCATGGAAAGGAAGACCTTTGCAGAGGTGATTCCAAGTCTTCTGCTGCACCATTTGTCTCTGAGACTTTTCTTTGTGGTTTTCTGAAACATGCAGCATTCTGCAGTGTATATATACATATACATATATTTACAAGGTAAATTACAATGTATTTATTTCAATCCACATTATTCTATATCTGGCTTGTATCCAATACCTACTGCACAGTCCCATGGTGGCATGGGGCTTATTATCAAGAAACACGGGGTACATGGCAGAGGAAACTCTAGATGGGATACCAGTACATTACAGGGCACAAGGCAGGGACACTCTGGATGGGATACCAGTACATCACAGGGCAGGATGGGATACCAGTACATCATAGGGCAGGATGGGATACCAGTACTGTACATCATAGGGCACAGGGCAGGGACACCCTGAATGGGATTTCTTTGGACAGTAAAAGGAAACTGCATTGTGCACAGGGGAAAACCTCACCCACACAGAGCCTGGGGGACACGGGGGGCCAAACTCCTGGGAGGCATAAATATCATAAGTAGATGAAGTCTACAGCCTTAGTTCAGTGTTTATACAGTTAATCACCGTTTACACATCCTACATTACATTTGGTGGCTAAGATAAGGACCCTGCAATCCACATGCAGGACTTTTTTTCTGCAATTAACATCTTTGAGGGTCCCATGACGCTCATTCGATTTTCCATAATTAACAAAGTGTGATGAAACTGCTTACAAGTGCAGCGTATGGCGCTGCTGCACATGAGGTTACTGCTTCAGAGTGCAATATGTCTATTGCAACATGCTTACCGGCGTGGCTGTTTCAGTGCCGTAATTCCCAAAAGCTCCTCTCTCAATTTATTCTCATTTTCCAACATGCAGTGATTGGTGAAGTTAATGTAGCAATTGATTTTAATCTCTCCTCATACGCCTGGAACGGATTTGTGAGGCCTTAAAGAACCAAACATAAAAATCTAATCAAATTCCAGTATCCATGCCTGAATTATTAAAGCTGATCACAAGAGGCATTGCAGCGAAAGCAGCCAGGAAATCAATTAGATGCAGAAAGATGGACGAAAGCGAGAAGCGAGAGAAAGGTTAGGCCGCCTTTCACCTCTCTGCCAACCGCTCTGTCTCACTCACTTCTTCAAAATAATGCTCCAGTGTAAATGGCCACTCTTTGTAGATATCAAATTGGTGCTTTGTTCCATAGTCATAATTCTAGGTAATGTTCTCCTGGATCCAGAATCTCCTTCCTTAGACACAGAACAGTAAAACTTGGGGATTAAAAGCAGCATTAATGCCACCACAGGAAGGTATCTAAACACACCACAAAGGAACTGTCCCCATAAAACACCCACAGCAGTATTTTCAGGAATACTCAGTAGTCATTTTCAGGAATACTCAGTAGTCATAACCTCATACTCAGGGAACGTTGTGCACTTTATTTGCTCAACTATCTGACACAGAACACAAACAAGTCTTGGATCAAATGTAATCAAGCTTGATTTGCCTTTTGAAAATGTTACTCTCTTTTCGAGTGCAGCTTGAGCCATTTATATAGCACCCCTAGAGTATTTCCAGGGGTTAAGGACCTTACTGAAGGGCCCACTGGAGATGCAGCTACGCTGTCAGGCACGGGATTGGAACCAGCAAACTTCTGATCACTGGTACAGAGGCCTAACCTTTTGAGCCACACATTGCCCCCCGAGTGGTACCACCCCAGACAGAGCCGTCTGACCGAGCTTCAGAGCCCTCCGCTCAGCTTGGGCCCATGAGTCCACTGGAAACCGACAGTGTTCGGGCCACTGACAGACTGGACGGTACCAAACTCCTGTGAACTAAAGGCTGGAAAACACAACTCACAGATTAAAGACAGGCAGTTACACAAACTAGCCGAACCCCATCTGTTCTGGAAAACCCCACGGCTAAGATCAGTCAGCCCCATGCAAAGCTCCCTGCTCCCGCTGAATAGCCCCTAAGTTCAGTACATTGGGTTTGGATCTCTAGCACCATGCCATGGTCCCTGGGCTGGGTCTCTGCCTCTCCTGCTTATTTGGCAACAAAACCAACACCCAAAACCGAACCCAAGCCAGCTGCCCATTGATTCAGTTCAATTGATTTCACATCAGTTCATTTCATTTTTAGCTAGTTCCCTTGCCAACATAATAGATCCAGAACAGGGAACGTATCGTTTAGCAAACAGCAGGGGTTGTCGCATTTATGGACAATGGCATATAATCAAAAGGTTGCTACAGTTCCACGGCGTCACCCGCTCTTGTACCATTCAGCAAGGTTACATGACATCCAGTTGTATAACAAGCAAAGAGTAACTCTGCAAAGAGATTTGCATGAAGGAGTCTGCTAGGCAAGCCCCCCCCCCCCAAATAAATAAATAAATAACAGTGCTGATCTCAGCTCAGTATTACCATTGCCTTGCAGAAGATGTTAACGTGTCACTAAAAGCAAAGCATTCTGGGAATGTATCTCAGCCAGATGTCTGTATGGGATTATTTAGAAGGAATAGACAGAACGTAGGCTTGCCCCATTCCATTACGGTGAGGGGGACATCGTTGGCAGGTGGTTGTGGGTCTCATCAGCTGAGGCTGTGGGTCCCACCTCGATCTGATATTATCTCTGTCATCTGTGCCTGTCACTCCTACGTCAGACCAACCACAACCACGACAGTCTCACTTGAACAGCTCTACCTACCACAATCACCCCCCC
>JAODJU010000002.1:21116025-21137741 GCA_026776725.1 Gnathonemus echidnorhynchus | reverse complement strand
CCCCCCCCCCCCCCCCCCCCCAACCCCCCCTTTGAAATGGTGTTGAACCGTCATTAAACACTCTGTTTCTGATGAGGACTACCCTGGAATGGCTAAAGTCAGTGGCATCGTGATGCTGTTCTGAAGGTCCGATTAAGGGGCTGAGTCCGTCACTCATAGATTTAAGAGAGAAAATAAGAAAATGTGATATTTTTTTATCTCTATATAATGGAGGGGGCCTTGTGGAGGACATTAAAAACACCCACCTTGTTAACTTCTGTGACCTCTTTTTAAAAGAGATTAACGGCAACAGTCAGCATAAGAATGTTAATTCAGGCAATTAAAGTGGCTTTTTATCCAACACGTGTCCGATGTCATGATTTTATACACAGGCGATACGAATAATAAATCAATAGCAGAGCCAGAGACCGCTTTAATTATATTACATTTCTCTTTGATTTGTAAAAGCGAAAGAAAATACAGATTTGATACATCATTCATAACACATTTTGACTGCGCCTCTAGTCATGTTTTAATCTGCAATGCATTTTCACCTACGAAGGGCATCTTCAATCCAGCACCTGTTTGATTTCGAAAAAAAAGAACTGTTTTGCATGTGCTAAAATAAAGTATTTCATATTTATAAAAAATGATGCAAATTCTTATTATTTCACTGACACAGCTGGGTTTGTAAACAAACATCAACAAACAGGGCATGAGAGAAAAAAGTTTCAGCTTTTAATTCCCCTGCGTTTTTCCCATAAAGGTGAATAATTCCCTCATGTATCAGGATCCCTGCTCCTCATCTCTGGAACATTCTCCCTCGTGGTTTTTGTGTCCATCTTAAAGCTCTCATGGGTCTCCATTTGCCCCAGGGACACGTTGAGAGATTCTGCATGCAGGAATGATGAGACTCTGGAAAGTGATGCCCGTGACTCATTTATCAAAATGTGCAGACTCCATCTCCTGATGTGCTTTCCATTTTAAAACTCCTGTCCCCCAGAGCCATGCCTCCTTCTCAGCTCCATCCAATCCTGCCTCTCGTCAGGCAGTGAAGCGCTGTGATTGGCTGCAGCATAACCAATAGGGAGTGATTCTGAATTCACCCCAGATGGATGATGAAAGGAAAAGGTTTCCAGTAGAATCCATGGCCTCTAGCCAGGGGCCCAGAGAAAGTCTCACGACCCTGTTTCCTGGACAATTATTTCAGATACTCAGATTATTATTAAATATTAATACAGCTGAGATGAAGTAGGGGAAAAACACAATGTTGACTGTCAAGGATTCTTAATATTCCTGTTGACAGAAATACCTTCCCAGATCACACTAAATAATTTACTGGCTAAAATAATCTTTGTTGCTCCAGTTCTTCCTTCCAGTCAGCTAAGTACTGTAACAGAGCACTAGCAAATCAAATTACATTTCATAAATCTCTACAATAATCAGATGGCTTGCTGACAGCTGTCAAATGATATTTGACAAGTTCAAGAAGGTCATGACCCCTACCGACTTGAAAATGCATTACCCACAATGCATAGTGATTCTGGACAAAGCAGGCCTGGATATTTTCATTACTATGAAATGTGAAAATTTTTTTAAGCTTTATTGCCATTGAAACTAGGAGTGCTGCTGCTATTCAGTGCAATAAAAAAAGAGAAAGAAAAGAGAAAAAAATTAAAAAAGAAATTAAAAAATTACAAAAAAAACACAATCATACAAATAAATAGATTTATGTATATGCATATGTGACCAAAGGAGGCATGTGGTAAATAAATACTTTGGATGACTAAGATTTGACTAGCATTTGTGTTTTGATCACTAAAGACTGATATTGCACACAGATATATTTTTGTTGTTATTTAGTGATCTTATGGTCCATGGGCGGAAACTGCCCTTCAGACTGAATGTGCGTGTTTTGATGGACCTGCAGCGCCTACTAGAGGGCAGCAGGTCAAACAGGTGATGTGCAAAACGGGCAGAGTCTCTGAGGATGTTCTAAGCTCTGGCGAGGCAGCGGGAGCTGGCAATGGCTTCCCTGTTCAGTCACCTCCCAGCATGCACTGCTCCCCCCAACACCCTCAGTCATTACCAGCATTCCCAAACATCATATGTTCCTCCAAGTAACATAGAAACCTTGTGCATGGCCATTTTATACACCGACCGGCAGTATGGTGGTCGATTTAAATGACTAAAAAAAATTAAACCTCAGTCTTCACAATTAGTAACGCTGTGACTCATTATACCTTCCGCTAATGGGCTCTAGCTGTCTGCCTTATGCCAGCCAAATCTCTTCCTGTGACACCATGTCTGTTTTTACCGGCTATTCTTTTGCATGGGGTACACTTCTTGTGTAGCACATGCATGCTAATTGGATATAAATTGCATAATTATTAATACACGATTCTGCGCCAAAGACATCACTGAGAAATGTAAGCTCACTTGCAGCCAAAGGCTGTTCACTGGTGACATGCTTCCTATTAGATAAAATACTTCCTAGGCTGCCTACTTCCACGTCTGCTCTGGGAAGAATGGCCTCACAGGCACACGGTACACAATATGATGTCACATGACAGGTGGATGGTAAGGGGCGTGGCCATCTCTGGGCTGGGTGGAGTCTGGTAGTTGGGCCAACATTTACTTTGCGTGTGTTGCTGGTTACATAGGATTGGGTTCTGTCCATTCTTTCTCAGGCCTCCATGCCTGAACCCTCTCTCAGATGTAGCCCTTTCCTAGAATCTGTTTATGTAAAAAATGACTAACAGGCGTTTCTGAAAGCTCTTTTTGTCTTACCAAGAAGGCCTGGCGTTCCAGAGTCCTGGCCTCGACTCTTGGTGCTGGCGTTTATGATTGATTCATCCTCAAGATACTGCTGCATTTTGTTTACCCCTGCTTAGACCAAATTAAAGTTTGGATTTGCTATAAATCACAGTGGATACAATCAGCATATATGAAATTACATAATGTTGGGTTGGAAATATATAAAGGAAGGGAAATGAACTATAAGCTTGTATGTATTACTTCTTGAGCAGGTCTCATTAACAGAACCCGATTAGTTATGTTCTGCACCCTCAAAGACAGAACTGTGAGGCTTAAAAACCGTGTTTTTTTTCCCCAAGGAGGTTTAGCTGTGGAACAGTGTACCACCCCCCCACCAGGTCTAAGATTGGATCTCCTAAAACGACTATCTGTCCCCCCCTCTGCACTGAAGCCATAACACTGCAACCAAACCCTACGCACTGCACATTCCTGTTCATTCCATTCCCTATTTGCACAAGTGTTTTTGATTGTATGCATTTAAATGCATTTTAACTGTATTTAAACTGTATTTTAAATTGTAATTTTCTGTCTATGTCTTATGTCCATGTCTCAGAATATGTTGTATAAATGTCTGATTTATTTATAGTTCATTTGTTACTGTTGCTTTACCTTAAGACCAAAGGGATGGACATTTGTCTCCAGTGTGTGACCAGTGCATCATCTAGCTAAAGATGGCAGTACAGAGGCTTTGATTTTTTGGCCATACTCTCACTGCGTTATAGTGCATGGGGAGCATGTGCCTCTTTGGACACGGCACAGCAGTACACTAAACCTGCAGGAGTGTTGACAACAGCGTTGTTGATTGTGATGCTGAAATCACCGAAGCTGGGGATTGGAGTGCAGTTGGTGGGGTCTGTAGAAACGTGCCCTGTGCCACACAGTGAAAATTCCTTAATTCCCATCACAGAATCACACTCGCCCAATCTTTCACTGAAATCTTTGCTTGCTATAGATAACAGGGTGTGTACAGACATCGCTGACTAAACAGAGGGATAAGCTCTAACCTATGTATTTTTTTTTTTTCTGAGGGGGTGGGATTTCACATCTTCGGGTCCTCTCCAGCCCAGCAGATATTTCCCCCGAGTGCCTGTAGAGGGCGCCTTCCATTGATTCGGCTTTTGAGAATCAGCCTTCTGCATATTTGCATATTCTGCTCTTCCTATTCGAAAGGACATCTTTTTTTACAACCCCCCCGGGGGACATTCGCTTCACGACCCAGTCTCTCGAACTCGGAGTCAGACAACAGCAAATACAGGAAATCCAGAATTGAGTCCCCAGCTCATCCAGCAACGAGATGATCTGATCACTCCCCACTTGAAATGAGGTAAAAATCCCCAGTTAATTATCTTCCTTGCAGCATCTTAGCACAAGGTAAAATGATTGCCAAGTAATTGCCAACATTAGATTCGCACATGGGGATGAGTTTGAAGAGAGATATCTCCCACCCAAGGAGTACGGGCTGATTTCCATCTTTTCACCCTCCCCAGGAGTGCGCGCACCAATTTCCACCTTAACTGGCCTACTTGACGTTCCAATTAAGCTGAAGGTTTTAGTTGAGGACTCTGCCTCCAGGGAAAAGAAGTCTTAATCAAAGTCACACCTTCTGCGCAACGGCAAAATATTTAAGAGCTGCGTTGGGGCCAAGGAGGGGGCCTTTGCCCAAAGCCTAATGAAAGCCAGGCTTCATCTGTTCTATAGCTCATTACATCCAACAGGTTCCCCCTAGACTCGGCCATATTTTACCGCATCAATCAGAACAAAAACACTTCTGATGCACAATATCAACAAAACTCCTCCGGAGATCTCTGAAGAAAAGGCTTGATATATTTATATTTGTGGCGTGCAGCAAAATCCTACATTTTTAATTGGTTCCAATAAACTGAAATGCCCCCTTAGGAAATCAGACTCTCTATTGTGAGCATCCCATTATTAAATACTGACTACTGCTCCTTCTCACCTTTTTTAAATTGTCCCGATCCCTTGTCTCCTTAATGAAACGTGCATGTCTAACTAACGGCACACTGAAATATAGAGAAACATTCCAGAGAGACCACATTCCCCTACTAAAAGCTAGAGATCTACCCGCACACATCTTGTTGCTGCATTTATGGTATGAAACTAATGGGTAAGTATGACTTAGACTCACCCTCAGACGTCATCTTCTATGAAGTCACAATAGCTTAAAGAGAGTGGAGTGAGTGCACTCAGTTTCCCAGAATTCCAAAGCACGTGTCACACCACTATGCTATGACTGGTCAGCATTTTAATGAAGGAGTTTATGACAGCTGCCCCCTGAAAATCGATGGTGAAACGAGAGTCGATTGATCCTTAAAATTGAAGTTTTTTTTTTTTTTTATGCATTACAATATCAGGATAATACAGATAGAAGCTTACAAAATGATGACATTTCAATTGGGAATTATAAACAAGGGGAATCAGAAATATTTCTTACAGTAGTAATGCGTGGGTGGCCCAGTAACCCGCGGGTCGGACGGGTTATGGACAGCTTACCAGATAATGCCGTGGGTGCGGCAGGCCGGTCGGATCAGTGACAAAGCAGTTCCAACTAAGGTCGCCCAGTTGGCTTTGCGTTATAGGCTCTCAGAGTTGCATGTATTAGGTGAGGCTATGATTATTAGTCAGAAAAACAAAGATCTAAGAGCTTGATTTAAACAGAGGTACATGTGTGCTGCCTGTCCCATTATTCCGACAAATCCGTAACGTAAACATAAAAAGAACAAAGTAGGAACGCGGGCTGTTGCGGTCGAGCTGTACTGAGAGCCGCAGTGGAAATTATCACAGAAACTCGTGCCAAAGGATTTTCTAAGTGCCAGGTTGAGTATTCGCATTGAACAGCTAAAGGAAGGACAAGGAATACAAGTACTTTTTGGTATCTAAAGCCTTTGATCTAAAGTTTTTTTATTTATAGTTTTGCTTGAATCTATAAATCCACAATATGTGTAGGTATGTATTTCCTGTTACCTAATAGATCCTGTTTGTATTTAGTCATCATTTTCTGTAACCACTGTGTCTTATTTAATGTCTTTATTGATGATGGATCAGTGTTGCCACATGATTATTCATCACGCTTGGCCAAATGAATATCCGGTCCTAATTTGTAACATTGATTTTTCAATATATATATATCAGTTACTGATTAGCTATAGAGATAGCGGATAAATGTCCATTTGAAGCCATGTATTTACTCCACAGGATGATGACGAGTTGTGCAAAAAGACTTTGCTTGGAAAGGCTTCAGCCAGATGACAGCTCACCCACGAAGCACACGGTCTCACCTTGGACAGGTAATCATCCTCTGTCGACAAATCACTGCAGTTGCCCGGCTCTGTTCTGCTTGAGGAGGTTGAAAATGAGCATCTGTAGCAGGATTATCCTCCACAGGGGATGGGGCATGCATCCTTGACAGCCACTTGCGTGCTGATAAGGATCCAAGGAACAAATCGATGCTACTCCTTGACGGTGGAGTGTGACGATGGACTCGAGGAGGAACATTGGGTTTGGAAAATTCCAGTCTGAGAGGTTGCTACACAGACATCTCCAAAGCACCTCTCTCTGGCATCTTAAAATACCAGCGTGGTGAAACATCACTGTGAGGAATAGCTATGAATATACACGTTTGACAGAATTTACAACTTATAACTAAAACAAATATGTGTCTGTGCCCCTTGGACTCAATCTGGCCGTATTTGCATGCTGTTGCGGCACAAACTCACAGAGACTTTTAAAAATATATGTGACAAACTTTGTACTCTGCAGTCATGTACTGCATAGGCCCCTGGGAACTAGGTGGATGCATAAACTTAGCGTTTGTTTATACATTAGCCGTATCGTTCATTTAGTACAAACATACCCCGTATCACAGCTCTAGGGGGAAAAAAAGACATTCTTTGACTATTTCTATGTAAATTTCTAAATCTGCTTCAGATTTCTCAGGATATCTGTACTTTTTTTCTCTGTATATACTTTCAAGATACCGACTCCATATACCGTTCACATACTTAACAACAGGAGGGGTTAAAATGAGAAATTTCAAAGCGGGAATGTTTTCAAAAATCCCCTTTATGGCTAAATCGTGAACTTCAGATTTACCATGTCTGCTGGGAAGTCGGCATACCATATCACATATATACCTGATGAGCAGCTCACTCTGGAAGAATAGCTACAGGCACAGTGTTTAAAACTAAATAAAATGTAATACATTCATTATTGCGAAGACTGGCCATTTCACAGCTAACTTTAACCTAATTACCCCTCCATCACTAGCAGAGGATGGGAAAGTACTTCTTACCAACTGATGTCTTCATTTAAAATAAATTTAAATGTGTCCTACGTATTAAAGCTCTTGCTGGGAATGACCTTTCCGTTTAGCAAAATTAGATTTTCATAACGCCTCGAAAAGGACAGATTTTGTTAAACTGTTCTGTCATGGTAGGGGATGGTCGTTGCTTTCATTAAATAAGTACACGTCACAGGTAATGACGTGGAACTGTTACCAGCAGGAAATACATTGATCAAGATTAACAGGAGTCAGCTGACTCTGTCTATTGACAGGTGTGTGTAGCTGTTAGATAAATATACAGCATCTGCCATAGATACTGTGGCAATTTATCATCATCAACATCTCAAAAACATAATGGGAGAACGACGTGTGATGTGTGTGTGTCTGTTTTTGTGTGTCTGTTGTAAATGCTCTCCAAAAAAAAAAAATTTAATTAGATGGTATTACAGATGTAATGGTTACAGTTTATGGAGGACATATACATAGATGGCATGACTTTAAAAGAATAAGGCATAGTTATGCTTTCAAATGTATTGCGAGAGAAAGCAATGAGCAATATTAGCAATATGCCCTTCTCAGTAGGATGTAGGGTGAATGCGATAGTTATGATTAAATATTCATATATCTGTGGCTGCTTAGATATGACCACTCCCTAAAAAGCTCTCCATCTGCGTAAGCCCATCGAGTTGTTATCAAACCCCTCAGAATTCCATACAGACCTCCTGCCAGAGGTTCAGTTAAAATGCAAAGGGGAAAGTGTGTGTCGCAGTGGGTTTGAATACTGCACATGTGATCAGGAGGGTGCTGGATCAATTCCCAATTTAAGAAGAGTCATTTCGCCTTTGGGAACCTTGAGCATGGTCCTTAACCACTCATTGCTCCAGGGACCGGCTGACCTTGCTTTCTTTCTCAAATATAATGAGAAAATTGTGAAGTAAATGAGAACAGTTCAGGTTTATAGCCATGGCATGAACACTGTCAGTGAGAGCAGTTCATATTTTCAGCTATGACGCAAACCCCGTCAGTAAAAACAGTTCATGTTTACAGCAATAACACAGACATTCTCTGTCAAAGCAATTCATGTTCACAGCTGTAACACATTGTCCGTGAAAGCAATTTATGTTTACAGCAATAACATATTGTCCGTGAAAGCAATTTATGTTTACAGCAATAACACATTGTTCATGAAAGCAATTTATGTTTACAGCAATAACACATTGTCCGTCAAAGCAATTCATGTTTACAGCAATAACACAAACATTGTCGGTGAGAGCAGTTCATATTTACAGCTATACACAAACATTGTCAGCAGGGTTGGGTAAGTTACTTTACAAATGTAATCTAGTACAGTTACTTGTTACCTGCTGAAAAATGTAATCCTGTGGAGTAAAAATGTATTTTATCTCAAAATAAAAGTAATATAACTAATTACTTTTAGTTAATTTTGGATCACATCAATGCCAACTAAAATAAGAGTAAAAAAATGTCAGGAAGATCACTTTCTTATTAGGCAACAGAAAATATGTTGTTAAAACTACACACACACACACATTATGGAATTATTATTATAATGGAACATCATTAGGGTAAAAATCTTGTGACAGAATATGTCTCCACATGGCAATTTTTCCCTTCGAGACACAGTAAAGAACAAATAACACTATGTGTACAAAGAAATGTAGTTTGGCCTATGAATAATGATAGCAATGAGGAAATTATCCTATCCTTTGTGAGGGTATTAGAACAGACAGTATCGTGTGTGCTGTCCATGTGATTTGGGACTCTACAAATAAAACTGAATCCATGTGATTTGGGCTATACAAATAAAACTGAATCCATGTGATTTGGGCTATACAAATAAAACTGAATCCATGTGATTTGGGCTATACAAATAAAACTAAAGTGAAATATTGTACAGTAGTGTGTTAATTTGTAGAAGTAGTATTGTTATGCTGGTAGTCTATGTGCCTGTCCAGCTTTGTGTAAAGCACATAATAATTTCCTAAGTAGCTGGATATCAATACTTAGATCTCTGTAGCTAATGTTAGCAGTTGGTCTTATAGTCTTCTGAATGTTTTTTAAATTTTACTTCGAGCTCTTTGATGTTGCCATACTTTTCCCAACTGGGCAACATAATATGCATCATATTATAATATTTCTCCTCTCCTCCTTATAAAATAGTTTGGTTTTTTTTTGCCAAGCATCCGTGTGGCACAGCTGTGTCACTCTCATCAACTGGAATGTGGTAAAAAATAATAATAATAATATTAATCCGAAAAAAACGAGAACGGTATATCTGCAGCCTCACTTGGTGTGTGGTGAGTGCTTTCTGTGAAGGAGGCAATCTGCTGTCCATGGTGTTGAAGGCCGACGTTTCTAAAGAGATGCTTGAAAGTCCTGCCTTCCTTCCATTTCTCTTGTTTTAGTTTATCTGTCTGAACTCTTTCAATGCCTATAAATAACTGATTTACCAGCTCAGGTACTTTCTGACAGGAATATTCTGTTTTGGTTTGTTTTTCTATACATGCAAATTGGGCTGTGACACCGCAGACGCAAACAGACAGTGTTAAATTAGCAGTGTCATTTGTAAATTAACATTGCTATTTTGTTGTGTATGTAGCCAATCCCAGCTGTCAGAAATCCAAACTCTGACGATATCTGTATGTTCGGGTAGGATCTCCCTCCCTCTGTCTGCCAATTTATATCTGTATGTCCTGGCAGGGTCTCCCTCCCTCTGTCTGCCAATTTATATCTGTATGTCCTGACAGGGCCTCCCAGCCTCTGACTCCCTGTCCACATCTGTATGTCCTGACAGGGTCTCCCTGCCTCTGAATCCCTGTCCATATCTGTATGTCCTGACCGGGTCTCCCTGCCTCTGAATCCCTGTCCACATCTGTATGTCCTGACAGGGTCTCCCAGCCTCTGAATCTCTGTCCACATCTGTATGTCCTGACAGGGTCTCCCAGCCTCTGAATCCCTGTCCACGTCTGTATGCCCTGACAGGGTCTTCCTGCCTCTGAATCCCTGTCCATATCTGTATGTCCTGACCGGGTCTCCCAGCCTCTGAATCCCTGTCCACATCTGTATGTCCTGACAGGGTCTCCCTGCCTCTGAATCCCTGTCCATACCTGTATGTCTTGCTTGCCTCTCAGTGGAGGCGGATGCACTTCTCTCCCTCTCCCTCCCCTTATCTTCCCTTCTTTGCTCCTCTCGTCTTGTCTAGTCTACTATCTTACTGTCTATACTTGAGAGACTCTCTCAGCCCTGCTCTTCAAAACTCCCCTGAAGAACAAGGCAGTGAGACTCTCTTGCATTCCTCTCCCCCAATCCCAAGGACATCCTCCCCCCATCCCACACCTTCGCCGCTTCATACCCCCAGCATGAACAGGTGGGTCTGTTGACCAGCGCTGGATTGGCTGCAGGACCGGATGGCTGTTTGTCTATGCTGGACTACCTCCACCTCCCCATTCCCCTCCCCTACTGCAAGTCTCGACTTTAATGTTGTATATGTATGGTCGGGTTGATGGCCTGCTTTTCACTGGTATTTGTGACTAGTGACATGGTGCATTGCAACAGCAATAAAGGGAATTAATCAATCAATCAATCAATGTCCTGACAGGGTCTCCCTGCCTCTGAATCCCTGTCCACATCTCTATGTCCTGACAGGGTCTCCCTGCCTCTGAATCCCTGTCCATATCTGTATGTCCTGACAGGGTCTCCCTGCCTCTGAATCCCCGTCCACATCTGTATTTCCTGGGAGGATCCCCCTATCTCTGTCTCCCTGTCCATATCTGTATGTTCTGAGAGGATCTCCCTGCCTTTGTCTCGCTGTCCATATCTGAATGTTAGAGTAAAGGTAGCCAAGAAGGAGAACAGATTCATGTGACTCCAGAGAGATTCTGTTTGGGTTTGTGGCTTCAACAAACCAGGGTTGAAATAGGAACAGCCATTTTGACTCTAAAACGAGGGGGGAACAGACAAAGAGTATTATGTCCATAAAGGTGTCGGACTGAGTTCTGGGTTTTCTGGGGGCTGAGGACAGAAGACCCTTATATTATAAAAACTAGCTATAGGTTTTACAAGTGTTAATAGTCCAGACTGATAAGAAGGTGATGGGGGTTACATTAGCATACTGTAGACTGAAGACTCTAGGGCAAATAGGGCATGACAATGCACAACACAGTCTTATATTTACATATGGTGAACATGGGAGGGGGTTAGGGTTAGGGTTAGGTTACATATCTTAAAGGCATAGTACTCTTTTTGTTTTTGCCAAAAGATGGATGAAAAGACTCCCCACTCAGGGATGTCTCAGCCCTCCCTCCTGTGTTTTCGTTTATGGTACATTCCCATAGAAGGTTCACCACTATGATTAATTCAAAAAAGTAACTTTGTAGCTGTTGTAAAAAGAATAATACTCATTTAATGGGAGCTAAAAGTAGGTTTGTAAATGCTGACTAAATTCTTAAAAGTTATTTGTCATAAAAAGACAAGCTCGCTGGGAGGGGGAAAACCTCCTGGTGTGAATGCAGGTGTGTCATCATTTCAGATAATAACAAAGTCAAACTAGAAGAAAGACATAATGATGGTGACAAGCTAGTTTTCTTCTGCTACCACCCAAAAATTAATTGAAAACGTCCATCGGTCCTCAGGGGACAAGTCAGTAATGAGTTATCAGATGGAGCGACGGAGGAACATTAATCAGCATGAGATAAACAGAAAAGTTGCGCTACTTGGGGAAAATAAACACTGGTTATGAGGAACCTGCCAGAAGAAGTGCAGTGTTTTCTCGAGGTGTGCATTTCAGGTATATACATTTGTACGTTATAGATCCCAAGGGGAATCTCTCACAGAGAGCACAGGTACAAACATACGGCGCGAAACTCAAGACAAAGTGTGAAACTATGCACCCAGCATTACAGGGTTATTAGTAAATGAATAAAGAGATAAAAATTAAGAGGGGCATCCAGGTATATTCGTGTATATGTGTGTGTATGTATATGGCTTGTAGTTGGAGGCCTTTGTCTATCAGCTTTATTTTTAAATTTACACCTACAATGTGGAATTGCAATGGTCAAACCCCACAGAGGGTGTTGTGGATAAGGAACTGGATCCAGAGGGTCCCTGGTCTTGTATCTTAGAGCCTGATATGTGTTTCTCACTGCAAAAACAGGCAGATTTTCTAGATTTAAAAAAAAAATAAAAAAATACATCACTGGAATGTGGAGAAATTGCAGAGGATCTCAGCATCCCTGGTCCATGCCAGACGATACTAAAATCACATAAATAAATAACCCCCGCCTTATATATTGCAAGCCATTTTGCTCATTCTCGGGTCATCAGTCAGATCGCATAATTACAGGATCCAGTCCAATCATGGTGGACCCCTGGGTTCCAGCCAAGCCAATCAGGTCACTAAGATAGTTTGAGCTCTTCAACTTTGACTCCTGGTCATCAGTGAAGAGTATTCAGAGTGGACTGAGTAGTCCTTAAAGATGCAGGCTCCAAATATAAAGGTTGTTCCCCGGTGTCCTATGAGGGCTCTCTGGAGTGTCCTTAAGCAGAGGTCCTAACTGAAACCTCTCCAGAAAAATCCAGATGTAACAAAACTACAACCATCTGCTGACAGCTAAGGAATGGACATCTTTCTGAAACACGATTCTTCTGCTCTATTCTATTCATTGATTAAATTTAATTTTAATTATTATAATTCTGGAGGAGGGAACCCTCTTAATGATCATTTCATGTAAGAAGTTGGGGGCGGGGGGTTTAATTGAACTGATTATTGACTGCCTTGTTCTGGAAGCTTCCAAACATGTAGTCGAAGAACCCCAAAGCATTCTACAGGAGAGGGCCAGCAACTACATTACGACTACAGGCCGCCATGGGTAGCTACAGATATGAACCCAGCAAGCGTGTGTGTGAAAATGATCGACAGGCAGATATATACATCATTAATTCTGAAGAAAACTGTAGAATCCTGAAGGAAAGGCCTGAGGACCCTGAAAGGCATGGGCACAGTCTGTCACCACAGGAGCCTCACATAGGGAGACGAACGATGCTAAGCTAACAGCTTAGCGCCTTTGAACCTGCTACTGCATAGCAACAGCATGGAGTGACATCCAGGAGCTGGCTGACAGTGGCTGTATGGGAAGGTTGGCCAGGAAAAGAGGAGAGGGGCTGGTGGAATCATGAGAGCCACTAGGGAAGCAGGTGGCCCGGGGGGGTGGTCATACTAACCTGTGGTGCCATCTGGCATCACTCAAGGGTCAAGTTGAGCTACATATTTGAGCTTGATGAAGGTCCTGCCTTAAATCACGGCCCTTAATTCCTGTAAATCTAGCAGTGCCCCATCACCCCACACCATCATTGTCAAGACTCGATTAGAAGACAAGTGCAAATTTGATCATTTCAATGACTGCAAGGACGTTTCTTGAAAGACGACATCTAAACACAAACCCATCGGTATAGCTTAGCGTGATCGCGACCTGTCATGCTTCCAAGTCGAAAGACAGCCAGCCGCCGACGTGACCGTGCATGTGACCGCGGCACACAGTGCGACGCAGTGGCTGCCGCCGTCACCAGTCTTTCACTGGTTTCTGCTTGCTTCTTGCCTGATTTACACCCTAAGCGATGTGCTAACACGTCCCAGAAACTAGTGCGCCCTCTTAAACCCACATCGGCAGATCTGAGAAACAAATCTGATGGGAAACGTTAAACGCACAAAAGGATCATAAACGCTCGGCTCAGAGTGGCTGTGCAAATGGGAGCCATCGGAGCTTCTTTAGGTGTTGAACTGCCCTGAGCTTCAGATAAACTTTCTTTCCAAGTGTAATGAACGGCCCACCAGTTCCTGCACCCAAAATGCCTGCTACAGATACACATCTGAAAAATGCTGCTACAGAGACTCTCTATGATAAATACACTCACATTCTCACACGCAGCTCTTTTCCTCATCTCTGCATGCGCCATCCATCATTCTCGGCACGTCTCCATCCCTCCAATGATGCTGTGTGCCGTTTCGCTACAGTGGCCGTGGGCCACGGATCTTTCAGGGGGTCTCGCGCTGAAAGGTTGCGCGCGGGGTGGTGGCGTGACAGACGTGAGCTGCATTGCCCTTCTCCCAGCCCCATGAACATATTGAGGCTTGTCGGTGTTATTGACGTCTTCCGGCGACGTCTCTCCTCCCGCGTCACGATTCTGAGGTGTTACTAACGCATCGAGTGATCCGCGGTTGTCAGATTCTCAGCCTCTGTCACAAGCTCAGATAATTCACATCAAAAACACAGAGTTTCACCTGAAACACTGGCGACCATTGTAAGTTTTCAGCAGAGATGTATTTTTGTTTCCTTTTACCGTCTGTTTAAGATTTCTGGCTCTCCGTCAACTCCAACATCCACGTCGTTAAAATATGACTGCGGCTTCCGTCGGGCACATTAAGAATCACCGTGTCATTCAAGGACGTAATGAGGACATTAAAGCGAGGCACAACGACAGTCGGGCACTTTTGGTTTTCTGGATGGGCATATCTGTGGGTTTTGGCACTTTGTCACGCCGAATGCCACCTCCAGCTTCGACAACGTGACAGTCGGAGGTGACTTTCCGAGCAGCCCACTGGGGCTATGTCTGACGGCGATTTCATTGAGTCATCATAAAATGGCATCTGATAAAAACGAATGTTCATCTCTTCTTCCTTCATATCCAGGTCAGCCACATGACTATGTCAGTTTGTCATGCTTTACCATTGTTTTCGTACACTCCTGCACGTGACTTCAGAAAAACCGAAGTCATTTTCTACTGATGGAGAGCATTACTTTCCTAAGTAGCTGGCAACTATTGACTCCACTGGACACATTAAGAGAATTAAAGGCATTTTTTAGTCCAATGTTACTCTTATCGTTTACACTTTGCACTTTTATGCATTTATACACAAGGGATTCCAATGATGGTATCCTAATTGAATTCCTTCCTGAGATTTGAAGCTTTCCATCATGGTGCCTCAGATCACATACACTGACTACTTGGCAAAAGTTTGTCTATTGCGGTCAGTATTTCAGCTGTATCTTGCCCTTTTTCCCCAAAGGACTCAGGAAGATTGTACTGACTAATTAAAAGCAGCCCCACCCACCCCTAACTTACCCCCCATGATCAACGACAGCTAAAATTCATAGTTCCCAGCCTAGGAAATCTAGCCTCATAAGGTCTCCCCTGAGTCTGTTCGTTAAATTACCCCTCAGTGGGGTGACAATGTTAATTAGCCCAGTGCAATAGTTACAGGTCATTAATATTAATGGATGACTTCTGAGGTGTTAGTCCAGCACATGAGCATCCCCAACGATGTCCAGGTCAGGATGTTGACGTTGTATGGCATCGAACAGAAAAGTGTCGATCCAAGTCCCTCCAGTGATGTGTGTAGTCTAGGGTTAGGGTGCGGACACAAGGCCCCTGGCTCAGGGATAATGACTGCGCAGCTGGGAATCAGACATGGAGTCTTTCCCAAACTCAGAGCTGCCCTCCTTCCTGCATCATTAATTACTCAGTTTCTGCCTGTCCCTCTTTCAGAGTGAGTTCTGACCCACAGGACGACAAATACCTCCCTCCTGTCCTACCGCTGACTTACAAGGCTGCCGGAAAGGTGAGCGTGAGGATGCGTATATTATAAAGTGCCGTTTCTGTGCGGTGAGCCAGACTGGGGCATGAAGGTGGCAGCCATTTCAGACAAATTTAAAAATCATGCTACAATTCATGCTAAACAAAGTCATGGCGTCCTAGGTTGACGTCACGGTGGAGAGTACACACTTTCACAAGGCGATATAAATCATAGGCCCCTTTTAGCGGATAAAACGATGAAGTGAGCAATACATAAAGACGCCGCTCTCTGAGGTTTTCATACATCAGAAGACACATCTTCATGGTTTACGGCATCTTCTGCCTTCATTGCCGCCTTTAGCTCACGACAGGACCATCTTGCGCGTTCGGTGTTCTCGTCAGGTGTCTTTTGAGATGACGGCCCCAGTGAGTGATGCCGGCGTTCCTCCTTCTCGGAGGGTGATTCCGAGCTATTTTGGTGGCTCCTATGGTGGATCTTCACGGATCATCCCAGCGTACAAGGCTGACCCTGATGGTGGGTCCACCGGGAAGCCGTCCGGCATTCCAGGAAGTCATGTTCCTTAGTAAATTTGTCATAACAAAAGCGTTGCCTGTCTCTCTCCGCTGGGGATCGGAGGAACACAAAGAGGCAAATGGAGCACCATCTGCTAGCTCACATCATGCAACTGTCACTTGGCAACTGCCAGCACTTCTCAGCTTCAGCCTAATCCACTCTCTATGGGCGGCTCCAGCTCTGGCCACTGAGCCTAAGGTGAGCCCTGATTACAGAAAACACCTGTCACTCAAACAATATCTACCTGTCTGTTGCAAAGGAGAGGATTGTTGTTTCTGGGGCAGCGCTCAAAAAGTCACTTGGGGTATCTGCCCAACCCACACCATCCCTGCCCTCTGACAGATGTTTCAGAGACTAAATAAATAGCTAGCGAGAAGACTCAGAAGATTGTAGCTAACTAGTTGGTTAGCAGAATATGCTGATTCAGCATCTCCCAATGAAAGAGCTTGTTTATATAATATTTGGTGTAGTGACTATTTGTGGCCATAAGGGGGGCCCCAAACTGCAGCAGGCCCTTCCGAATGCTTGGTTTGAGTGGCGGTAAACACCACTGCTGTCTATAGGGAAGATGAAAAGACTTCGGACAGCATTCTTAACCAGTTCAATGTGAAGGAAAATGCCTCACAAATGGCAAATATCTGCAAGAAGTAACATTTGTTACGTAACAAGGTGCACTGAGGCACACGCACCAGCTCCCAGCATCAGGCACCATAAGCGCATTAATCAGCCATTTTCAGCATATTTTATAGATTACTGTTAGTAGCAGTGGCTGCGTCTGCAAGCTCGTGTAACTTTCTGTGACATAAGCACTTATAATAATGAATTAAACATCTGATTTATTGACTATGGAATGTGACGTGCGATATCATCATGGCGATACGGATTTTGCTAGGGGAATAGCTGTGCCGCTCTGGTGAGTGGGTGAGCGCTCTGGGATGTGCTTCTGTCCTGTCTGGGGTGGGGGGGGCATCACACTTCCCCAATCGCTGAGGATTACTGGCTAATAAAAGAACAAATGGATGAGATTTGGCTAGGATGGTCGGCTTTCCTGCTGACAGGGTCGGCTTCAGCTGGCATTTAAAAAAAAAAAAAAATCACACTCCTGTTGTCTTTAACATAGTCAAAGGTAACAAATACAATTAACACGTAAATCTACTGAGGTGCTTGGAAAAGAAATCTATAATGATAAGATAATTAAAGTTGCCGTAGCTCAGGGAACCGTTAATTGCACGGAAATAACTGGAAATAGAGAAGCTCACGAGTGTGACAGGAATCTCCATAATGCAGCCACAGCAGAATGAATCGGCACCTCGTAAATCAGCCCCCACCACCATCCCACCCCCCCCCCCCGGCTCTGTTTTTTAAAGTGGAAATCGACCCGCTCCTCTACGTTTAATATTAAAGGTAGGAAAGTTTGTATGCGCTGATAGATACTGCCGCCTGAAATTTGGGCCACATGTGTGCACGTCCTGAAAGGCATCTTCACAGTCCTCTCCCAGCTGTAAATCACCAGAATCGGTCCTCCTTTGAAGACAGAGAAGGTGGATCCAGAAGCACATGTGGGTCAGAGAACCACGAAGCTGACAAACTGGGAGTTGCTGCCTGTTTATATGCAGGTTACGTAACAGATGATATATTTTACCCCAGGATATCCTGGGTACGAGGAGCTGGAGAGGCCAAGGAGGCTGCTTGGGATTCTGGGATTTCGGAAACGCTTCGATGTGATGGCGACTTTGACCTGAAAGTCCTGGTAATCAAGTAATGCTGTCCATCTTTTTCAAGGCTGAGACATATCCGTTGTATGTTCGGCTGCCAAAATCTTAAAAATGGATGGCAGGGGAGTAATAGTTAAAATACTTCAGGTTTCATGCTGAAATAGAGAAGGCAGATTTTTATTTTTTTTGGCGTGGCAGCGGGATGATAGAGTGGTTTGGGAAAATTGAAAGCACAGAATCGAGTTGACAGTTTGTGCTTTCCAAACGAGCCGGAGCAACTATGAAATGCAAGCTGACAGCCCCATGTCGGCGGGAAACACGTGTTTGTCTTTGCTGGGTCGGCCGCCCGTCATGCCGCCACGCTAATGCACTGATTAGCATATGCTAACGTCAGCCGATTAGCATTCTCCTGTATGGGGAAACTGATGACTGCTAATCTCGTGTATTTAATCCATTACCAGTGGAACCTGCCGCTGCCATGAAATGATGTTCCATGGTGGTACTCTGGCCTCAAATCAGAGAAGTAGATGAGAAGCTAGAACGATGGACTGTTTGGTCTCAGACGGTATCTAGGGTAGCATCTCTATGCCCCTTACATTTATCAGAGAAGACAGAAAATAATAAGCAGGATACCAGGATAGCAGAATGAAGGTAAGCACTGACTAAACAGTTCCTTTATAGACAGCAGCGCTGCTGCTCTTTCTGATGCTTGCAGTAGCATGTGGGTTATGGGTAGATTCCTTCATGCTAATATGAAACACTCACTCGTCACTCGAGTGAAGGGCTCTCTGCCGCAATGAGAGCGTTTACAACACGGTCTAGTCTCACTCTTGTTTGCGCAAAGGATTCTGCCTCACATGAAGACGAGGCTCCCAACATGATGATCACAACGCTAAAAGGTGGGCTACAGACAGGAGCATGTGGCTCACCTTGGTCTCGCGATCAGGGGTCCGCTGTCCTTCGACGGATCCGCCTTCAGGTCCTAACAGCCTCTCCTGCGCTCTTGGCCCCACACCTCTGACTATAAATCTTGTGGCATTGTCATTATAAGGGACACAAGAGTCCCTAGCCTCCAGGAAATGAACATCCTGCACTTGAACGAGCCCATCCGAAATCAGGGCCGGCCTCACCGTGCTTTGTTGTCGTGAGAGGATGAGCCCTTTGCCCATCTGCGGACCCGTTCCCACAGTCAGCCGAGTAACATGAAGCCCTTCAAACCGACACCCCTCTCAGGAAATTTCCTCTGACAGTGCCGTAAATAACAGATAAATCACAGAGCATACATTCACGGAAAGAGCCGTGCAATGAAAGCTCTCTCTCAGGTCTTCAAAACTCCGTTTTCAAATGACGGTAAAACTGGGCAACTCAGATTGCTATCATGCCAAAATTGAAAATTGTTTAGTGTCTTCATGACCTCTGATGAAATTGCTGGCATTTTCTGCCGATTGAGAAATAACAAGTACCCACCCCCCCCACCGGCATCAGCAGGCAGCACACAGCCCGGGTGCACAGAAAGAATGTTTTATGTCGCTCCGCTGCACTATAAGGTGTTCTGTTAAGAAAATTCATTAACCTTATAAGGTTTTCTAATAAAGGCTCACACCACATTCCAGCTGACATGCATAGACATCCCCAATAGCACCCGCAGTGATGTGAACTTCACACCGATGTCTAGGTCCTAGCTATTGGTGTGATGTCACATTCGCGTCCTGCACTGTTCCAGGAGTGAGGTAGCTACTGCATGTTTAGCTTCTATGATTTTTTTCCCTCTTCCAGATGATCTGCTGACCAATTTTTCTGGTAAATTCACAAGCAGCACATTATAAATAAATTATCAATAATTAGGATTTGTTAATGATTAACTTTATGTTTTATTTATGCATATATTATAAATACTAAACAAGACATGCTTTACTTAGGCCAGAAGGCACCGAATTATGCAGTTTTGACATTTCCCCATTTGCAGTTCTGTCAAGTGTAACAATGGATGGACTCTCTTGTTTTATTTTATTTATATTAAAAGCAAGCCAAAGCTCCATTACTGTATTATAGCTAAATGAGTAAATACTAGATTTAAGATGACGGTTCTGCTTTTTGAGGTAACGGAGGTAATTTTAAAATGGTATGTTTATTGAAAAGGTTATGAGGAGGGAAGGGCTTAAAGGATGAGGGTCATTTATGGGTTGTCTGAAATAGTTTCCTGATGCAGACTTTTTGTTAGACCCCTGCGGAAAACGGTTAAGGCATCCAGATTTAAGGAGAGGTACGCAGCTCGGTGGTGAGCTGTGCAGCCTCACGCTGTCATTTTTCCAGGCCTGAGTCTGTCCTCTGGCTCTATGTGTGGATTTGGAATGTTTCTCCTTTGATATGTGGGTTTCCTACCAGTTCTTCGGCTTCCTCCCGCCGTCCGAAAACGACGGACCCCCTGCCTCATGCCCTGTGATCGTGTGATAAGCCCCAGACTCACCCCAACCCTGTGCTGGATATGCAATCATGGAGGGTGGATGCAGGTCTTCTTTGAACATTCCTCTGAAGAGAATCTAGCAGCTGAAAGTTCAAACTTCTTATTCTTTAAGCTTGTGGGCATTTACTGAAGAATGAAGCATTAGTATTAGCGTTCCATTTTCATTTTTCCTGCGTGATATGGGGCGGATAATTCACCGCTGCCTATATCCTTTAAATGAGCCGTCACACAAATCGTAATATCACATCATGGGCTCTCTGCCAAAGCCTGAATCTCCACCATTGACTCCCATGCTGGGCAACCTATTTCTTCAGATTGATAACGCCTTTCCCTCCCGATATATGCAGGATCATGTCGTCCCACTTCTGACATTTTATTAACTTTCTTCGGAGGACACAGTGTTTGATAGGAATGTGAGTCGCTCTAACCCAACAAAGAGTTCTGGAGAATGTTTGACCCGCATTACCATGTGAAGCTTCCCGTCAGATTGCAATACCCTTTTCATCTGAGACGTGGCTGCGTGCTTCCAGGACAGGGAAAGACGGCAGTTATAAATCACTGTACTTCTCACTACACTCTCTTTCTTTTCAGTACATTTGACAGCAAAAAAAAATGGAGCTAGAAAATAGGGGAGTCGAAACTCCAGTATGATGCGTGCCGCTATGTGGAACTGGTTTGGACAGATTCCTTACAGTGTCCTCCTTAATATGAAAGACAGATCACTAATTCCCTTTAGAGGGAGATGCTGTATTTCTGTGTACTTTCTTCCATGGCTTCTTATTCAATGACTTGGAGTCTGAGCTACCTCCTGTGCATAACATAGCAGGCCTCCTTCAGTAATGCCTGTCACAGGCACGCCTTGAGTGCATCGGTCAAATGCTCCATTAATTGAGTGGTTTATAAATAAAAGAAACTAGCGGGAATGCCTGGAGGCGGACAGAAAGAGCGGCGCTGAAACCGCCTCACCTTTCACACATACATCTTCACCAAAGTGTCCCAGCTTTGGTGAGTCCTTCAACCAGGACTGGATCTCTTGGGCACATCTCAGACAAGCAAGGTGACAGGGCCTTGTCTCCATGGCGATGGTCCAGGAAGGTACGGCGTCTTCCTGTCGGCATGAGACAGACAGACAAGCGCTGTGACCCGCATGGATATATGGGACAAAAAGGAAATTGTATCTGGTTGGTCATGCTGAGCCAGAATCTTCTGTCTCAGAGTAAAAAGGCACGAGTCTCCCCAGTCTCTCCCCCCCCCCCCCCCCCCCCCCCCCCCTCCCGC